>CM076569.1:380658977-381123303 GCA_034641835.2 Pinus albicaulis | reverse complement strand
AACACCCCCAATTCATGTGCTTGAATTTCAAAGTTAGACATTTGAACTTTAATCCTAAGGGGAGTGGACCCCAAAGGATAAATATTTTGTGAATGTAATTAAATATTTAATTGAGGAAATGAATAAAATGATGTGGTGCAAATTGACCAAAATGAGATTTGGAGATCACTTGCTAAATCCATGAGGATGGAAGAGGCAAATATTTCCCCACAATCTTTCAAAAATCCTTGAAAGAAATTTATTTTTAAATTTAGAATTTTGAGGAAAAATATGAATTTTCCCAATGATGAGGAAAGTAGTTGGGAAGAGGTAAAAAAAGCTGGAAAAGCATAAAACAGCTTTAAAGAATCCCTAAAATGGGAAGCCTAGGCAAACAGGAAGAAAAGCATCCTGATATTCTGGACGCAGAATTAGAAACATGCTTTGGGGAACAATAGCTTAAATAAGTTGCTCTTGTACAGATTAGGGGTTGATCTATTACAGGGAGGTGATCTCAGCTCGGGGGTGAGTTCTGGGAGACAGAAGGACTCTAAGGTTGGGATGTTGGTCAATTGCAGAGTGGTATGTCTTTAAGTTTATTATTGTTCATTTTATATAGCATGAATTGGCTACATATAAAATTTTACTTTAGATTAGAACATAAATTCTACATTTAACAAAATTGATCAAAAGGAAGTTACCCTTGAAATCCTGTATGGTTGTAGAATTTAAATCTATGAAGTAGAATCTTACAGAGTCTCTAAACCAGTGATTTGTTTAAATATGTAGATACTTATTCTTCACAGGAAAAATTTGTGAACTAGTTTTAATCTGCTTATGTTTCTAGAATGATTTTAATATACACATACATGAGAGAGAAAATCTGAAGTTCTGCATTATATTGGAAAATAGTAGAAAAAGAATGGTAATTTACACTGTGCATGTAAGCAACATATAGTATAGCAGAGGAAAGAAACAAATCATCTATGCGTAGACTGAATTATGGACAATTATCTTAGGAAACCACATTCATCTATTATAGCATCGAATGGAAGTACACAAGAAAGTTAAGAAAATATCCGACATGCATGCTCATCACACCGGCATATAGAAACATATATGTATCCTAGTTTATCCCGATAACCTGAATTAAGAGGGTAAGTAATAGATTATAAATCCCAATGTCTTTTAAACATAAAGATAGGGTTACAAATGCATTCATTCCTGTAGATAAATTGGATACATATGCTGTGCAAATTTATAACAACTTACTTCTTCAAATTTCTGCATGGAACTACTGTGCCATTTTGTTATAGATAATTATAGCACTCTGGTTATTTAAAATAACAACAGAAAGGCAGTTGAACTTTAGGGTCAGCTCAATAAACTGATGAAAGAAATTTAACTGAGATACTGATTTCCCTTAGACATTTAAATGTTACTGTCACCGAAGCTATGGTTTCCTGGAATAGGAAAATCTATTCTACAGTATATTATTCATTCAAATATCACCACATTATAAATATAGCTAACCATGGTATGGACTGGGAGCCTGAAAGAAATAAACTACACAAAATGATGAATATGTGTATATGTCCTACTTATATATATATAACCAAAAAAAAAAAAAATTAAAATGCCAAAGATTAAGCATGTAGTTCCAGCCAAGTCAGAAGAGACAAGGAGAGAGTACTGCTGGAACATACTCTTAGTAATAATAACTGAAATAAAAAAAATTGGGTATTATGAAAACCCAACACGACAGAGGCATATATGGATGTATTGAACAAATCCGAGAGCATTCTTATAATGTCCCATGAACAGAGATGTATAAATGTTCAGAGCGGGAATTAAATTGTTGTTGTCCAATAATTACAATTTCGTTATTATAAATTTTACTGTCAAAGATAAAATATATATCCAGGAGAGAAGAACGAATTCTTCTGAAAGAGCGCAGTTAGTACCGACCTGCAAATAGCATGAGGAACCCAATGTTAATGTCTGGGAAAGTCTCGTATCTGTGTAGGAGAATAGGAGAACACGACACAAGTCGAAATTATCTGTGACACAAAACTAATACAAGTCAGATGCCGAACATGGAGAATAAAAACAACATTGAACCCAAAAAAATAATAACTGAGAAGGGTATACTACCTCGTAAGGGAGAAACCCTTACACCATCCTTAACCTGCTTCATAAAAATATACAATTCTCATGAATAGAGGTTGACAGGAAGAAGTCGAATAATAATTATAAACATCCGGAGAATGAACAGTATCCATTGCGTCCTACGCTTCTTCAGAAGAAACACTTACCAACTGGTGAAGCTGAGAATCGTAGTCCCTGTATAGAGTCGAATGTATACCCTCGCAAACCCCTTTCAGTTGAGGAGAGGGTTGGGCTACGACACCAGAACAACTTGTGTTCAGAATATTCACAAGAAAATGTGAAGGCTAGGGAAGAAAACCAAGCCATTCGAACCCCTGATGCGAAGCACACGCACTCTCTGCAAAAAAAAATTAGCCATTCATCATATATATTACAACCTAGACCGGAGACATAAAACGATAATCCAAAATCGTAGCACTGGTGTGAAGAAATGAGCCAAATTCTGAAGCAGAGATGGGAAGCCTGCAAAATAATATTAGAACAAAAACTTTCAAAACGCATATGGAAGGTCTTACCCATCAAGCGAACTAACGCACTATCAAGCGATGAACCGAACAAATAGGGAGGTAAAAGAACCACCGTGACAATACCAAGCTTGATTTATATCAAGGTGTCTGGATCAAACAACGAAACCCTAATGATCCAAAGACATCTGAAGCGTACACCTGGAGAGATCCGAAGAGCAAAGGCAGGGATCGAATAGTTAATAGGACCTGTACACTATCTGTCCCAAAAATTTAATATGAAAAGTATGGAAATAAATGAGTATCGACCTGGCCACGCTGTGGATATTGCGTTGGGAACACAGTAAAATGGTAGAATGAATTCAGTGTTATGTGGAAGCAACACCACATGATCACAAATGAAACGTGATCACCATAACCCATACGACGAGATCAGGACCGGGTTAATGGACAGCGTGGAAGACAGATAGACATCGAATTTCCAAATTTGATTACACAGAAGTTTAAATTGATACTTATGTGGAGGTTAAATTTAACATGCCCAACTTCAAATAAATGTTGACAAGACGAAATTAAGAATGCAGGACGAATGCCAGACTCGCATGATTAGTGAGTCGAATTCCGCCAAGGTTATAAGGTAATCAACAAAGGGTAAGAGTGAACGATCGCATAGATGTCCACATGACCGTGGAACCATAATCACATGAGACCAATGTAGAACCAAATCGAACCCACTTCTATATATGTATATGAAAATCGAATTCGAATTCAAAGTCATGCGATAGAAAACGAAGATTAAATATGGAAGTAGAGGCGGAATAGGATTATAATTATATTGATGTAATTATAATTAATATAATTATAATTATTCCAAAAACAAATACCTTGCAAATGTGGTAAGATAAAGGGTAGATATGAATTTCAATTGAAAGGAACAGTAGTGAAAAACTACAACGAAATTAATTATGTAAACCTACAATGAATTGACCGAATGCATCATTAGCATTAAACGGGAAAGGATGCAACCCAACATAACAAAAAAAAAAAAAATTGTGTCGTAAAGTGGGAGGTGTGACAAATGGTATCAGAGCCCAAGTTATAAAATTGGGCTGGTGACATTATGCTCATTGTGCTTTGTATTCACTGTATCAATTAAATTTTGTGGAAAAAAAAAAATTTGTATTTTATTTTTTTTATTTTCACTGATCTGTGTTGAGTATGTACAGTGGTGCTGAAATGGAAGAAGGTGGCGAAATTTATGTCGATCTGTGTGGTGAGCCAGATCCCAATGCGGCCATGATGGCTATGTTGCGGGAATTGCAACAACAGTTGGCTGAGATAAAAAGCCAGAATGACAGATTGTCATTAGCCAGTGAGGAGTAGGAAAAGCTCATCAGGGAATTAACTTCGCAGAACAGCCAGGAAGGCGAAGGTTCCGGAAAGAGGAAAACTGATGAGTCTGAAGATGAGGATGCAATAAGGCATCAATACAAACAGAAAAAGGAATTACAGGGAGAATTCTGAAAAATCAAGCCTCCCTCCTATGATGGGGAGAAGGAGGAAGATTCAGAAGCTTGGTTATTAAACATGATCAAGTATTTCCAGGTTTATGAATATGAAAGTAATCTGAAGGCCAGATTAGTTGTCTACCAGCTACAAGGTAAGGCTACCTTGTGGTGGGAGGAGACAAAGATGGTGCATGCCATTGATGAAAAGATAGTCACCTGGGAAGATTTTCTAGTTAAGTTCAAGAACCGCTACTTAAATGAACATTACTATGATGATAAAGCCAAAGAATTCCATGAACTTAGACTGGGACAGCTCACTATTGATGAGTTTGTTATTAAGTTTACAAATCTGTTGAGATATGTACCCTACATAAAGGAAGAGAAGGCAAAAGTTCAGAGATTTCTGAATTGCTTGCCTGCTGTATATAAAGAGAAAATCGAGTTTGACAACCCAAAAACAATGGACGAAGCTGTTAGAAAGGCCAGATTATGTTACCAACAGTTCAAAGGAAAAACTGAACAAGGAAAAAGTTGGATAAATAAAAATGAGTTCAAAGGAAGGAAATAGAAACCAGCCTATTTGAAAAATTTTGGCAGAGACCATCAGCGGAAAAAGTTTAATAAACCCAAAGAAAGCCAAACTGCTCAGTCCCAAGTAACTTCCAAACAAATAGATGGAGACAGTCAAAAGGAAGGGACAGTCAAAATGAGAGAACCCCTGAAATGTTGGGGCTGTGGAGAACCCCATCTTTTGAGGGACCGTCCTCATCGAAACGTGCATATGATCATGAGACATCGAGAAGCGACAACAGTAAATGATATAGCCAGAAATATACCAACTATCAGTGCAGCCTTGGAAAATCGGCAAGCAGAACATCAAGCAACCATGGTGGAAATGGAGGGTAAGATTTCTGACCTATCTATTACTGTTCTGATTGATCCAGGTGCTTCTTTGAGTTACATTAGTCCAAAGATTGTAGAAAAATGTAACTTAAAAACTGAAAAATTTCCATAGTCATGGTTGGTATAGCTGGCCACTGGAACTAAGAGAAAGGTAACCCATAAACTGCCCAGAACAGTAATCAAATTAAATGAGTTTCAAACAGAAGTAAATTTGAATATTCTGCCCTTGGGGTCATATGATCTATTGATAGCAATGGACTGGCTGGAAAAGAAGAAAGCCTTGATGAACTGTTGGGATAAGACTTTACATTGTGTAGATGAGGAAGGGAAACCTTTTATTCTTAAAGGTAAACCAAAACCTATTTCTGTAAGACAAATTTTAGCATTACAATTAAAAATAACAGCTAGAAAAGGATACCAAGTTTATGCAGTGCATGTGGAAGAACCAGAACAGAAAACAGAAGAAGAATTACTGGAGGCTGTACCAGTAATAAGAGAATTTAAGGACGTGTTTCCAAAGGAAATCCCTCATCTTCCCCCCAAAAGAGAGATTGATTTCTCAATCAATCTGGTGCCAGGAGCAACCCCTGTTTCCCGAGCGCCTTATCGAATGAGTCCTCTGGAACTAATGGAACTGAAAATGCAATTACAATAACTGTTAGACAAAGGGTATATCAGACCGAGTGTATCTCCTTGGGGAGCACCGGTTCTGTTCGTGAAAAAGAAAGATGGAACTTTTAGGATGTGCATTGATTATCGTCAACTGAATAAGTTGACCATTAAAAATAGATACCCTTTGCCTAGAATTGATGATCTTTTTGATCAGGTGAGAGGAGCTTCAGTATTTTCGAAAATTGACTTAAGGACTGGTTATCACCAACTTAGAATTAAAGAAGAAGACATCAGCAAAACAGCTTTTCGAACCAGGTATGGTCACTACGAATTTGTAGTCCTACCTTTTGGTTTGAAAAATGCCCTTGCCACATTTATGTGCCTAATGAACAGTGTGTTAAACAAGTACTTGGATAAATTTGTCCTTGTATTCATAGATGATATCTTAGTTTATTCAAAAAGTGAAGAGGAACATAAAGAACACTTCAGGATAGTATTGCAAACTCTAAAGGAAAATCAAATATATGCCAAGTTTAGCAAATGTGAGTTTTTTAAAGATAAGATCCAGTATTTGGGACATATTGTTTCTGAACAAGGCCTTGCTGTAGACCCTGAGAAGATAAAGGCTATAAAGGAATGGCCTGTACCAACTGATGTTTCAGCAGTGAGATCGTTCATGGGGATTGCAGGCTACTATCGCAGATTTGTAGAAAGGTTTTCAGCCATAGCACATCCCATCACATCACTACAAAGGAAAGGTGTCAAATTTGAATGGACTGAAAAATGCCAAAACAGTTTTGACCAATTAAAACTGAAACTTACTATTGCCCCTATACTAAAGATTGCAGATCCTGACCAAGAATTTGTGGTATGTACGAATGCTTGTAGAGAAGGATTGGGAGGAGTTCTTTTACAGGAAAATTCAGTTATTGCCTATGAATCTAGGAAACTGAAGATACATGAATAGAATTATAGTGCCTATGACTTGGAATTAGCAGCTGTTATCCATGCTTTAAAAATGTGGCGGCACTATCTCCTTGGAAAAAAATTTACATTGATGACTGATCATATTAGTCTCAAATACTTCTTTTCCCAAACTGATTTGAATGCTAGACAAGCGAGATGGTTGTCTTTTTTAAGTGAATTTGATATGGATATAAAACATATTAGAGGGAAAGAAAATAAAGTTGCTGATGCATTGAGCAGAAATTCTTGTCAGAATATCAATAGCATTGGAAGTAGTGCTTAGATTGATGTAGAATATTTGGTGAATAAGGCAGCAACCCAAGACCCAAATTATGAAACACTTCTGGTGAAATTACAGTAAAAGGAGAAAACTGATTTCACTCAAAACCAAAAAGGACTGATCTGTTATAAAAACAGATTGTATATTCCCAATGTAGCGGCTCTTAAAAGGGAAATTTTGGATGAGTACCACAAGAAGCCATATGCAGGACATCCAGGATATCAGAAGATGTTAACAGCCTTGAAAAAGAAGTTGTTCTGGCCAGGAATGAAGAGAGATGTAGCAGAATATTTAAATAGATGCATGGAATGTCAACTAGTCAAAGTTGAACATCGGCATCCTGCTGGTCTGCTAAATCCTTTACCGATTGCAGAATGGAAATGGGATACAGATTCCATGGATTTCATAACAGGATTACCCAAAACCAAACATCAACATGACTCAGTAATGGTTGTAGTGGACACCTTAACCAAAGTGGCACACTTCATACCTGTTAAGTCTAATTTTGGAATAGCTCAAGTAGCAGATGTGTTTTTAAAAGAAATAGTAAGATTACATGGGGTCCCAAAAGTCATTGTTTCTGACCGAGATGCTAAGTTTACAACAGATTTTTGGAAAGGGCTATTTGGAGGGATGGGGACTAAATTTAATTTTAGTACTGCTTACCACCCTTAGACAGACGGCCAAACAGAGAGAACTAATCAGATTTTGGAGGATATGCTGAGAATGTATGTGATGGATAGGCCTTCAAAATGGGAAGACTACTTGCATTTAGCTGAATTTGCCTATAATAACAGCTACCAATCCTCCATCAAAATGAGTCCGTTTGAGGCACTTTATGGAAGGAAGTGTCGTACTCCTTTGAGCTGGAGTCAGCCAGAAGATAAACTAATGTTGGGACCAGATGCTTTACAGGAGATGGAAATAATTGTTAAATAGATACAAAGAAACATCAAGACAACCCAAGATCGCCAGAAGAACTATGCTGATAAGAAAAGAATGCACCGAGAATTTAAAGTGGGGGAGCGGGTGTATTTGCGTATTAAACCCAAAAAGAGCACCCTTTATGCTGGAAGCTGTGCAAAACTAGCCCCTAGATACTGTGGTCCTTTTGAAGTATTAGAAAGGGTGGGACCAGTGGCTTACAAGCTGGCCTTACCACCCCATGTTAGAGTTCATGATGTATTACATGTTTCATTGTTAAAAAGATATGTGCATGATGCTTCTCACATAGTTGATTGGAATGTTGTACAGGTGGAACCAGAAGGGGAGTTTCTGCCAGAACCGCTTCAAATATTGGAGCGGGAAGAAATTGAATTGAGAAGCAGAACAGTAGCAAGACTAAAAGTGCAGTGGAAGCACTTTACTGCTGAAGAAGCTACCTGGGAAAGGGAAGCTGAGATGATGGAAAAATATCCATTTTTATTTGCCAAATGAACTCTAGTAGTTGAATAATAACACCGAGGAAGGTGTTTATTTTCAAAGAGGGAATATGTAACACCCCAAATTCATGTGCTTGAATTTCAAAGTTAGACATTTGAACTTTAATCCTAAGGGGAGTGGACCCCAAAGGACAAATATTTTGTGAATGTAATTAAATATTTAATTGAGGAAATGAATAAAATGATGTGGTGTAGATTGACCAAAATGAGATTTTGAGATCACTTGCTAAATCCATGAGGATGGAAGAGGAAAATATTTCCCCACAATCTTTCAAAAATCCTTGAAAGAAATTTATTTTTAAATTTAGATTTTTGAGGAAAATTTTGAATTTCCCCAATGATGAGGAAAGTAGTTGGGAAGAGGTAAAAAAAGCTGGAAAAGCTGAGGAAAAGCATAAAGCAGCTTTAAAGAATCCCTAAAATGGGAAGCCTAGGCAAACAGGAAGAAAAGCATCCTGAGATTCTGGACGTAGAATTAGAAACATGCTTTGGGGAACAATAGCTTAAATAAGCTGCTCTTGTACAGATTAGGGGTTGATCTGTTAGAGGGAGGTGATCTCATCTCGGGGGTGAGTTCTGGGAGACAGAAGGACTCTAAGGTTGGGAGTTTGGTCAATTGCATGAGTGGTATGTCTTTAAGTTTATTGTTGTTCATTTTATATAGCATGAACTGGCTACATATAAAATTTTACTTTAGATTAGAACATAAATTCTACATTTAACAGAATTGATCAAAAGGAAGTTACCCTTGAAATCGTGTATGGTTGTATAATTTAAATCTATGAAGTAGAATCTTACAGAGTCTCTAAACCAGTGATTGGTTTAAATTTGTAGATACTTATTCTTCATAGGAAAAATTTGTGAACTAGTTTTAATCTGCTTCTGTTTCTAGAATGATTTTAATATACACATACATGAGAGAGAAAATTTGAAGTTCTGCATTATATTGGAAAATAGTAGAAAAAGAATTGTAATTTACACTGTGCATGTAAGCAACATATAGTATAGCAGAGGAAAGAAACTAATGATCTATAGAGACTGATCATAGACAATTATCTTAGGAAACCATTCATCTATTATAGCATCGAATGGAAGTACACAAGAAAGTTAAGAAAATATCCAACATGCATGCTCATCGCAGCCTGGCATATAGAAACATATATGTATCCTAGTCTATCCCGATAACCTGAATTAAGAGGGTAAGTAATAGATTATAAATCCCAATGTCTTTTAAACATAAAGATAGGGTTACAAATGCATTCATTCCTGTAGATAAATTGGATACATATGCTGTGCAAATTTATAACAACTTACTTCTTCAAATTTCTGCATGGAACTACTGTGCCATTTTGTTATAGATAATTATAGCACTCTGGTTATTTAAAATAACAACAGAAAGGCAGTTGAACTTTAGGGTCAGCTCAATAAACTGATGAAAGAAATTGAACTGAGATACTGATTTCCCTTAGACATTTAAATGTTACTGTCACCGAAGCTATGGTTTCCTGGAATAGGTAAATCTATTCTACAGTATATTATTCATTCAACTATCACCACATTATAAATATAGTTAACCATGGTATGGCCTGGGAGCCTGAAAGAAATAAACTACACAAAATGATGAATATGTGTATATGTCATACTTATATATATATAACCAAAAAAAAAAAAAAAAAATTAAAATGCCAACGATTAAGCATGTAGTTCCAGCCAAGTCAGAAGAGACAAGGAGAGAGTACTGCTGGAACATACTCTTAGTAATAATAACTGAAATAAAAAAAATTGGGTATTATGAAAACCTAACACGACAGAGGCATATATGGATGTATTGAACAAATCCGAGAGCATTCTTATAATGTCCCATGAACAGAGATGTATAAATGTTCAGAGCGGGAATTAAATTGTAGTTGTCCAATAATTACAATTTTGTTATTATAAATTTTACTGTCAAAGATAAAATATATATCCAGGAGAGAAGAACGAATTCTTCTGGCAGAGCGCGGTTAGTACCGACCTGTAAATAGCACGAGGAACCCAATTTTAATGTCTGGGAAAGTCTCGTATCTGTGTAGGAGAGCAGAAGAACAGGACACAAGTCGAAATTACTTGTGACACAAAACTAATACAAGTCAGACGCCGAACATGGAGAATAAAAACAACATTGAACCCAGAAAAATAATAACTGAGAAGTGTATCCTACCTCGTAAGGGAGAAACCCTTACACCATCCTTAACCTGCTTCATAAAAATATACAATTCTCATGAATAGAGGTTGACAGGAAGAAGTCGAATAATAATTATAAACCTCCGGAGAATGGATAGTATCCATTGCGTCCTACGCCTGGTCAGAAGAAACACTTACCAACTCGTGAAGCCGAGAATCATAGTCCCCGTATAGAGCCGAATGTATACCCTCGCAAACCCTTTTCAGTTGAGGAGAGGGTTGGGCTACGACACCAGAACAACTTGTGTTCAGAATATTCACAAGAAAATGTGAAGGCTAGGGAAGAAAACCAAGCCATTCGAACCCCTGATGCGAAGCACACGCACTCTCTGCAAAATGAAATTAGCCATTCATCATATATATTACAACCTAGACCGGAGACATAAAACGATAATCCAAAATCGTAGCACTGGTGTGAAGGAATGAGCGAAATTCTCAAGCAGAGATGGGAAGCCTGCGAAATAATATTAGAACGGAAACTTTCAAAACGCATATGGAAGGTCTTACCCATCAAGCGAACTAACGCACTATCAAGCGATGAACCAAACGAATAGGGAGGTAAAAGAACCACCGTGACAATACCAAGCTTGATTTATATCAACGTGTCTGGATCAAACAACGAAACCCTAATGATCCAAAGACATCTGAACCATACACTTGGCGAGATCCAAAGAGCAAAGCCATGGATCGAATAGTTAATAGGACCTGTACACTATCCGTCCCAAAAATTTAATATGACAAGTATGGAAATAAATGAGTATCTACCTGGCCACGTTGTGGATATTGCATTGGGAATGCAGTAAAATGGTAGAATGAATTCAATGTTACGTGGAACCAACACCACGTGATCACAAATGAAACGTGATCACCATAACCCATACGACGAGATCAGGACCGGGTTAATGCACAGCGTGGAAGAGAGATAGACGTCGAATTTCCAAATTTGATTGCACAGAAGTTTAAATTGATACTTATGTGGAGGTTAAATTTAACATGCCCAACTTCAAATAAATGTTGACAAGACGAAATTAAGAATGCAGGACGAATGCCAGACTCGCATGATTAGTGAGTCAAATTCCGCCAAGGTTATAAGGTTATCAACAAAGGGTAAGAGTGAACGATCGCATAGATATCCACATGACCGTGGAACCATAATCACATGAGACCAATGTAGAACCAAATCGAACCCACTTCTATATATGTATATGAAAATCGAATTCGAATTCAAAGGCATGCGATAGAAAACGAAGATTAAATATGGAAGTAGGGGGGGAATAGGATTATAATTATATTGATGTAATTATAATTAATATAATTATAATTATTCCAAAAACGACTACCTTGCAAATGTGGTAAGATAAAGGGTAGATATGAATGTCAATTGAAAGGAACAGTAGTGAAAAACTACAACGAAATTAATTATGTAAACCTACAAAGAATTTACCGAATGCATCATTAGCATTAAATGGGAAAGGATGCAACCCAACAGAACAAAAAAAAAAAAATTGTGTCGTAAAGTGGGAGGTGTGACACCAACGAAGTGCCCAAAAGTCCAAAAATGGAGCCAGTTAAGTCTGATATAGAAGATTATAACTTAGGGACAGGTGAAAAACCAAGAACAATCAAACTATCCAAATCCTTACCATCATATGAGAAGGCTAAATATATAGAAATTTTAAAGGAATATTAGGATGTCTTTGCATGGAGCTATGAAGACTTAAAAACTTACAACACAGACATTATCCAACATAAAATTCCTTTAAAATAAAATCGAAAACCTTTTCAACAGAAATTCAAAAGGATTAATTCAGTTTTGTTACCCTTAATCGAAAAAGAAGTCAAAAGAATGTTTGATGCACAGATAATTGCACCAGTCAGATTTTCTGACTAGATATCTAATTTAGTGCCAACCAAGAAAAATACGGGAGAAATTAGACTATGCATAGACTTTAGGAATCTTAATAAATCATCCTTGAAGGATAACTACCCCTTGCCAAAAATTAACGATATTTTACAAAGGGTAGCAGGTTCTTCCAGAATCTCTTTATTAGATGGTTTCTCTGGTTACAATCAGATTCTTGTTCACAAAGATGACCAAACCAAAATTGCATTTACTACTCCATGGGGCACTTTCATGTATGTGAAAATTCCTTTTGGGTTAAAAAATGCAGGAGCTACATTTCAAAGGGCCATGGATATTGCCTTTGCCAAGGAGATTCATGAGTTTCTATTCATTTATTTGGATGATATTACTGTTTTTTTGAAAAAAAATGATGAACACTTGGATCATCTGAGACAAGTTTTTATTAAATGTAGAAAGTATGGTATATCTCTTAACCCTAAAGAGACTCTTTTTGGGCTAGAAGAAGGCAAATTTCTAGGTCACATCATTTGAAAATAAGGCATTAGAATAGATCCTGCAAGAATTGAAGCAATTCTAAAGATTCAACCACCAAGGAACATTAAAGAACTCCAAGCATTCCTAGGAAAAATCAATTTTCTAAGAAGATTCATCTCTAATCTGGCTGAAATTATAAAAGATCTTAACAACATTCTTAGAAATGACTCCCCAATTAAATGGACAATAAAGGCCAAACAATCTTTTGAATCTATTAAACAGGCCTTAACTAAAGCACCAGTCCTTATCAGCCCAAATTACACAAAAGATTTCATAATCTTTTCCTTTGCATCCGAACACATCATAGTTGCAGTTCTTCTGTAGAAAAAATATCAAGGCTTTGAACAACCCATTGCATTTTTTAGTAAAGCTCTTAGAGATGCACCACTAAAATACAACATAATAGAAGAAAAGGCTTTGGCTTTGGTTAAAGTTATAAAACTTTTCACATTGTATATACTTCATTCACACATAATTGCATATGTCCCTAATGCAGTAGTTAAAGACATTTTGACTCAAGATGGACCAGATAGTAGGAGAGAAAAGTGGATAGCCACAATTCTTGAATATGATCTGGAAATTAAACCAACTAAGCTCATTAAAGGACATGGTTTAGCCAAGATGATGGTTGAATCAAATTGTAATGCCTTACATATTAATTTCATTGCACAAGTATATGAACTGGAGGAGATGGCGACTCCATTGATTAGTGAGGCCTATCAAGACTCACCCTGGTACTCTGATATAATCTTTGTACTAACAAATTTACAAGCTCCTCCTGGACTGAAAAAAAACCAAGGAAAAATTCATCGAGCAAAATGCAATGAGGTTCTGTATCTTAAATAATGCACTTTATTGGAGAGAAAGTACCGGGATTTTACTTAATTGTTTATTGAAATATGAGGCTGACAAGATCCTTGAGGAATTTCATGCAAGTGACTGTGGAAGCCATCTATACTAGAAGAGCACAACTGATAAAATACTCAGAGCTGGTTTTTACTGGCCATCTTTATTTTCAGATGTTAAAAGTTTGTTACCTCTTGCCATAAATTCCAAATTTTTGAAGGTAAAATAAAACTGTTACCATTACCTCTGAAACCAATATCCACTGAAAAACCATTTCAACTATGGGGGTTAGAATTCATAGGTGAAATTCATCCTCCATCTTCATGTTAACACAAATGGATTCTAATAGCTACTAATTACTTTACTAAGTGGATAGAAGCAATTCCCACTAGGAAAGCTACAGACTCAGTTATTATCTCCTTCAAAGAATGTAAGATTTTGTCTAGATTTGGATGCCCACACAAAATTATCATAGACAATGCAACAACATTCAAATCCAAAAAGATGATTTCTTTATGCCATAAATACCATATTACCTTAGGTCATTCCATAGAATATTATCCCCAAGGTAATGGTCTGGCCGAATCCTCAAATAAAATTTTAGTCAACATCATCAAAAAACTACTCCAAGACAATAAAAAGACATGGAATAAGGAGCTAGTCTATGCCCTTTGGGCTGATAGACTTACTACAAAAAAGTCTATAGGAACTTCACCATATCAAATTATTTATGGTACAAATGTCGTTTTCCCTTCTTCCTTGGGTATTCCAGTCATCAAGATAATCAAGGAATTACAGGTGGAAACTAATGATATTCAAAGAAGAATTAATGAGATCATACACCTTCAACAAACCAGAGATGAAGTTTATGAAAATTCATAAGTTTTACAGGACAAGATCAAAAATATTTTTGATAAGAGAGTTAAAGATGATGAATTTTTCATAGGAGATCAAGTTTTAAGATTGGATTCATGAAGAGAGGATAAAGGTAAACATGGTAATTTTGACTTCCTATGGCAAGGACCCTATGTAATATATGGTTACAGAGGTAATAATTCCTTTGTCATCAGGAATTTGGATGGAACCGAGCTTCAAGAAGGACTAGTAAATGGAAGGATGTTGAAACATTACTATTCCTCACAAGTCACTTAACAGTTATATTTATTTACTTTATCATTGTAAATATTGATAGTCCAAGTGGAGCTGGGTTACACTTTTTGCCTTTTTTTGAGAAAAAAAATTCATTTTTTTCGGTTCTTCAACTTTCTGCAAACTATAACAATTTTTCTGTGTAGAATTTCATTTTGCAATAAAAATAAAAGTTGTGAGAAATTTTGTTATATTTCTATTAATTATTTTTTGAAATTTATTTATGTAGATTTGATATGTTAACTTAGCGTTTCTTTGAGTGTCTGTTTCTTAACAATCAAAGGATTCATAAGAAGTCATGTTATGACGCAATGTTGTCTTCATTGAAAATTTGTGTTTTTGAGAAAACAAAATGTGTTACAAAAATATAGACAGAGTCTACCTTGGTTTCTTTATATTTACAAAGCCAATGGATGCATATCATAATTACTATAATTTTTTGAACTGGTCCAATACGAAAAACTGCGTATTTTGGATATGTTTCGGGATGCAAGAAATTTCTTAACATATAAGTTATAAACTAAAAATCTAAAAGGTACTCATTAGAGACAATGGACCAATGTAATGCCCCATAATTTTTTGAAATTTTTTTACAATGTATTTTGGAAGATACAAAATTTTGATTTCACTGAATCACAATGACCCTCAGAAATTGTTTGCACCCATTTTATTAGAAAAATAATTAAAATTAGTAAACGTTTATGAAATTCCATAAAAGTTATATTTCCTGAAAGTAGATTCAATTTTGAAAATGCTTGTCTTGGTTCCGATAGTTAATTAACAACCTTTCATGGAGTTTAATCAGTCCAAAGTTGCCGAAACGTATTCAGAGCCTGGTTTTCACATAACTGGTGACACGTTAGTTCGGCCAAAATTTTAATCAAAGTTCGGCTGAACTATATTTTGTGCCGACGGCTCGTTAAGTCTAACAACTTAATAATTCGGCCAAAATTTTAATCAAAATTTCGGTCGAACTTTTGTATAACTTTTCGTCGGCCGGAAAGTTTTGCGAAGCCCCTACTAAAACACATTTCGCGGAAATATAAATTGCCGTGAAATCATTCACAATTTCCGCACATTTCGCAAGTCAGAGTGTAGATTGGATTGGATATATTATCTACAAAGTTGAAGCCTGAAGAGAAGGCCCTGAGCTTTGCAGTATAAGATATCATAAATATGATTGTTGCAGAAAACAGAAGACATTTACAGGATCACCAAGGTCAATGGATAAGGCTACTGATCTCAGAGTTCTTGGCATTTCATAAGGGAAGGCCATCCCCAAGTGAAGTTGATGTTAGGAACCTATAATATAGGGGTCATAATTTCGACTTGACTATTGATAATATTGTAAATTTGTACATAATTTGCCTTCTGCAAGTTGTATTCACATATTTTTGTAAAAAAAATCAAAAAAATCAAAAAATCAAAAAAGAAGGTAAAAAATCCTAAAAGAAAAATCAAAGGACTTAGAAAAAATAAAATACCCCAAAAGAAAAATGAATAAAACATGAAAGTGTGAAAGCATAAATGCCACTACTTTTTACTTTTTGACTGTGGCAGAGTGTTAATAAATGCCATAGTCCATGATGAGTTAAACAGTTTAACCTTAACTTGTCATTTTCAATTTTTCTTGTTGTAGATAGAGAATAATGAGTTGTCATACAGTTTATTCTTGAAAGTTCAGCTGTTAGATAGATAAATAAAGTGAATCCAACAGTTTAATCTAGATTCATGGATGAAATAAGTGTGGAATTAGATAGTTTTACTTGCCTTCAGAAAGAATAAATGTTGTGAAGGTTGCTAGCTCAACTGCACCTTACTACAAAGGAAGAAAAAATGTTAGCATGGTAAGCTGGGTAGGTAGAAGAAGGCAAAAAGTCTCAATTTAAATATCATTCATCATGGGCTGCCAAATAACTAACTTCCCCTTTCCCATATTCACGAAACATTCAAAACTATTAGTCAGAAAGGCTTAAGGCATTTCCTTGAATTTTTTTGGGACCGGACCCAAGGCTCTATGGCTGATCAGTTGAAAGTGTTAAATGTCTATATTAATCCCTCAAATAACATCATTTACCATTCATGCATTCATCCCCCTGGATAATCATAAGTGAAACCACATTTTTTACTTAAAGGCATTATAATTTCCATCTGACTAATTTACTTCATCACTTGAAAGTATTAAACCCTCAAAATTACATTATATCTTAAGTTAAAGTGATAATGTTAACGCAGATTGTCTTTTAAACTCCACTTTACTTATTATGTTTATGTATTTTGAGTATACATTATCCCATTTTCATATTAACTTTAATTTATATATTAACTCCCTATAGAAATGACCTTTTCCTATAGTATATAACTCCTTTTTATATAATAAACCTAGAAACCCACTAATTATAAATTTAGCCAAATTTATTTAATCCCCACATGTTTAAATAAAAACCCACATTATACCCCCTTTGGCTAAAACTATCCTTATATATATCTATCCCACCCATATGGTGGTTAAATCACCTCGGTTTAATTAATCATATAATAAAAATATATGAAAAACCTTTAAACATGTTTTATATATGTTTAAAGAAAAAATTTCCCGAAATTTCATTTAAACTAAACTTCAAAAGAAATAACCACATCTCCTTGTATATTTTCCCTTGCCCGACTCCCTAACCTAAGGTTAAAACCTTAATTTGAGTTAAAATCCGCCATACATACCCCTTATTCCCTAAAATACCAGTCCTAACCTCAGTTAAATCCCAGTTTAAAACACTTCCCGATCATTTTTTCATTGAAAAAGTTGATTTTCTATGTAAATTTTAACCAAATCCATTTTATCATCGGGATTAATGTGAGCCCTCATAAACCCTCTATGCATTTGATCCAACGATTAAAAAATCAATGCGATGATTTAATAAATTCCCATCCCTTCCCATATAGCGTAGCATGACAACTGTTGGATTTTCCATCAGGTCCAAATCGGACGATCCATATGCAACCCGATGATGTCCTTTCCCCACAACTTTTCAAATGATCTGGGCCCTTCGCTTTTAAAAGCCAAATCCAACGACACCATTTTATTTTCGCATTTCCAAATTGCTCGGCCAATGTTTTGGAAAAGTCGCACGATATGGGTGGTTTTCCCAAACCACCATGCGTTGACATGTCACGAAATAATTGGATCGCGTTTGAAAAGCGATTTACCACTTACTACTCTGGAGCTAAGCGAATACCACCTAGTGGTATTCTGAAACCACTCCCGCCCATCCTATGATTAAATATGATTTAACTATGGTTTAAACTTTGATTTATTCATAAAAATTATGGTTTTTATCTAATTTTCACCTGTTTCACGCTTGTAAGCTTTGAAACCTCGCAGATTCTGATTTTCATTACTTTTCACCATTTAAAACCCTGAAAACCTCCACAAGCCCATTACCAAGCCTCCCAGCGCCATTTTTAAACCTGCCAGTAAAGCAGTGACCAGTTAATAAGCCATTTCCCTGTAATTCAACCACGGAGAGCCAAAGTATCCTCTGGTAGACCAAATTTCCAGAAATTGAAGACTACGCACAACCTACAACTCAGTCAACCACAATTATACCTTTTTAAAGGTATTTTTCATCAAACTTATCCACCAAAAGTTAAATTTTAAGGGAAAAAACACCAGTTTATCAGTTATTTCCTGTAATTGTCCTAATTTTACTTACCGAGTTTGCAAAATACATTCAAAATATAGGGGAAACTCTGTCAAATTTTCCCCAGAATCCCTCATTTCCATTTTTTGTAAGTTTTATCCACTCCTTGATCATTTTCGCTACTGGAATTGATCATAAACTTCTATTGAGCATTAAAACTCTTTTTCTATCCAAAACCTGCTCAGAACCCTATTTTACTAGAGAAATTCTCGAAAAGTCCCTTGTTTCCAACAGAAGAACTCAACAATTAGTCTAAGCTTCATTTGTTCAGTTAAAAGATGACAAAGAAAGAAGTAACCCCCAAATCAGGAGGCCCAAAACCTCAGAAGAAAGCCTCTGCTAAAATCCCTCAGCCTGAGTCTTCTAAACTTGATAAACCCACCCCTGCACTCACTGTTGATTCCTCAGAAGTTGTCAGGCCTGTCCAACCTCCAGTTACTTCGCAAGAAAGTAGTCCTCTGGTTTACCTTCATTACAAAATACTGGACCATTCAGTAGAGTTGAATTTACTTGATGTCTATAACTAGCGTTTTGGAAAATATGTAGAGAAAAGTGATAAAGATATACCAGTCTAGGATTCCAATCTACCAAAGTATATTGTCCCTCTTACTCATTCAACCCCTGATTTTGTCAGATTGTGTCAGTCCTATTATCTTCCAGACCAAAGGTGTATTGTCAATAAAGATAGAGAGGTTATATTTTACATCAATGCAGAATCCATAAACTCTATGCTGCAACTAAACCTTGACCCCAATGCTGCTTCATTATCAATAGAGGATTTAACTCAGCTTTACCTAGACCTAGATTTTTCTTCCAAATTCAAAATCTTTCAGACTTTTTTCCCCACACAGGTTGATATCCCTAAGCTTAATCCTCCATTTGATACATTTTACTTTCAAAGTGAAACAAGGTATATTTTCTCCATGCTGTCATTCATACTAGGATATAACAATGATGAGTTCACTGATGTTGCTATCTTTGGTTTTCTGTCTACATTGAGCCCTGACCAGCCTCCATCCATTGTGTACAATTTTTCCAAGTTCATTGCAGAAAACATGCACTACCAATTGTCCAAATTGTTAGAAGAAGGAGTCTTTAGATATACCTCATATCTACTTCATCTCTTTTTGTATTATCAAGCAGACAAGTTTCCTATTGAGTTTCAGAAGATAGATCCAGAAGGGAATGTACTTTTAGTCATGTTTTGGTCATCAATTCTGAGAAATTGGAACAGGGAATACAACTGTGCATACTTCAATGACTTGTTTTTAGTACCTCCTATGAATTTATTGAATAAATAATAGACCCCTAGAATTAATGAACAAACAAAGAGAATCTTACAGCTATCTGAGAGCTGTAAAACAGGGGATTGGTACTCATACAAGAATTACACAGAGATTAGAGTATATTTTTCACTCTTGGCCGCATATAAATTTCCTAGATTAGTGACAACAAGGATATTTGCTTTATAATATTTGGGCAGCTGTTGAATGTAGATGAAGTCAATTTCATAGCCACTAGAAAAAAGACTCAGTTCAAACTGAAAATTCAAGTTGGTCCATTCATTGTGAACAATAGATAAGCATAAAATGAAAATAATGTCAAGTTGAAAGAATATAAATTCCCATACAGCTTTATGTGGAATTATGATCCTCAGGGTATTTTAAATCAAATCATATTGAAATGCAAATTGTCTGCTTTCTTGTGTGATCCCAAGCCCCAAATTGAAAAATATGCCAATAAACTTGAGTGGGAGCCAAATAATTTATTTGATGATGACTCACAGGGCATGTAGAGAGACAATGGAAAATATAAACAAGTGAATCAAACACAGGTGGTTACAGTGAACAAAGAAGCTGAAATTGTTCACAAAAGAAGTAGAAAAGAAGATAGTTTCACAGCTGAAAATATTCTAGATAAAAGATTCAGAATTCCCTACAGTAAGAAAAGTAAATTGACTGATGAAGAAAGCGATAAAGATGTTAATATTGAAGATAACAATGGTCATGAAACTGATGATGAAGCAACAAGAATAGTAACTGAAACTCTCAAAGAGATTCAAAATGTCAAACTTGGAGCACAATAGAAAGACACAGTCATGGTGGATAAACAAACAAAATTTGATATGCCCTCTTCTTCTAAAGAACCTGACAACATAGAGTCAGATATTCAAATCAGTTTCAGACAAATCAAAGAAAAGAATGAAGAAATCAAAAGTGAAGCATATTCCAATTTCCTTAAAGAAAAGCCTAGGAATAAAGATAGACTCGTTTCAGCTTTTGATTATTCTTCAAACAAATTGGTGATTTCATTTCTCAAGCCCACAATGAATGATCCAAAAGCAATTTCAGATTATTCGAAAATAGACCTTGAAGTTGATGCAGATGCCATGCATGAGTTGGACCAAATAGAATTCCACAGGAGCAATACAGAGATGTTGTATTCTAAAATAGTCAATAAGACTAGGAATTCTATCAGGCTTGAGAAAACACTGATAAACCTTCAAAATCAAATGAAATTGGATAAAGCCTCATTATATGCCAATAACTTAAGAATCAAAGCATTGGAATACATAGTAATTGAAGAAGGAGCTGACCCAGCAAACATTGAAGGGGCAAAGGTTATAATCAAACAGAAAAATGAAGACATAGTTGCTCTGAGAAAGCAACTAAAATTCCCTCAAAGTGAAAATCCCCAGGCAAAAGAAATCCTTTAGCAGAAGACATAAAATGATGAATTAAAACAACTTTTTCTAAAAATGACAGCCCAGATAAAAGAAATGGAAAGCCAAATAGAAGCTTTCATGGAAGAAAATGGAAATCTGAAGAAAGCTCAATAGGTTTTCATTCCTACAGTGATCCCAACTATAAGTATAGTTGTTCCATCTACATTGGTAGAACACTTGGCACCACAAGGAGCATTGACAACTGCAGTGCCAATCACTTCTCATGACATCTCTGCCTCTTCTTCATCAACCTCACAGATAAGCATAGTAGAGGAAAAAGCTGCAATAATCAGAGCCATGGAAGATATGTCTATAAAAGATAAAGAAATACTCAATTTTAAAGGCATCATTAAAAATCTACGAACTTCTAAAAAATATGCCTTAATTACTTCCAAAGGACATGAACGGAGAGCTGACAGATTACAGGAACAAGTAAAAATTCTTCAACAATAGGTGAATCTTACTTAACAGGTTGCCTATATAAAGAATCATTTGTGGACCAAAATCACTGAAGGCATTCATTCGCAGTGGTCTTCTATCCAAATTATATATGAGAAAAAATATATGCTACAAGCTGCTTTAGTAGAAATTGATAAAACAAAGAAGGAGCTTGGGAACAAACCACCACAAGAAGTTCAAGTCATATCATTCTTGAACAGTAAAAACAAAGAAGAAATAGCTGAATTAAAAATTCCAGACATGACAGAGGCTATCTTGGAAATCAAAAAGGTCCTAACAAAAAGAAACATCATGAATAATCTGGAAGAAAAGTGTGACAATATGAACATATCAATTAGCAAATTCAAGACTAAGCATGACTTGCTATTTGAAGCAGGATTTCTAGATATTCATGCATTGAATGAAAAATTGATGCCACAAAGGGACTATGACCAGAAAATCAGAGCTCATGCTGAGGAACAGACTAAAAAGCCTTTGCCACAAGGATATCCAAGTGGCAAAATACTACTTCAATATTTTGAAAATTTGTTCTTTTGGGAGAATGAAATAAAACATATGTTCACAGTAAAGCCAAAATTTACTAAATATACAGAGGGTGATGAAATCTATAGGAATTTGAAGAGTATAAATATCCCAACAGCTCAACAATCGCAAGAATTCACAGATCTGATGTGAATTTGACAAGTAAAAGATGTAGGAGAAGCACATGAAAGATCATATTTTACTGTTACCTTAGGGTAAAAATTCAGGCTTAAAGAGTGTCAGATGGTTAAAGAGTATCAGTAAAAAGAATGTTACTGCTGGTTATTTTTAATTACAATAGTAAAAGAGTGAAAATCAGATGATAAAGAGTATCAGAGTTGAAATTCAAAGGAAGGAATGTTCTACAACTACTTTCCACGAGATGATGCACCTAATGCCAGCAATTCTCACAGCACATAAAAAGACTTTTTAATTAGAATAATTAGTTCTATATTTCATTGTAAAAGAGAACAACTTGCAAACTATTTTGCTGCTGTCCCTCTTCTTTTGTTATCTTTCCTATTTTTCCTTAAAACATTATCTCAAACTCTGAGATATTTTGTAAACAATTTGTGTGTACAAATACTTCATTATTCGAAGTATTCAAGGTGGAATAAAATTTCTCAAGACTACTATAGTCATTTTGTTGGACATATTGAAGTTGGTGTGAGTCAATTAGTGAAGCAGCATACTAGAAATGAGATTAGAGACATCATAACTAAGGATTCTCGTGGTGACAAGATAAGTCTCGTCTTTTTCCTCTTTTCAGTGTTTTTCTTTAAAATTTTACATCCATTCACTTAATGTGTTTCTACTCTTTAATGATCAACTAAGGAGAAATTAAGGATTAGTGATAATAAGCTCCCTGTTTTAAACTAGTTGGCATTTTCATGTTTTTTGCTTGATAACCGGACCATAGAATTCTTAATTTCTCTAGGTTCCAGTTTGATCCCCTCCTTCAATCCTCTTTTCTGTAACTTAAGGATTCTTAAGTGCCCTTTTGCTCAGATTTCACCCAATCCATCAAGAAAGCCTATTCAAAGCCTTAGAAGGTCATCTACCCTGCCCTTAGAACATTTGCATCTTTAAGTCTTATTTCCCAACTCTGCTTGCCTAGAGAGTTGACTCCATAGCCCAATGTTCTGTTATATCCCTCTGGTTTACCTTGAAACACTTTTTATTCCCACCACACTTTCAAAAAAAGTTCCACTGTCCACTCATAGCTAGCCTAAAACCGTTTACCAAAAAAAATCTAAATTTTAAGGAGAGATCCCTCTCCAGAACTCAAAAAAGCTAGATCCTGAATTCTCAAAGCGGTTATTGGTTACCCCTAGTTTTCTTAACTACAAAAATCCTCATCCCACAACCTGAAAATTAATAGGGTGATAACACACTGCACTGAATATGTATGTATACAAACCAAAAGTGGTGTATCATATTTTTGTACACACTAATTTCTCGTGTTGTTGTGTTTCATAGCGCAGTCGAGTTAGTGCATTACTAGTTTTTGGGCACGACAAAGATTTTTTTTTTCTTTTTAATAGAAATTTATGTTTCCATATTTCTAAATAAATTTTTCATTTAATAAAAAAAATTATATATTATGTATGAGGCTGAGGTATTTTATATTTGAACCATGTAGCAAAGAATTCAATGGATTCTCTAGTAACAAGAGCATGAGAAAATGGAGAACCAATACAATGTGATCTAACCATGGGTGGCCCGAGAGAGGGAGAGTGATTTATACCCTCACCCTATTAATACAAATAAACAAATGATATTAACGAATGTAGGCCTCCTCAAGTACTATGAGGAAGCTACATCCCTGAAGGCACACTCTATTTCTGGCACACATGATCCTCCAGTGGAGTTTCCAAGCGATTTATTTCCATGTCGGTCCTAAGATGTGGTATAGGCCCTCTAAGGACGACATTTTTTATCAGTAGCCTATCCAGAAGAGGGGATGATTTACTTGAGTTCCCTGATTTCTCACATGGGGTTGCAAAGGAGAGTCAGCTTTTCTACTCTCAAAGATATGTTGGGGGTTATGTAGTCCAACCAACATATTTTAAGGTGTGTGGTGGAAAAATATGGATTAATTTTTTTTTTTCATAGGAGGTTACGTGCCTCTCATTATTAGTGACCATTATTGCACACTATACTAATGATGGGAAGCATATTACTTTCCCTCTTTCATATTATTTTAATTATTTTATTCAAGTCACATGATGCATCAAATGGCCTGCCATTTTTTTTAGGCAACTTTCTAGGGCTTTAGATAGATGTCTTTTGGTGATACATGGTAGGACATACTTCCATTTCCCTTTAGAGATTTTTTTTTTAGTTTTTGGGAGGTTTCTAGAGACAAGGCATAGATTTTATTTTTTCCCTCCTAGGTTGATGACTAAGGTGTGGATGTGTATGTGGGGCCATATGATGCACAAGATGTGCTTGCCACAATATCCGACTAGGATTTATGCCGAGGCATTGATGCTACTGGCCAGTGAGGATGGAGAGATGTTTATATTATCATTGTGTTTGTACGTGGGGATGGATTGGAGACAGTGTCCCAACATCATATTCACATACTCTTCACATTATATGAGCCTACAGATGATAGAGGTGATATTATTGTTTTCTTTAAATTAATATAGTTTCATTTTATTGTCTTAATTAATGAGAATTAAATTTATTCTAGAATGTTATTTAACTTCTGTTATTAACTTGCTTGATGAAATTTTCTAATTTTGTGTTGTAATATATATTTTGTAGACATCATAAAATTCATTGGGGAGATGCCTCCTCCCCCACTAGAGGAATGAGATGCAGAGATTGTCAAGGCCAAAGTTGATGAGGCACATGATGCTCAGATGCAAAGGGGTAGTGTTGGAATCTGGGTTTGTAAGGATGGTCTCATATTCAGGATGGATTATTGTGACTAGTTGGCTATAATTTTCGTGGGGGAGAGGGTCTGCCCTTTGAGGGCTCGAGACATCAGGGAAGATCCTAGGGTCCTAGAGCTCTTCAGGGACAATTTTCATGATATGATGACTCTTATATGTCATATCACTGAAGCTACAAGCTAGTAATAGTGAGGAGGGACACAAGGAATGTAGCAGAGTGGTCACATGAGTCTTCACACAATGCTATATCTTCGGATCATGATGATGAGGGTGGTGATTATGCTTCTGGTAGTATTACCCCATCAAATCATGGTTAGTGTATTGGTGATCATTTGGATATTACTCCACCTCATCATCATTCTCCTCATGATTATCACCCATTACTGGTGAGAGTGTCTCATATTTCTCCTGAGAGAGTAGACTAACCAATACCTTCTACTCCACCTGATAGCTCAATTGTTGAGGCGATACTTGACTAGGTTATAGACTAGGTTGGGACTACCATGTTTTTTGTAATAGATTTTCGATGTCATTTATTTGACAAGATGCAGTTGCTTCAATTGTTTATGTGTGTGTGTGTGTGTTTGTGTGTGTGTATATATATATATATATATGGTGTTTTTTTTTCATGCTTATGTACTTAATTTATCTGTTGTTTTTTATGTGTATATTGTTAGGTCATGTGAGATATGGTAATTTAATGTGCTTGGATATATATGTGTATGTGATAGTTTTTATTTGACATAATATGTTTATAAATTTGAGGATTTGTGTGGTGATGATGTTAGATTACAATGCTTATGTTTTTTGAGATGTCATCACGATGATGCCTATTAGATTATTAGATTCGTGTGCTAGCTAATGATATTTACATGTGCTAGAGGTGTATATAATTAGATGATGGAAGTGAATATGAATATGTGTATTAGATGATATTTATGTTTGTTAGATGGTTATCATCATGATGCTTAATTTTATGAAATAATATTTATTTTAGATTATGTATCGGTGAACTTATATCAAATCCTCCTTATTGAAATTACATGCAAAATGACTTAAAAAATGCAATTTTTTTTTTAATAAATTATAAATTTTAATATGGTTGAAACTGTAATTGTAAAATTACCATAAATATTTTTCTATTGCATAGATAGTTCATCCATATTCATTCTAACCTAATTAGTAAAATATTTCAATACTCAAGGAAAAAAAAAAATTAATGGTAAAATATCTTAGTTATTTCTTAATAAGACGAAAATGTATAACTCCAATTTTGAATATAAAATATTAATAATAATATATTATTCAAAAATACAATTTAAACAATGAAAAGTTAAACTATGGGCAATCTATATATAGATATAGAAAACCACTATAGATCCATCTCAGATTTATTAATCACTAAAAGAGATTAAATATTTTTATATTGTGGTTAAAAATGATCTTTAATTTAATAATAAATATGAGTTAAATAATAAAAATCACATTAATTTTAACAACTCGAAAAATGTTAATTTTTCCACATACCTACCACGAGATTCACCAAAATTAATGTTTTCAAATTTCTCCTAACTAATATTACATCATGTTCACAATGATAAAGCCATTTCTTCTTCAAGTAGTTTACTTATAAATCCATAAAAGTAGATATTTATTTCACATAATCTAAATAGGAAGTAAAAACGCATCACCAAGTCTATTATAAATTCAAACAAATGCCTCTTAATCACCATCACATTATTTGTCATTTGATTCTTAACAATAAAATCTTTATTAATTAACGTTTAATTTATAATTACCATTGAAAATAAAAGTCAAAATTGTTCAATTATCCATGAAGAAAAAATAAACATCTCATGCATCCATGTAAGCCCATTTGTTTGACTTATGGTCCATAAAAATAAGTAATGAACATTTTATACATGCATAAGACCTTATTTTAGTTTACATAATGTTGCGATAACTATAATTTAAATAGCGTAAACATGAATTTACCTCTCATGTCAAGAATTTAATATTAATATTAATACACAATTTTTTCTTTGTTAAAGTCCTCATAGATTTATCACTAAATGATTTATATTGATTTTGAAATAAACAAGAAGAAAAAACATGTGAACTGGTTAATAAACTAATAAGTATATAAATCTAGAATAAATATTCAATGTTATTTCTAAATTCACTATTTTCTCATTTTGGTTATACTTTTCTCATTTTCCTATTTGAGAAGGATTGTGACCTTGAATCTTTATTATCATAAATATTTTACAACATAGTTTATACTAGATTTATATTTATGGAGATATGTTGCATAGTGAAAACAAGGGAGGTTAAAATTTTATGATGGATGTTATAGTAGGCCTTTTAGTACACATATATAAAACATATATGATTTTCCTTCTCCATTTTCTATCATTTTGTGAGTTAATTTAGATTGATACTCACAATGTCAATTAAGGAAGGAGATAATATGAGCATATTTATATTGATGTATTCATAAAATATAGTTATAAATTGATAATTCAAGGTTAGAATTATAATATTTTTAACCACATACTTAACGCAAGATAGTCACTAAAATTCATGTTTTCACATTTCTCCTAGCTAATATTACATCGTGTTCACAATGATAAAGACATGTCTACTTTAAATAATTTACTTATAAAAAAATAAAAATATATATTTATTTTTATATAATCTAAATAGGAAAGAAAATACATCACCAAGTTTATTAGAAACTCAAACAAATGCCTCTTAATCACCATCACATTACTTATCATTTAGTTCTTAGCCTTAAGGTATTTATTAATTAAAATTTTATTTATAATTACCATTGAAAGTAAAAGTCAAAATTGTTCCATTATTCATGAAGAAAAAATAAAACCTCTCATGCATCCATGTAATCCCATTTGTTTCTCTTATGGTCCATAGAAATATTTAATCAATATTTTATACATGCTTAAGACCTCCTTTTAGTTTACATAACGTTGCAATAGCTGGAATCTAAATATAGGAAACATGCCTTTACCTCTCATGTCAAGAATTTAATGTTACATATGAATAGAATTTTTTTTCATTCTTAAATTCCTCATAGAGTTATCACTACCCGATTTATATTGATTTTGAACTAAACAAGAAGAAAGAACATGTGAATTGATTAATAAATCAATAACTATCTAAATCTAGAATAAATCTTCAATGTTGTTTCCAAATTCACTATTTTCACATTGCTTATATTTTTCTCATTTTCCTATTTGATAAGGATTGTGACCTTGAATCCTTATTATCATAGATATTGTACACAATTGGAAATAGTTTTAGGTGTAAAAATGTTTCCACTACAAAAAAACATGTAAAAATGTTTGTGAATCTTACCAATTATATAAAATTCCAACAAGACAGATACAAAAACAATATAACTAGTGAAATATAGAAAACAAATACACAAAACAATAGTATAAATGATGAAATAAAAAAATTACATATCACTCTCAGTTTTCATCACCCTGATTATCTTCCTTGCTTGGAATGATAGCATTGTTGTTCTAAAAAATATGTTTTTTTATAGGGTCGTGTCTTAATACGAACCATAAATCCATATCCAACACATCTGGGTAAGAAAAACACCTTATTTTAGTGTTTTGGGAAAAAATAATGATCCCTAGATTCATGCCACATCATTCTATAGTTGATAGATATCATCCCACTATCATGATCTTCCTTTACATTATTCCG
Source organism: Pinus albicaulis (assembly GCA_034641835.2). Taxonomy (NCBI): domain Eukaryota; kingdom Viridiplantae; phylum Streptophyta; class Pinopsida; order Pinales; family Pinaceae; genus Pinus; species Pinus albicaulis. Next base: position 381,094,322 of record CM076569.1, on the reverse strand, counting down.
ATAAAAGGTGTCCCACCACTTGCACGTAAAAACAACCTAATGGAATGAAAATGAGTCTATCTGAATGAGTCCCCCGTATTAGGTTTTGATCATGGTGGCTGTCAGGACTAGATTGGTCAAACTCGACTTCGAATTCAAATCCTTGTGGCATGTATCCATCATCTGCATCCTCTGTGTGAAAATGATGTCCATATGCCGACATAGATCGGAACAAAGTCATTTGTAAAAAAGTAAAAAAAAATCACAGTGTCATGTGTCTGATAACCTGAACATAATTAAAAATATAAAATATAGATGTTACAACTGAAAGGTTCATTATGTAGTAAAAAATGTATACAAATAGATTATTATCAATTTTTTGCACCCAATCCATATGTTTATCACATCCTCTTATCCACATACGTAATGGCCAGATGCAACACATTTCTTACTAACTTGATCAACAACCCAACTGTTAGGGCATGTCACTAGCATATTTTCCTTTTTATGGTTAGGATAAAGCATGCTTCTAAAATTCAACCATTTGAATTATTTCCTATCACTATCCCATTTCTTCATCTTATTGTCATACAGGACGACCCACGGTTGTGTCGCTTCCATATTGTAAAGAATGAATTTGTTGATGGCTTCAATTTATCAATTCCCTATTAAAATAAAACCAAAATAGATAACACATTTGGGATCAAAATATGCATTAATATAAACTTCAGTTTGAATAGATACTATGTATAAATTTTACAAATGATGAGCCAGTTGCTCTATAGCATCTGCCTCTTTCCATTTTTTTGGAGAATCTGCCCTTCTTTTTTATCTTCATCCTTTTCTTCGTCCCAAACGAGCACACCTAGTGTGTTGTAAATTTGTTCGATGTACTCACTAGTATAATACAAAGGCTTATATGATATATACCCATTTTACATAGGCCCCCCAAGTTTTTCCCTTTCTCTATCAAAACCTATCAATTTATTCATATACCTCTCTAAGAAGAACATCCAACGACGGGAAACCACTGCAACTGATTCAACCTTACCTACTAGGTGAATTAGAAGATGAACTTGCAAGTCCATGAAACTTGTTGGTGGTTCCTTCTTAGACATACAAACAATCTCATGTAGCTCTTGACACCATTGTGGAATGATAGTCATATGAATCTCCTTTCATTCTATCCAATGTACAAATGCAGATAATCTAGATATGGCACGTCATAGGCCTTAGGGGAATTCATTGTTCACACATCCATGCACGAGAAGAGGATAATGATAATGCATAGTAAACATTAACTTATACAAAAATTAATTAGAAAATATCCCATTGCATAAAAATAATAATAAAATCATGCTTTTGACATTTTTACTCTTAAAAGGTTCGGATGGTAGTCCGATTCAAACTGTGACAAATGGTCTTCCATAATGAAGTAGCATCGTAGTGAAGGCCCATATAAAGAAGACACCCTTACACTCATTATAACTTCCTTTGGCAAAGAAGGATTATCTTTATTTAAAATCCATGGGACATCACCTTCTTCAAAATACCAAGAGGAGAAACCTATCATTTAGTTTCTTGTCTTGGCCAATGATTCTTTTTTTCTTTTGAAGAAATATGATCTCTCCTAACAGCCAATGTATCATTTTCTTTCAATGATACGTGTCTCCATAAAGAATATGAAACATTTTTAAATATATGCATGGGATCTATTAAGTGGGAAATATTAAGATGCTCCAAATATGCAAGCTCATAAAAGGTAGATTTCCTTTTCATCCCAATGGGAAATTTATCAACATATGTGTCAAATAATTCTGGATCATAAAAAATAGGCTCCCCATTTGAATCGAACATTTCTACAAAATCCTTCTCCTTCTCTCTCTTATATGCCCTAAAAAATTTAGATGGTGTCATTATTGCATTCCTTTAGGTTCTCTATGGTTTGCCATTGAAAGCATATATTTTCTTTCTATAAGGGTGAGCTTTTGGGAGGAATACACTCAAGTAGTCGTACACTAGATTTCGTAAGTGGTCATACCACCTAGCCTTCAAAGAAGGTCCACAACATTGAGATCCATGATATGATTTTTTTCAAGACCTACGAAATTATTATATACAAGTGGACACATTGTTAGCGACCATTAAGATCCGAAAATTTGCAAGGAATTAAATTAATATATGAAAGGATATTGTTACATATATAAAAAATTCAATAAAAATGTAATTTAACATAAACAAATCCTAGGCTTGGATAATCATGTATTGTGTAAGTGCATATTTCAGACAATGTAAAAGTCATATCTATTGGAACGTGTCTTAATAAATTGTATACATGTATCCCTTCCCATAATTCCTTCAATTTATATAGCAATGGTTGTAAGTAAACATCCATATTCTTCACTTGTCTTCTACCAAGGACTATGAGAGCCAACATAATATGTTCATTCTTCATGGAAAACCATGGGTGTATATTTATATTTATCACTACTACATATCAAACATAATAGTCGGTGTTTTGTATGAAATATGGGTTGACACCATTCATGTCTATGTCCAGTTGTATACTTTGTACTTCATCCTTGAATTTTTTAGTTCATGTATCCTCTATATGATTCATGGCTATTGAATCAGTTGGGATTTTCATAACTCCTAACTCACTTCTATGTGAGTCATGCGATTCCAACAACATAGCTAATTCTTTTTAATGAAAGATCCTTTTGATCCTTTAGATTATAGGCTCGTGCCAACCATCTGATTTACCCATTTTTTTATGGCACCTCTCAGGACCACATTTCATACATATCTCTTTTTCTGCACATTATCCTTTATATAGAATACAATAATTCAAACATGCATGATATGATATGAAATTTTCAACAACTGCTTTGCCTCTTCACAACTAACAGAAAAGACATTATCACTCAGAAAAACCATATATTTGAATAACCTATAGTTGGTGGGGAATATAATTACACAATTTCAATATTTACCATTCTTAAAACCAACCATTTTTAATTATTATTGTGTGACAATGTTTCTAAAAATATAAGGGACTAAGTGATCGATCATGTAGGTGAATTACCTCAATATTCCCCAGAAACATGCATTTGACATGCCAAAATTTTATTTCAAGTTCTACAACAATATCATTTTCTTGATCTGAATATACTTTGACTATCCAACAAGTCCAAAGAGAGGGGTGGTGGAAGAAAATTTCAATATTTTGAATAAGGTATCAGTCATATGAGAATCATCCCCTATCTCATCATTCTGGAATGCACCTAACAACATTACCTCCATGGAAGTCGTATCCTATAAGTAAACAGCCATACCAAACCCTATTTCATTTCCTCCATTGCCAACTTGTGACGAAGAAATACTATTGTAGTATTCATTCCTAATTGGTGACTCTGGATGTAGTGGGTGGTTGATTCAAAAATTCCTTGTATACTTCCTCTATGGGTATTACTCTTAATGCCACCTTCTCTCAATTTGATGGTGCACTGGAAGATGTTAGGCGGGTCGTTCATCGTGAATAGAATCCTAATTTAGAAAAATTTTGAACATTAGTATAATATCAATGATATTAGTAAGAATAAAAATGTAGAAAATCCACGTAGATTCAAACAACGAATTCTAATTTTCTAAAAAAATAGAGTTGAATATACTTTACCAATTGTGATCATGAAATCACAAAGCATACAAGAGAAAGAATTAAATAAACACAATACACAATGATTTCCTAGGGAAAGCCTTAGCTAGAAACCTTGCTATCTGCTTATTTCATTATTTATAAAATATTAGAAGATTACAATGCTTTTCTCAAGCCTAACAAACCTGCGCACTCTCTCTATCTATCTCAATGCTTCCTAGACAAACCTATGCCAACACTTAACTAATTTTCCTCTTGCCAAAGTCTGTATTTCCTTGCTTTGTGTTCTTAGGAAATTACCTGCTATTAATTAGGGAAATCTCCATCCACAAGTGTGCAATCCATCAAGGGTCGTAATCTGATGCACCACCTATACAAGCTGGATGATTATACAATTGATAGTACACTACCCTTAAACTGAAATCTCAACTGGGAAATTATCAGATCTGACATGCATGAGTTATTTATGAGTAATTTACCTGTTAATTGATTGATCACTGCATGTGGTTCAAGCTCAACTTTCACACTTTGACCTCTCACTAGTTCCTCTAATAGTTGGAACTAGTTAAACTAACTTTAACTCAGATAAATTGAATTAATTAATTACAACTCAAAATAAACTCAACCAGGCCTCTTATTTTGTAGTATCCACTCTACATGACACAAGTGAGACCCTCAACTCAAAATTAATTGAAGCAAATAAGTCAAAATAACTTTTTTAACTCATACAAGTTTTCATGAGATGTGATATTACAATTTTCTTGTAATTTAATTCAAGGGAAAATTAAATTAGAATATTTTTTGTTTCCATTTTCAACACTCCCTCTCAACAAGAAATGGATTATTATGAATTTCCTTCTATTGGAAAAATCCAATCATAAATGACCCAAAACAATGAAATATTTCCTCTAGACAATAATGCCTCACTTCTACTTAATAACATCCTACTCTTTGATGAGGACTCGTTGGAGGAGGGAGTAATGGAGCACTAGGGTTTTCTGCAATGGTGGACCAGTAACGCCTGCAGGCCGGGCCTGCCTCAGGCCACGCGGGAGGTGAGATGGGATAGGCGTCCTTACCTGTCAGGGTCTCGCCTAACCTCCCGCTTTCCTCTGTGCTAAGTCATTACGAGCATTTACCGAGATAGGAAAATATGCGGTTCATCCATAACCTGTAAGCGTTTTTTTTTTCCGTTTGTTTTTTCACCGGATCGGTGAAGTTTACCTCCTCACGGGTTTCCAGCTCTTTCGGTGTCGGGTTAGGGTTTGTTTTTACTTTTCAGGAATGGGTCTCGACCGTGAACTGGTTGATTTGGAACCGGCACCTGAGGATCTTCTCAGTGTTTGGGGTCATGATGTCTCTGTTCAAAACTTGGAGCGATTTTTTCCTCAGATGCCTGTGAAGCAAGGGGTTTTCTCCAAAGAGCCTGGGGTGGTTAGTTCCCCACACAGATCTACTTTCCTTGAAGTGGCAAAGACCAAAAAGGCCGACTGTGTCGCTTTACCCTCTAAGGGTGTTTTCTCTGTAGGTGAAAGTTCCGACAGGAACTGTCTTGCTGCCTCCGGGACTCTTCCCCTTCAATCGGGGCCAGATTTTTCTGATTTCATAGGGTTTCCTCCCCTTTCTGGAGGGCTAGAGGATGTGGTGGCCAGCTACGGCCTGCATGGCTCGAAAGGGTCCATAGATGCGAAGGAAAAGACCGAGAAAAGGCCTGATTCAGAAGTAGGCTTTCCATGGGCTTTTGGAAGCGAAATTAGGGCCCCTGTACAAAGGAAAAATATGGAATTAAGCTCCAAAAGTGTCAATGGGCTCTCGGTGGAGGAGATCCGGGATTTACCTCTGACTGACTCCTCGGTCGGAGCTTTGGACGATTGAGGTGGGCACACAAACGACCTGGTCTTGTTGGAAACAGGATTGAAGGGGTGCTCATAGGGGGAGATTGCATCTGGAGGCATCAGGGAAGTAGAGAAGTCCCAACCCGAAAAGCATCCTGCGGCTGAGAGACAGAAGGTTTGTGACTCTTGTGTGCACAGGGTTTTGGAGGAGAGGTGCCAGGGCCCGCCAGGGGTAGAGGCCTCTGATGACCGACATCATTTCAAACCTAGAGAAGGCGAGGTGCAGGTTACTAAGGTGGGTGTGAAGCGAAAAAAGCAGGGTCCTATTAGAAAGAAGGAGACCCAGCCTTGTTGCACATTAGGAGTGGATATTCGAGTAGAAGAGGCTATGGCAGCCACTGAGACAAGGCTCGTTAGCAGAGTGCGAGGGCGGAAATTCTCGGCCGATTATATTTGGGAATGGGTTCAATTGGAATGGGAAAATGCACCAGGAAAGCCTATGGAGATCAAAGTGTTGGAGAGAGGATGGTTCACCTTGCGCTTTGAACACAAAGATCATGTAAATTGGGTTCTTGACAGGAATTGGTGCTTTGGTAAACGACCAGTCCTTCTTCAAAGATGGACACCTATGTTTGATGCCCAGACCGAGAAGCTGAACGAATCTCCTGTTTGGGTAAAATTGCCAGGGTTACCCCTTCAGTTCTGGTTTGATTCGGTTTTTAAGTCCATTGGAAATACCTTGGGGAAGTTCTTGGATTTTGATAAATCTTTCGAGCAAACAGATGATCTGAGTGTGGTGAGGATTCTAGTAAGCCTTAACCCTCGAGAAGGGCTTGCAGAAGCAATGACCTTAAAGTATAGAGAGCTGGAGTTCGTGCAAAAGCTGGATTACGAAAACTTGCCATTTCGGTGCCATCGTTGCCATAAATATGGGCATTTGGCCAAAGAATGCCCGCTGGGCCATCGCCGTCGAAGGAACCCTCTCAAGGTGCCCCGAAAGTCAGTGGTTTTTCCTGCTTCAAACACTGGTATGGACCTCCCACAGGAACCAATGGAGGAGGATTTAAAGGATGGGTTGGAGGATGTGACCTCTGGTGCCCCTTTGCAGCAGATCAATTCCGCGCAGTCTCAAGAGAAAGCTCCTGTGCTGACTGCCTCTCAGGTCACTCCGACTGCTGGGAAAGTGTTGGATCTTCAAGCGGGTATGCCTATTTCTTCCCCCTCTTCTTTATGTTTTTCTAATATGGATTCTGCCTCTGCTTTTTTGATGCCTAGCACCTCCAGGCAGCTTCAGATGGAATTTTCTTGTTTAAATCTGAATTCACCTCTGGTTGACAGTCTAGTTGTCTTGGTACCCTCGTCCTCTGGAGATCCTCCGTCCTCTAAGTTTGAATCCTCTCCCCCCTGCCATTCCTTGGACTCTGCTCCTCTCTCGACCGCTCCCCCCTATAACCTGAGATCATTGGCTTTTCATCCTGGGAAAGAGATCGTTCTTGATGGTCTTGAGCAGGATTTAGTGCCCATCGGGCCCAGGAAAACCAGAGGTAGGAAATCCAATATGTCCAAGGCCAAGCAGAAGGAAATTATTGATATATTTGATGGGAAACAAAAATCCTTGACTGGGGTGTTTAGAGCAGCAAAGCCACCCTCTGACTCACTGAAATGATTTTGCTTTCCTTCAACTGTAGAGGGTTAGCTAGTCAACCCAAAAAACTAGCTTTCAGGAACTTAATCAGACAGTATAATCCGGATATACTTATGCTTCAAGAAACCCTCGGTAAAGGGGAGGAAATTATATCTTTCCTTTCAAAATCGATGCCAGGCTGGCTCTTTCGGGCCATTGATGCAGATGGCCACTCTGGTGGTTTGGTCACAGGCTTTAAAGCTGGAAACCTTAAAGAAATTTCTTCCTGGGGGTTTGAACACTCTCTGGCGATGGAGCTCTACTCTAAGGAGCTCTGCTTTCCCTTACTTCTTCTAAATGTTTATGGGCCCTGTCAGGAAAGGGAGCAGTTCTGGTCCTCCTTTTTCCAAAAGTCATTTCTGAACCATCAAAATTTGATCATTGGAGGAGATCTAAACTTCTCACTAGGGGTTTCAGAATCGTGGGGAGAAAATGCCAGAGCAGACCCTCTAACAGACTTTTTTCTTTCAAAGATCGCCTCTTCCCATTTGATCGACCTCTCACTGCTTAAGGCCAGGCCTACTTGGCGCAATAAAAGAGTCGGTGATGACTGGGTTGGGAAGAGACTGGACCGCTTTCTCTTGGGTGAAGCTCTATCTGAGAAATTGGCTATTTTCCGTCATTGGGTGGGTGAAGGGGGCCTGTCCGATCATTTCCCGATACTGTTGGAGGCAAAGGGAACTCTCAAAAAACCTGGGTCCCCGTTCAAATTCAATGCCTCTTGGCTGTCCGATGATTCCTTTGTATCTCTGGTACATACCACTTGGAGGAGGGATGGGCTATGTGATGAGGGGGATTTAAGTCAAAGCAAGGCTTTTATGAATAACCTAAATATTTTGAAAGCCGCAACCAAAACCTGGGCTACTCATAAGGCATCACTCGAAGAGGAGGAACTAAGGGTCATAAACATTGAACTTGAGCTATTGGAAGCCCCGGATGGGAGGGGATATGTCACAGTGGAATCTCGTGATAGAATCCGGGAGTTGGAGGCAGCCAGAAGGAAAATTCTTCAAGTAAAGGAGGAAAGTTGGCGTTTAAAGAGCAGGGCTATCTGGCTTCAAGCGGGGGATGAAAACACAAATTTTTTTCAGAATTATGCTAAAGGGAGAAAAAATTTAAATACCATTTGGGAAATGCCAAAAGCAAATGGGGAAAAGGCTCAGTACTTTGAAGAGCTTGCCTCCCTTGGGGTTTCTTTCTTCAAAGACCTCTTTAAGGCTCCTGCAAAAGCTTCAATTGCTGAAGTTATAAGAGTAGCCCAATTTTTCCCAAGGTTCATTGAAGATGAAGGAAATGATCTTCTGATGGCACCGGTCTCCAAGGATGAAGTGGAATCAACTCTAAAATCGATGCAAAAAGAGAAAAGCCCAGGACTGGATGGCTGGACTGTGGAATTTTTTCTCCACTTCTTTGATTTTCTGGGTGATGACCTGACTGCGGTGGTGGAAGAATCAAGGATCTCAGGCTTGGTCTAGCAGCCTTTTAATGCCACTTTTCTGACCCTCATCCCTAAGTTGGACCAACCTTCCTCTTTTAATGACTTTCGCCCCATCTCACTCTGCACATGTTTATATAAGGTTATTACAAAGATTGTCGCCTCCAGGCTGAAACCTTTCCTCTCCAAAAGCATCTCTATGGAACAGTTTGGCTTTTTGGATGGGAGACAAATCCATGAGGCTGTGGGTGTGGCTCAGGAAACCCTTCACAGCCTAAAAAGAAGCCGGAAAAAAGGGGCCATCATTAAAATTGATCTCTCTAAGGCCTACGACAGAATCAGTTGGATGTATCTAAGGCTTCTCCTAACTCATTTGGGGTTCAGGCATGACTTTGTAAGGTGGATCATGGCGTGTGTTACCTCGACTTCGATTGCAGTTCTGATAAATGGTGCTGCCTCGGACTTCTTCAACCCGCAAAGGGGTCTACGCCAGGGATGTCCTCTCTCCCCCCTACTGTTCCTGCTAGCAGCTGAAGGTTTAAGTTTATTGATCAAAGCGGTGAAGAGACAGGGCGATATGAAAGGGATTGAAGTTGGACTGAACCTATGGGTGACACATCTCCTTTTTGTTGACGACATCCTCATTTTTAGTGATGGGAGCCGGGAGGACTGCTGCTGTCTTAAAAGGCTCTTAGACCTCTTCCTAAAAGCCATGGGTTTGGTCATAAATGATCAGAAATCTTCGGTCACAACAGCAGGGCTCTCCCCCCTCGAAGCAAACAGAGTAAAGGAGATTCTCTCGTTTGAATTAAAGTCCCTTCAGGATCTGTTCAAATACCTTGGTTTTAAGCTGAAACCTGACTCTTACAGGGCTCAAGACTGGAGTTGGCTCCTGGCGAAAATTGAGGATATAATGAAACATTGGAGTTTTAAATGGCTGTCAAGGGTAGGCAGGCTTGTGTTGATTAAAACTGTGGTTTTGGCCATTCCAGTGTACTGGGCCAGCCTTATATGGGTGCCTAAATGCATTTTGATGAAAATAAACAAAATCTGTAGCAGATTCTTATGGGCTGGCCAGAAGAAGGATTATGTCTCTCCTTGGGTTGCCTCGGATAAAATTGTTCGACCCAAAAAATGAGGGGGGTGGGGGATAAAGGATTTGTTCCCCTTCTCTCAGCCTTTAGCTGCTAAACTCGCGTGGAGGCTGATTTTTTCAGATAACCTTTGGACTGCTGTGACTAGGAGGAAGTATACTGACCCAGCCTCGCCTCTACAATGAGTAAGACAACCTTTTAAATCAACAAGGAATTCCTCTATGGTATGGAAAGCTTTGGTGGCAGCTTTACAGATTATTGAAAAATGCTTGGCTTGGAAAGTGGGTGACGGGAGCTCCATAAGGCTAGGTAGGGACCTGTGGGTGGGCTGCTCGGACTCCTTTGCTCTTTCAAGAGACCTGCTTGAGATTTTAAATAACAAAGGCTTTTTCTCTCTCAGTCATATTGCTGATAATGCAAACACATCAATCTGGAGGCAGGAGTGGCTTTCAGCGAATGCTCTTGCTCTAGAAGAAAGGTGGCATGATGAATGGGGGACTTTTCGCACAGGTCTGTTGAATTCCCATATTTGTATCTCAAATGAGCCGGATGAGCTGAGGTGGGTGCACTCCCAATCAGGCTTCTACTCTCCAAAGATGGGATATGAATGGCTCATGTCACAAAAGGGGTGGGAGGAGCCAAACTGATGGGCCAAGCCTTTGTGGAAACTGAAAGGGCCAGCAAAGACTCGGTTTTTTTTCTGGTGTGTTCTTCAAAAGAAAGTACCTACTTGGGACTTTCTCCAAAAAATGGGGAAGATAGGTCCAGGTTGGTGCTCCTTGTGTAAGGAGAGTGAGGAAACTCTCCAACATATCTTCCTTGCCTGTCCATTCTCGAAAAGCCTCTGGAACGAAATGTTAAGACAATCAAAGGTCCCCCTACGTTGGGAGGGGGAGGAAATATCAGAGGCCTGGAATAATTGGTGGCAGCAGGCTCCCAATAACAAAGTCAGAACGATGCCCCTGCTGGTTGTATGGGGAGTATGGCTAGCCATGAATCACCGAATTTTCAAAGATTCTTACTTTCCCATTGCCAGATTAGCAACCGAAGGAGTGGCCATATTTGAAAGCATACCACTTCCATCAAATTCTCAGAGCTGTAGACCTGTTCAGGTAGAAGAAATAAAGGGATCCATCCCGTGGGCTTATTTTGATGGAGCCTCAGATATAAACAAAAATTGTGGAGTTGGTTTGGTCATTCACTATCCCACTGGAATTTCTCTCAAAGCCTCCATTGGACTTGGTACCGGAACAAATAAATTTGCTGAGCTTAAAGCCTTACATTTTCTTCTTTGCTGGCTCTCTTTGCGTAATGAGCGGGAGGTTCAGATCTTTGGGGATTCTCTGAACACAATCAAGTCGGCGAATGGCTCACATCACTGCAGGAATTTTCTCTTAACTCCTTTTCTTTCTGAAATTATTCGTCTTAAAAGTTGTTTTGCTGAGCTGAATATTTGTCACATCTACAGGGAAAGAAACACAGAAGCAAACAACCTTTCTAAAAAAGGCATTGAGCAGGTTTTGGACTCATGGTCAGTTGAAGAAGTAGTTGATGGAACGGCAAGGAGACTTGCCCCTCCTGTTTTTGTTTAATCCGGGAGCTGCCAACAACTCTTTTACTTTCACTGTCTTTTTATTTTCTGTATATAGATCTCTGCTGTTTAAACTTTTTTGTATATTTAAAAAAAAAAAAAAAACTGTCAAAAACTCAGCGCTATTTTCCGTGCTCCGGAGGCCTGAGCTCTTGTTAAATTATTGTCATAACAGTACTTTCAGCCAGCACAGTGTTTACTAGCTGGTCTATGGACAGTTGCGGTGCTGAGCAAACCCTGTTTCAGTGTTTTATCCTAAATGGAAGCCGGGGGTAGCTTACACCACATTTTGACTTTTTTGCATTAGCTTTTGTGGACAGAGCTGTAGGGTGGTTTTTAAAAAAAAACACACAGCTGCTTATGGTTTTCTCTGGAAAAGGGAAAGGAATGCAATGCATATGATATGTAACCCTCTTATCTAATAGAAGGTTCGATTTTTTCTGTGGAAAAAAAAAAGAAATGGATTATTAGATACCTCTATATTGCCTCTATGGAACTAGAATTTTCCTCTTCATAGTGCCTTTGTCAAGATTTTTGCATCACGTTCCTCTATAGGAATGTACTCTAGCATCATGACTTTTCTCTACACAAAATATCTGAGATGGTGGTAATGGATGTCGATATTCTTGGACCTATCACGAAAAAATGGATTAGCCAAGAGTTCGATGAAACTCTGTTTGTCATATTAAATCACTGTAGGATCCATCTATTGACCAAAAAACCTAATAATGTTCTTCCTCATCTAGATAGACGCACAAGATACTTGAATAACAACCATGTACTCTACTTCTATTGAACTGAGTGCAATAGATCTCTACTTCCCAGTGTACCAAGAAACTATTGTTGACCCAATATTGAAGATTATTCCTGATTTTGTCTTCCTATCAGATGAAATCCATTCCTAATATGCATCTATGAAGCCTTGAAACTTCACTCCCTTTTCCTGCCTATACCGAAGACCAAAATAAGTGGTGCCTTTGAGGTATCTCAACACATATTTGGCTTCCTTCCAATAGAGTTTGGTTGGCTCAACCATTTCTTGACTAAGTTAGTTAAGTACATGACACATGTTCAGTCATCTACTCACTAGGTACATAAGTGAAGCCATGAGTTTCTTGTAAAAGGTAGCTTCTACCACTTCTCCTGAAGTAGCATCTTCCTCACTCCAATTCCATGCTAGAGGAGTCACCCTAGGTTTGTTTCTATCGATGTGAAACTTACTTAGTATATTTTATGCATACTTTATTTGATAGATAGACAATTCCCCATCCCTTTTCCAAATTTCCAATCGAAGGAAATAATTGAAGATCCCCATGTCTTTCATATTGAATTATATTTCCAAATCCTCTTTGAAATATTTTATCAGCTTCCCATCACCTGTTAGAAATAAATCATCGACATAAAATACTATAATATATAATTTACCTTCAACCAAAATATGGTAAATGTTTGCATCTACTTCACTTTTATTGAATACCAATCCAGTGAAATAATTGTCAATCCTGTTGTACCAAGCATGGGGTGCTTGTTTCAATCCATACAATATTCGCTCGAGTCTGCACACGTGTGACTCTTTGCCAAAAGTCTCAATTGATTTTGGGTGCTCTATGTACACCTCTTCCTCAATCACTCTGTTGAGGAATGGCATATTTACATCCATATGATGTATCTTCCATCCCATCTACGTTGAAATTTTGAGAATAGATATGATTGAAGAGTACCTTTCTACTAGAGCAAAGGTATCCTTATAATCAATTCTCTCCACCTGAGATAACCCCTTAGCCCCAAATATGGCCTTGTATTTCTCAACACTCCCATCTATGGCCTTGTATTTCTCAACACTCTCGTCTACTACATTCTTCACCTTGCAGATACACCTAGATCCTACAACTAACTTGTCCTCTCGTCTTGGTAAAAATTCCATGCATTGTTCATAATAATGGAGACGTAATTTTCTAACATGGAATCAACCCATACGGGTTCATGCATTTCTTCCTTAAATGAGGATGGCTCAGTCTCTACACTCTCGCTCATAGGAGCCATGTCGTTGTTTATTGATCTGATGACCTCTGCATGCGCTGTAATTTGGGTGCCCCCACATTCTCTCTACCATCATGCATCGAACTGTCAGCCTCTCTGGTGTGAATACTTCCATCTCTCGATGTCTCTACATCAGAGGGTGGTTCTACTCTCTTCTCCTTTTCTTTTGGCTATTCCACCCCTTGATTTTATTCTTTTAGAGCTAAAAGCTCCTCATCTGCATGCAAATGAAGCTCTCTCACAAGGGAAATTTACATGGCCTTGTCTTCATCAAATTTCACATGTCTATGAACAATTTTCATCCTGTGAGATGGGAGTTACACCTGATAGTTGTGAGGTTTATTAGTATACCAAAAAAATGATCTGAACTCAGTTGTTTGTTCTAGCTTTTTTTGTGCATCCTTGGAAGCATGACAATAAACTGATTAACTAAAGATTCTAATGTGCGCCACATATTATTTCTTTCCTAAAAAATCTTTCTCTTATGTACAAATCCTAAGAATCCGATGAAGAATCATATTCTACACATATACCATTGTGTTGCATGCTTCCACCCATAAGCACAATAGTAGTCCCTGACCATGCAACATTGCCCATGAAACTCCCATAAATATTATGTTCTTCCTTTCTACAACCCCATTTTGTTGTGGGTCATGGGGTTCAATCAAATCCCGTTGATTTCCTTCTAGTGCATAGAATTTCTTAAATTCATTCAACACATATTATCCACTGTTGTAACTACTGAGAACCTTCACTTTCCTTCCTATGTCTTTCTCAACATTTGCTTTGAACTCACAAAATTTTGATAATGTATGGTCTTTTTTCTGCATTAATAATATCCAACACTTACGTGATAAATCATCCACAAAAATCAAATAGTACCTATTCTTGGCCATGGAGGCTATCAAGAATGGTCCACACACATCTGAGTGAACACTTTCGAGGATATCTTGTGCTCGACTGTCCTTATCATGTGTTAGGGTCATTATTTTTTTCATCAAAAGTATTTTATGTATCCTTAAATTTTTAGTTTATGACTAAGTTGAGCCTATGAATACTACTATTTTCATAGCCTCAAAGGCCACTGTCCTTCATCATTGAATTTCTGGCATAAAGGCTTTAGTCATAGCATGAAAGAGTTTCAAGTCACTAGGATTCATGAGGTCATGTGTGTTTATACAATCAAGTCTAAAAGGGGTTGTGTTTCAGTCATTCGTCGATCAGAACCATTCAAAATGAAATTGTGTCAGTCTACAGTTCTGAGGGTCGTGAGGTTTAGTCATTAAATATGTTCTATAACTTTATCCCTTACTCCTATCTACCCCGTGCATCCCTTTTTCACACCCTATTTTCCCCATTCCCCTTTCATTAATACCCCTTTGTATATAACTTATATCATATCCCATTCCCACATATCATTCACCTATAATTTGCATTACATTTATTTTTCCCACCCTTCATTATAAACATATCCCCCATAACACTTCTACCACTTTCCAACACTCATACCATGACACAGCCCTCATTTTGAATATCTCACACTTACATCATACCCCTAAGCTCTAATTATTACCCATAATCCTCACACTCATGCGAAGATTTCTCTAATCAGAGCAAAACAACAAAAATATAGGATACCACATATTTATTCTCAGCTATAAATTGACAAGAAATGAGGTTGCACTCACTGTGGGAAATTTGTTGTGCACACGTGCTACCCAACCTTGTCGCTATGTAAAATACTTTTTTTTAGACATCATTTTCAAACATTGTTTCTAACCACATGGAGCCAAATTTCAAGCCGAAAGAGGGTTTTCTAAATCACAAAAAAAATCAAAATAACCCCTTCCACTTAATGCGCAATTTTCATAGATCGAGTGTTTTGAATGCACCTTTAAGCCCTATGTTTTAGACTGTTTATTTTCTTGTTTTAGTCATGATTTTCTAGAACAGTTTTTGACGATCTGGGGAAGAATTTGAAGAAAATGAAATATATTTTATTATAGAATGGGAAAAAAAAATTAAAAAAATATCTCAATTTTTACACAATTATTATCGTTTGGGAGTTACGAGTGTTGATTGGAGACCCGTTTTCCCAAATTTATGCTAACAAAATTCAAAAGTTTTCGGAATTTGGTTGGAAAATGTGGAGGTTGTATGGATTTTTTTTGCATTATGGAGATTTCTTATATGTAAAAATGCTTTAGTGGGATATATTTAATCATATTGTTTGATCTAAAGACGGGAAAAGGTGAAAAAAAATGTTTTGAATTTTCCACTACACAAGTGTTGCGTAGTGCTGCGTACACACTGCACATAGGTGAGAGAGATGATTTACCCTGGCCAATTGCCATACAAAGTAAGGAATAGATTATTACCATCTCAGAGGTCTACTCAATGCTCAGTCACAATCCATATAGCCTCTAGATCAAGAAAGTATGTCCATATGGAACTGTTGTGTAGTTGCTACGCAACACACCTTGAGCTGCCTTTGTTCTTTTCACTATCAATCCGAGAGGTTATAATGTTAGGAATAGAATATTGTGAGATAATTGTGTTATCTAGATAGTTTCAAAGGATAGATATAAGTATTTTTTTATGTTTTTTTCCTTAAAATACAAAGATGTTTTTTTAGGTTGCTTTATATAATCTTTGATGAGAGAAGAAATAGATTGCTAACTATGGGCGGTTCGATCCATTTTGGATGGATAGAAGGTTAGTTGAACCTAGTCATGAGTTTTTAAAGATGAAATGTATTTATAATCATAAGGGACAAGAAATAATAGGTTGGTTAGTGAATCAATCGAAGGAAAGATACTTGTATGTGATCTTTTTTTGTTATGAATAAACTGCTTAGTGCAAAGTTATGGCCAATTATCCTCATATGTTCTTGTCGTATTATCTTTAAAATTTGTGTTTCTCCTATCTAATATATCATTTCAATTGTTTCTTTCAGTTCTTCTTTAATTTGTGTTGAAACCTTTTATCCATAATTCATCATTGATGCTCTAGAATAATTGTGTTTCTGTTTCATATGAAAATCATTATGCCTTTGTCTTCTCCGTTGTTCTTAATACTTCAGTCATGAGATGTAGTGGAATAGTTCCATTGTGCTCAGTGACATATGAAAGACTATAGTTATCTGTGTTCTTTTTTCCCATTATAATACAATCTTATTAATTTGAAGGATCTACCTACCATGCCTTTGATTTTATAGTTGGTTTTATATGCACTGAAATATTGAGTGAGCCATATTTCTTGATCCCATAATTAGTTGTCTTTATCTCAAATTTCCCAGAAAATTTACATCAAATTATGAATGTTTTCTCCAGATGTGGTCTCTTCGAATTATTGATCTTAATAAATTTTCATTTTTAAATTTTTCTTGAGGGATGCCCCTCCAGCTAGAAAGGCCTAGTTTCTAGTCCAAAGCAGTTTTTTGGTTACCTTTGTGCCCCTCTCCTCAGCCTAATGGGATTCAAGGAGTGCTAACATAGTGGTGTCATTTCCAGTGAGTGAAAAATTTCATATTCCTTGGGAAATATCACTAGATTTTACATATGATTAATGATGGTGGACAAGAGTCACACACATATGAAGGTTTAACCATTCACCTGGAGACTCCAATCAAGTTTCAGCTTGATCTGAAGACTCCACTGGTAACAGAATATAGGAATCAAGATGAGTTATCAATCTATAAGGTATTCTCCCATGAATTGAGATCACATTCGAGGTTTTCCAAATCGTATTCCTCCCGTGGATTGGAAAAATTATTTTCCAAAGTTTAGAGATTGGGTAGGATATGATGTGGCTCTTCATTTGGTTAAATTTCACATGCATGTACAAAGGCTCAAGGCTCAATTTTTTGAGGATTTACTGATGAATATGTTCATGGTATCATTGGAAGGAAATGAAAAATCATAGTATGAAAGTTTTCCAAATGGTTTCTTGAATTCTCTTAGAGTTTTCATGTCATATTTTATGAGAGGTACAAAGAATATCATCCCTCTTTGTTGATGGTCCATTAGAAAACTTTTGAGGTCTAAAATGGGCCTCCTAAGAAAAATT
Organism: Pinus albicaulis; assembly: GCA_034641835.2. NCBI lineage: Eukaryota > Viridiplantae > Streptophyta > Pinopsida > Pinales > Pinaceae > Pinus > Pinus albicaulis. Next base: position 381,076,941 of record CM076569.1, on the reverse strand, counting down.
TAAAACCAAAATAAAATTTATAAGAACCAATAGGATTCAATATGATGATGTCAACCATGAGGGATGATTCACCATTTTTGGGTTAAAAAGGTAAAAAGATTAAAAATAATAATAGTAAAACTATTTTTTCGACTTGTATTTTAAACTTATCTCCCTAAGTTTTTACTCAAATTCCAAGAGGGTGTACTCATTGGATGCAAAATCTAATTCCTCATCCAACGAGTACTCATGTTGCATACTTTTGATGGACCGTGCTACATGAAAAATGAGAAATAAATGAAAAATGTGATTGCAATTATGTTTTTCATGTATTTCTCATTTTTTCTCATAGCGGGGTCCATCAAAAGTATGCAACATGGGTACTCCTTGGACGAGGAATCAAGTTATACATCAAATGATTCTTCCGGCTCAATATTTGAGTAAACCCATAGCAAGATAGGTTGAAAATATGAGGTGAAAACATACTTTTCTCATTTTTGTTGGGAAAAATGCTAAGAAGGGGGGGGGGGGTGAATCAGTATTTAGAGCTGACTAAAATTTTTTTACTATTTCTTTCTCTTAAAACCATACGCTACTTTACTGAACCAAACTCGCGTATACAAGCGGATATCCTTAACAAAACTTGCGTATGTCCAGAGATCTTATTATGCATTTAATTCTTTACTTAGATCAGTGCATCATTCATTCATTAGATATTGAGTAAGCAGTAAACATGTGCAGTAATAACAGAATAAACCATCACACACATGAACACCAATATTTAAGGTGGAAACCCAATTCGGGAGAAAACCACCACTGCTGTCGTCTCTGTATTCAATATTTATTATAAAGAAAACTTCTTACAATTTTGTACTAGTGCAGACTCATACCAGCACGCAGGCACCCACCTGGAGAAGGCTGCAACCTTCTCTCGTTCTCCAGCCACTACTGGAAGGGAGCTCTAACCCCCTCACTGAAGGATTCAAACCTCAGCACCACCATGGACCACGTTTCATTAATTTTCATACTGGATCCAACAGCTTCCACACAACATACCTTGTAGGCCACTTTTCATCAGATTTTCAGACTGGACCCACTCCATACATCAAGCTGAAACTTATAACTCCATCAACCAATCAACCAACAACTTGATCTTCAATCAACATAACCAGTAGCATATTCAACATTCAAACAACCCAGAACTGTATGAATACATCATTGAGAGATAGCAGTAAAACAACAAAATAGATCATACATGTCATTCCACACACTTCAGCAAAACCCTAGATTCCATACGTGCCTTTACTTCACTGAACCTGCGTATATACGTACTTTAACAGAGACAGACCTGCGTATACGTGCTTTTTCTGAAACGAACCTGTGTATATACGTGCTTTTGCTGAGATGAACATGCGTATAGATTTGTAACTATGCAGCTCTTCAGAACAGCTAACTCAGATTTCACCCTCTACTTCAGCAAACATTTACTAGATCATAGATCTAAACATTCATAAACAGATCTAGAAAATACATAGTCATTTCAGATCTAGTGATCCCTCTTCATCATTTTCTTCATAGGTACCTTATTAATTCAGATCAATCAATAAACTGTTACCCATTCCATGCAGAAATACTTCAGAGTGAAATATTCATTAAAACCCAGACTTCAAAATAGATATGCAGATACAAACTCAACCCTGAACAGACATTGATTCAAATAACATACGCTACTTTTCTTTACTGACGTCGCGTACATACGCGCTTTCCTGCACATCAACCCATGTATACTTCTATGTATTCTTCAAAAACCCTAACTGTCATACGCGCCTTCAATGAAGCGAACCCGCGTATATAGGCACTTTTACCGAGACAAACTAGCATATAGATCTGAAAAAGATAAACTTTGCAGAACAGACCAGATCTATAAACTTACCCAGAATACTTCAATTTCTTCATCAGACTTGCGCCAGGTCTTCATCACTTCTTTTGCAGATCATCCTAGAGATTCATCATTTCTAGATCTAGAGATCTTGACCCTTCATCATACCCATAGGTGCATCATAGATTCAGATCTAACAATTAAGAACAGAGTTCATCCATGCAGATATTCCTTAAAGAGATTTATTCATTAACAACCCTTACACATGCACACCCTTGCACAATGATCTTCTTCTCCTTATATATATTTATCCTTTTTCAATACCATGAGTCAAAACCACTCAATTGCTGATGGTATTCATGGACGAGATCAAATAGATAATCCAGCACTCAATACAGTGGGCCAATACCATGGTAATGTCCCCTCGTTTTATAAATTTAGAGCGCAAATAAGCATACGCTACTCGGTACATAATTTTCTGTGTACATACGCTACTTTGCCTTTACAAACCCATGTATGCTTTGTGACATATATAATTCATCATTAATCTGGTACTTACTAGAATTTATTTCTTTGTTACATCTGAACTAATCTGTAGCTAAATATTCTTTACATATTTAACACATAGGTTTATTTTCATAGGCAACTCATCAAGTAGGTTTCCATCAAGGACAACTTCATCAAGTAGGTTGCCATCAATAACAACACATTGCATCATATTACCAACAATCTCCCCCTTTGGACTTGATGGAAACCATGATGGTGTTTGATCACCACAACAGATAGATACATTGATTATAACCATTATTCAAACACCATGATACTCTCCCCCTTTGACATCAAGGGAAAAGGGCGAATCAAAACCAATCAAGGTTTTTCTTCTCTTGTAGAAAGAAGAGCTCTGTTGATCTGATGTGCACTGAAGTTACCATGCTTGCTCCCCCTGAGTTGATGCTGAATCTTCAAACATATTTTGTCAATGAGGTACATGACTCTATGACCTTTCCTATCACCAAGGACTCATACTTACATCAATGATCCAACCAAGTGGATTTACATATGTGACTCAAGTATCCAACCAAGTGGGTTTACACATTTTGACTCAACTACCCAACCAAGTGGGTTTACAAAATGGAATAAGTCTTTGCATGATTGAATGTTACAATGTTTACATCATGGGTCTCAACATGACCTTTTTCATTAAATTACAGAAATGACTTAATCAAGATCAAAAAAATTCTCAAGCATGAGATCAGACTACAACAAATAATTAGAATGCCAACAATGCATCCTTTCCACATGACCAATGCTTTCCCTTAGCCTGTGCATCTTGAACACTTTCAACAACAAATTATCAAGGCATATTCATCTAAAACAGAAATATGAGAGCTGGAACATCACCAAAGATACCCAACAGCACCATAGCTGTGCTGAAGAATGCTGACCAAAAAAAAAAAAATTGTTAGCAAACACCCATACGCGGTTTTCTGTGTATAAACTCACGTATATACGCGACTGTCCTTCAGGAAATCTGCGTATCCAATTTAATCTTTTGAATTTAAGCAAATCTGATCTTCTGCATGGCAGAGACTACTCCCATGTTCTGTATGAGAAATTTGAATGCTTCCCTGGGTAAAGGTTTTGTAAATATATCAACAACTTGTTCTTTGGATGGAACATACTCCAACTTCACCTTTTGTTCAAGCACTTGTTCACGTAAGAAGTGATACTTGATGGGAATACAGGATTCTTTGAGATACTGATGGAACTTGTATTATCACACATAATTGAGATAGGAGGTGAACATTTGATTTGAATGTCTTGTAAGGTTTGCACCATCCAAAGAAGTTGAGTGCAACAAGATGTGGCAGCCACATATTCTTCTTCTGTTGTAGATAAGGCAATAGAGCTTTTCTTCTTGCTGAACCAAGATACTAACCGAGGCCCCATATAGAATGCACCACCACTAGTTATTTTTTGATCATCAACATTTCCAGCCCAATCTGCATTAGTGTAAGCATGAAGAGTGAGATCAGCATTCTTTGGATACCATAGTCCAAAGTCTTGAGTTCCTTGTAGATATTTGAATATTCTTTTAACAGCTTGAAGGTGAGACTCTTTTGGATTAGCTTGGAATCGTCGAAGAATCCCAACTGCATGCATAATGTCTGCTCTAGTCCCATTGAGATAAAGTAGACTTCCTATCATAGATCTGTATTCTGGTTGATTCACCGTGGGAGAATCATCATGAGAACTGAGATTAAATCCAGTTATCATTGGTGTACTTATAGGTTTGCACTCTTCCATGCCATACTTCTTCAGAATTTGCTTAAGATATTTTTCTTGTGATAAGAATATGCCATCTGTTGCTTGTTTCACTTGCAAGCCAAGAAAGAATGTTAGTTCCCCAAGTAAAGACATTTCAGATTCTTGCTGCATAACAGAAGCAAATTTCTGACTCATAGACTCTTCATTACTTCCAAAAATGATATCATCAACATATACAATCACAATCAATAGTTTATCATTTTCAGTTTTTGTGTATAAGTTGCTATCAGCAGACCCCTTTGAAAATCCTTGTTGATGAAGATATTTGTCAAGATGATAATACCATGCCCTTGGAGTTTGTTTGAGACCATATAGAGCCTTTTTAAGTCTACAAACAAGTTTTTTATCATTTCCCAAAATGAATCCTTCTGGTTGTTCTATATAAACTTCTTCTTCTAGATCACCATTGAGAAAAGCAGATTTAACATCCATTTGATAAACTTTGATTTGTTGGAAGCTTGAAAAAGCAAGAAACATTCTTATGGCTTCAAGTCTAGCTACAGGAGCAAAAGTTTCTTCAAAGTCTATACCTTCTCGTTGAGCATACCCCTTGCAAACAAGTCTAGCTTTATTTCTTATAACATCCCCATTCTCATTTAACTTGTTTTTGAATATCCATTTAGTTCCAATGACATTTTGGTCATGAGGTCTTGGTACTAATTCCCAAGTGTGATTCTTTTCAATTTGATCAAGCTCTTCATTCATGGCTTGAATCCAACATTCATCTTTGCTAGCTTGATTGAAATTATGTGGTTCAATAGTGGATAGAAATGCCAGATAGCTAGAAGATCCCATAAGAGTCCTTCTTGTTTGTACACCTGATCCCTTTTCTCCCAAAATTTGAGATTCTGGATGATTCTTTTGAACATACCTGGATGGAGCTTTTTCAGATAAATCATCTTCAGGTTCTTCATTGGGTTCACTATATATGTCATTTCTATTTGATGTAGAAGGATATATGTCACCATCGTCTTCATCTGTTGTTTGTTTTTCTTCTTTTGGAGCTGCAAGAGACTCATCAATAACAACATCAATACATTCAAAAATCTTCCGAAGTCTTTTATTGTAACGTTTATATGCTCTACTCCTAGAGGAGTAACCAAGAAGTATTCCTTCATATGCTCTCGGTTCAAACTTGCCAAGTTTTTCATCATTATTTTTGATAAAGCATTTTATTCCAAAAACTCTAAAATGCTTCATAGTGGGAGGATTACCATACCAGAGTTCATATGGATTTTTATCACTATTTACAAGAACATGTGCCTTGTTAAGAATATTTATCGCTGTATGTGCTGCTTCTCCCCAAAATGTGTCAGGTGTTCCGGAAACATCAAGCATAGCTCTAGCCATTTGTTGAACTGTTCTATTCATTCTTTCTGCTACGCCATTTTGTTGTGGAGTGCTAGCTACATTAAACTGTATTTTTATGCCATGTTGTTCACAAAATTCAAGGAATTCATCTGATGTATATTCTCCTCCTGGATTAGATCTAAGACAGTTGATTTTTAGATCTAATTTATTTTCAACCAGTTCTTTGAAGATCTGAAATTTCTCAAATGCTTCATCTTTGTGTTTAATCAACCCAATCCGACACGTTCTAGAGAAATCATCAATAAATAATATATAGTATTGTTCACCACGTGGTGAATTTTTCCTCACAGGTCCACATATGTCAGTATGAATGAGTTCAAGAGGCTTACTTGATGATCCTTCCTTGGCATTAAATTGCACTCTGGTTTGGTTACCGAATTAGCAAGATTTTCATATGATACTTTGAGATATAGTAATATTGGGAAGATCACGAACGACTTTAAGTCTGCTTGATTTGTTGATTTGAGAGAAGCTTAGATGCCCGAGCCTTCTATGCCATAGCCATTTTTCTGAATATTTACTCAAGTAACATTGTTCCTTGCAATTCTTCAATACATACAGGTTGCTTGGAGTTCTTTTTACCCTTTATAATTGTTTTACATGTATCAAGATCACGTACCACACATTCTTTTGAACTAAAGACAACTTCAGTTCCTTGATCACACATTTGACTTACACTTAACAGGTTATGCTTTAATCCATCCACATACATGACATTATTAGCTTTCACCTTTTCTTTTAGAAAAACTAACCCTTTTCCCTTAATGACATCAGGAGTATCATTTTCAAATGTAACATTCTTTTCTTTTTCTAGAGCACTATATGCAAGAAGTTTGTTTTTGTCACCTGTCATGTGTTTTGAGCATCCACTATCAATGTACCATTGGTTTTCTTCACCTTCTGCAAATAAAGCTATGCCACAATTTTCAACCTGTAATTCCTTCTTTTTCCACACTCTGGAGCTTGAAGGAAAATTCTCTTTTGGTTGAACTCTGCTCCTGCATTTAGATTCTTCATGGCCAAAGTTATTGCAATAAGCACATTCAACTTCATTTTGAAGAGGAGAAAAGCTGTTATAGGTATTCTTATTTGTTCCAATATCAATCCTTTTCTTTCTTGCTTCTCTTGTAATGATGGTTTTATATGCAACACATTGAACAAATTTATGACCAAAATTGTGACATGAGAAACATTGTCCATTGAAGAAGAAATTTTTGCGATCATGAAATATTCTACTTGAATTTACCTGTTGATTGTTGTTTCTTTGAAAGATATTCTTGTTAGTGTTCTTTGAATTGAGATGATCATTCTTTACTTGTAAAGATTCTTTCTTCCCTTGCTGAGTGGTAGAATGTTGTATACTAGTTGTAGTTGCTTTTAGATAATTTGGTGCTGAAGCCTGAGAAGATTCTCCGATATATCCAAGACATGTCTTTATAAGAGGAAAACGTTGTACCTTGATAATCTCATATAAGGTTTCAGATCCTTTAGAAAATATAAGATTCAAAGTATTTACTTTCTCAATTTCTTTTCTTAGAGTTACTATTTCACATTCTAATTTCTGATTGTGTTTCTCCTTTTCTTCAAGCTGATTTTTCAGAGTTTCTATGGATATTTTACTTTCTTATAAGCATATTTTGAGTTGATTGAATTCATCAAGAAAATCATTTTCCTCTAACGCATCCATAAAAGTATCTTTTTCTTCTCTAGATTCCCTTTCAAATGCCATGAGAAGTCTAAGATCTTGTTCACATTCTTCCTCACTATCAGATAACCCATCACTGTCTTCATGAGTATAGTAACTTTTTCTAGTGCTAAACTGATTCTTATTCCTTCTTGCTACTTCCTTCGCTTTTTCATGTGTTTCTTTATGAGGACACTTAGCAGCATAATGACCAACTCTTCCACAAGAAAAAAATTTGAAAGGAATCTTACCTCTGAACCGTCTTGTGCCAAGTTGGAGTTTCTTTAGAAAATTTACCTCATCTTCTTCTGAGATATACCCTGATCCTTCTGTCTCTTGTACTTCTTTCCCTTTTGCAGAAGCTCTAAAGAAGGCTTCTTTGACTTCAGATGGTCCTCATCTTCTCATTTCATATGCAGTTAGTATGCCATGAAGTTGCACCACAGTAAGATTTTGAAGATCCTGCTTTTCTTCAAGAGAAGAAACTTTTGACTCAAATTTTGTCGTTAGTGATCTTAAAACTTTCTCAACCAAAGTAGATTCGGTTATTATTTCTCCCAAATTTCTCATACGATTTACAATATCATCAATACATAAAAGGAAATTGGCAATGCTCTCCTCATTATGCATTTTTAGATTCTCATATTGAATTATGAGAGTTTGGAGTTTAGCACTTTTTACTTTTGCATCACCTTCATAACTTAGAATGATTTTGTCCCATATTTCCTTTGTTGTATCCATCTGCATGACTTTGACGCATTCTGATTCAGTTAGACTTTCCAATAGAGCATTAACCACTTTTGCATTTGTTTCATAATTCTTTCTTTCCGTTGGATCTGTTGGTACTGCGGCTAGATATTGATATCCTGCTTCAACAATAGCCCATACATCTGCTCCCAGAGACTGAAGATAGGATCTCATCCTTGTTTTCCAGAAGATTAAATTGTTTCTGTTGAAGAGAGGAGGCCTAATAGATGTTGTTCCATCTTGATTGCTCATCTTGATTGATCTTCCTTCTAGCGGCTAAGCTTTTTCAGAAGGACCTGCTATGATACCAATTGTTGGGGAAAATACTAAGAGTGGGGGGGGGGGGGGGGTTGAATCAGTATTTAGAGTTGACTGAAAACTTTTTACTATTTCTTTATCTTAAAACCATACGCTACTTTACTGAACGAAACTCGCGTATACAAGCAGATATCCTTAATAAAACTTGTGTATGTCCAGAGATATTATTACTCATTTAATTCTTTACTTAGATCAGTGCATCATTCATTCAACAGATATTTAGTAAGTAGTAAACATGTGCATTAATAGCATAATAAACCATCACACACATGAACACCACTATTTAAGGTGGAAACCCAATTCGGGAGAAAACCACCGCTGCTGTCTTCTCTTTCTTCAATATTTATTATAAACAAAAATTCTTACAATTTTGTACCAGTGAAGACTCATACCAGCACGCAGGCACCCACCTGCAGAAGGCTGCAACCTTCTCTCATTCTGTAGCCACTACTGGAAGGGAGCTCCAACCTCCTCACTGAAGGCTTCGACCCTCAGCACCACCATGGACCACGTTTCATTAATTTTCATACTGGATCCAACAGCTTCCAAACAACATACCTTGTAGGCCACTTTTAATCAAATTTTCAGACTGGACCCACTCCATACATCAAGCTAAAACTTATAACTCCATCAACCAATCAACCAAAAACTTGATCTTCAATCAACATAACCAGTAGCATATTCAACATTCAAACAACCCAGAACTGTATGAATACATCATTGACATATAGTAGTAAAACAAAAAAGCAGATCAGACATGTCATTCCACACACTTCAGCAAAACCCTAGATTCCATACGCGCCTTTACTTCAGTGAACCTACGTATATATGAACTTTAATAGAGATAGACCTACGTATATGTGCTTTTGCTGAAACGAACCTGCGTATATACATGTTTTTGCTGAGATGAACATGGGTATAGATCCGTAACTATGAAGCTCTTCAGAATAGATAACTCAGATTTCACCCTCTACTTCAGCAAACATTTACCAGATCACAGATCTAAACATTCATAAACAGATCTAGAAAATACATAGTCATTTCAGATCTAGTGATCCCTCTTCATCATTTTCTTCATAGGTACCTTATTAATTCAGATCAATCAATAAACTGTTACCCATTCCATGTAGAAATATTTCAGATTGAAGTATTCATTAAAACCTAGACTTCAGAATAGATATGCAGATACAAACTCAACCCTGAACAGAGATTGATTCAAATAGCATACACTACTTTGCTTTACTGAAGCCACGTACATACCCGCTTTCCTGCACATCAACCAACGTACACTTCTGTGTATTCTTCAAAAACCCTAACTGCCATACGCGCCTTTAATTAAGCGAACCCACGTATATATGTGCTTTTACTGAGACAAACTAGCGTATAGATCTGAAAAAGATAAACTTTGCAGAACAGACCAGATCTATAAACTTACCCAGAATTATTCAATTTCTTCATCAGACTTGCACCAGTTCTTCATCACTTCTTTTGAAGATCATCCTAGAGATTCATCATTTCTAGATCTAGAGATCTTGAACCTTCATCATATCCATAGGTGCACCATAGATTCAGATGTAACAATTAATACCAGATTTCATCCATGCAGATATTCCTTAGAGATATTTATTCATTAACAACCCTTACACATGCACACCCTTGCACTATGATCTTCTTCTCCTTATATAGATTTAGCCTTTGTCAATACCATGAGTCAAAACCACTCAAGTGCTGATGGTATTCCTGGACGGGATCAAATAGATAATCCAGTGTTCAACATAGTGGTCCAATACCATGGTAATGTCCCCTGGTTTTATAAATTTAGAGCAAAAATAGGCATACGCTTCTTGGTACGTACTTTTCCGCGTACATACGCTACTTTGCCTTCACAAACTCATGTATGCTTTGTGACATATCTAATTCATCATTACTCTGGTACTTACTGGAATTTCTTTCTTTGTTACATCTGAACTAATCTGTAGCTACATCATCCTTACATATTTAACACATAGGTTGCTTTTCATAGGCAACTCATCAAGTAGGTTTCCATCAAGGACAACTTCATCAAGTAGGTTGCCATCAAGGACAACACATTGCATCATGTTGCCAACAATTTTTCCCTCTAAAATTTGATGATGCAATCTAATATTATTTTATGATTTCCACTATTATTTTATAATTTCCTTAGGAGGCCCATTTTCGACATCAGAATTCACCGAATGAAATATTTTTGTACACATTTTGAAAATTTTATTGAACATTTGGAATGTTTTTATGAATATGATCAGTTTATGGATGACGAGGTTATAAATGCCTTTCACGAGAAACCTTTTAACTGGGAAGATGATGTAGAAGCTGAATGTTTTGACACTAAAGACATTTTTTAGCAAGTAGTTATTTATCCCCTGGCTGAAAATGAAACACACATGCATTTCAATGATGTTCTTTCTCCTCAACTTCTTGATGTCATTCAACAAAATTGAGACATTTCAGAAGACCAAGAGAATAATGAGCTCATTTATAATGAAGAATTGATTCTTACATAGGACGATCATGTTCTGTCCTCTAAGTTTGATAAAAATTTGTAGTCGTCTTGTCAGTTTGAAAGAGTTTTTGATGAAAATGAAGACTTTATTCAGAGAAATATACCTCTTGATGTAACAAACCCAAAATATTTTGAATATCAAGATCTTATTTTTACTAAAACACATGAAATGTTAACTATTTACACTCTCATTATACATGACTCAACTGTTCCATTTACAGTTCCTCAAAAAAAATTTAAAAAAATTATTGTGAATGAAAAGAATGAGAACATAAGAAACACCATTCAAAGTTTAGAAAATGAGGAGTATAATGAAGAAGAAAAATTGGCCATCATATTTGAAGAAAGTTTTCTTCTTTTTCTTGATCATCAAGAGCATTTAACCTTTCATGATCTCCAAGATCCTCTTACCAATTTGTTGCAACCCTCAATGAAGGTATATTTTATAGCATTTCTACACCAAGAATATGAGACTCAATTTCAGTTTGAATTTCCATTCTCTCATTTTTTCTACATGCTCAATGAAAGTGTGAGCAAAATTTTAGTGAATGACCATTTCCTTGCTTGGCTTCATTGGAAATTATGTATCGCTTGAGTGAGAAAATTATTCATAGTTATTTTAAATATAAATATGAATAAGCTCAATGATTTGAGCATATTTTTCAACAATGCTCCAATTTCTATTTCAGTATGCAATTTTGGGAAGTCCTTAGTGGAATTTGAAGCCCAAGGAGAAGTCCCTTAGGTTTCAGTGATTTCCTTCCATATGTAAGGTTAAATTTAAGTAAGGAAATCAGCTAATTTTTAGGTTTTTATCTTTTAATCCATCACCCAAAGGTATGATTAGGCTACTAGTCTACAGTTTTTGTCCTTGGAACCTCACTAGGAGGCTTCCATCCCCATTGGAGCCAATGTTAGGGTCATTATTTTTTGTCATAAAAATTATTTTCTGTATCATTAAATTTTTAGTTTTTGAATAATATGAGCCTATGGCTATTGGTGTTGTCATAGCCTCAAAGGTCATTGTCCTAAATTGTCGAATTTCGACCATAAAGGGTTCAGTTGAAGCGTGAAAGAGAAGTGGGTGGGAATCATGAGGTCGTGTGTGTTTATATATTCAAGTCAAAAAGGGATTGTGTGTTATTCATTCATTGTTCAAAACCATTGGAAATGAATTTGTGTCAGTCTAAACATCTGATTTTCATGAGGTTTAGTCATTAAATATGTTGTATATCTTTATCCTCTATTCCTATATATCCCATTCTTCCCTTTTTCACACTATGTTTTCCCTATTTCCCTTTCATTCATACCCCTTCATATATAACTTACATCCTATCCCCTTCCCACATATCATTCACCTATCATTCACATTAAATCCCCCACCCCCTCAACCCCCTTCATTCTAAGCCTATCCCCCATAATAATACTACCACTTTCCAACACTCATACCATGATACAACCCTCATGCCTAAACACTCACACTTACATCATACCCCTAAGTTCTAATTATTACACTTAATCCTCACACCCATGAAAATATCGTGATAATAAAAGCATAGCAACAAAAATATAGGAGACCACATACTTATTCTCGACTAGAAATTGACAAAAAACAAGGTTTCACTCACTATGGGAATTTCACTACGCACAAGTGCTACCGAATCTCGTCATTGCGTAAAATACTTTGTTTTAGACATCATTTTGAAATGTTGTTTTTGACCAAATGGAGCCAAATTTCAAGAATATTAACAAGTTTTTTTCTCAACCATAGACAAAATCACAATAACCTCTTCCATTTTCTGCAAAAGTGTCATAGAACAAGTTTTTCAAATGCATCTTTAAGGCCTATGTTTCAGACTGTGCATTTTCCTGTTTCAGGCATGATTTTATAGAACAGGTTCTACGGATATGGGGAAGAATCTGGAGATAATTAAAAAAGGTTTATTAAATAATGGTAAAAAAAACAAAAAACTTATCTAAGTTTTTACTCAGGTGTTACAATTTGGGAGATATGAATGTCAGTTCAAGACCCATTGTCATAAATTTCTACTAATAGAAATCAAAATTTTTTGGAATTTGGTTGGAAAATGTGGAGTTTGTATGAATTTTTTTAATTTATGGAGGCTGTTGATATCTAAAAAAGCTTTTGTGGGTTATTTGTCACCATATTGTTTGATCTGAACGCGAGAAAAAAGAGAAAAACACATTTTTGAATTTTCCACTACAGAGGTGTCGCGAAATGATGCGCAATCGCTCTGCATATGCTGGATATAGGTGAAAGAGATGTTTTATCCTTTAAAATTGTCATAAGATGTAAGGAATGACCCATTTCCTTGTCATAGTTCTACTCAGTGCTCAGTCACAAGCCAACTAGCCTCCAACTCATGAATGTATGTCTGCATGGAACTGCTACGCAACACAACCTGAGCTGCCTTTTCTATTTTCATTATCAGTCTAAGAGGTTTCAATGTTAGGAATAGAATATTATGATAATATTTTGTTATATATATATATATGTTGAAAGGATAGGTACAAGTATTTTTATGTTTTTTTCTCTAAAAGAGAAAGAAGTTGTTTACGTTTCTTTATATAATTTTTTATGAGAAAGGAAATAGATTTCTAACTATGGGTGATTTGATCCATTTTGGATGGACTGATGGTTCATTGAATGTAGTCATAATTTTTTTATGATGAAAATTTATTGAAACTGATAAGAGACAAGAAATAAGAGGTTTATTAGTGAACCGATTGAAGGAAAGATACTTGTTAGTATGAATCTTAATCACAAATGTACGAAAAAGGCTCACTTTAGCGGTGCATAAAAAACAGCCTTAACAGCGAAAGATGGCTGCCAATATCTTTATATCTGCAATTATTTGACCCACATAGATGCTTCAAAATTCTAGATCTATGTAGAAAAAGACATTAAGCAGTAGATAAAAGAAAGAGTTGCTTCATGCATCTAATAGACAAGACAAGAATGTTTTAAAGAATTTTTGTATTTTTTGACACTTGGGAAGGGAACAAAGAAATATGTTACAAGTTCCCCTCAATGGGATGGGTTCTTTTAAATCCTCAGCACTTCAGATCTAAAATATCTCTCTCTCTTGACGGTGTAGAAAAAACTAGACAAAAATGGAACTCAAAGGGAGCTCACAAGAAAAAATGGTAGCAAAATATTACAATGATGGTGGATCAAATTCAGACCAAAAGTATAGATCCAGAGTGATCTTTAGGCAACAAAAGGTAGTGTGTAAATGGAAAAAACCTTCTATTTATAACAAAATATTGAGTTAATCTAGATATTGGTGCATAATTAAAATATTATTAACCAAATCAAGATCCAACTTTTATGCAATATTTTATTATATTTGTTGGAGGGAAAAAGAATTTGACTTTGGTCAAATCCCTTTATTTGTAAATAATAAATAAATAAATGAATTATTTATTATTTTAAGGATGTGGTTGAGTAATAATCAAATAAATAATGAATTATTCAATTATTTGTAAATGATTTAGTCAAATTTAACAAGAAATATTATTTAAATAAGCTTTAAATAATTATTCCTATAAAATAATAAGATAAATAATGATTTATCTAATTAATTTTCCTGTTTTGGGTTAAGTATGACCAGGAATATTAATTAAACTACTGTTTAAATAATTATTTCTTGAGGAAAATCAAACAAATGTGGATTTATTTAATATTTCCTTATGGTGTTTCCTATTTAGACCATGAACAACTTAACAAATGAGGTTTACTAAGTTATTTTTCATAGTGAAAGAAATTTTACTTAGGGTAAAATTGGTCTTACATGGTGTAGTTAGGTCCATCTAATAGTAACAGTTAGATGACCAAAAAATGGTGTAACAATACTTGTATGTCTTGTGGAAATATGACAAAGGAATTCCTTCCCTTTGCTAAAAATCAAATCATAGCCCTAGTATTTCAACATAGCAACTAAAAATAAATTCTTATTCAATTCCAGAAAATAAATGACATATTTAAATGTGAGAGGAGAAATAGAGTCCCTTTGAAAAGTAACAGTACATATGTTTTCTGCATTACACCTTCCATCATCTCCCATTTCGATGTGAATCTAGAGGTACTTCTCCTCCAAGTCGTTGAAGAAATATTTATTTCTAGTCATATGGAATGAAACTCCACTATCCAGATACCACGCACTACCCATCACCAATTATACCATTCATGCAATGAGGGTGAAATACAACTCGAATTGTGAATCAAGAGCTTCACTTGCCACTTCTCCTGAGGGCTTCTTGTCATCCTTCTTGTGCAAACACTTCATGGCATAATGTCCTAGATTGTGACAATGAAAACATTTAATATTCAAAAAGTCCTTCTTCTGGCCTTCCTAACCAGAATCTAATTTGGAATGGGGTGAATTCCCTTTCCCTTTATGTTCCTGTCCATCCAATCCAAAATTATTATGACCATCACGGTTTGATGAGGATGCTTCTCTGGTGTTCCACCAAATCTCTTCTTTTACCAAGTCAAACCATAAACACTCCCACTTTGGTAGATTTTCCCTTCTATTTAATGAATTCTGGTATGACTTCCACCTCTTGGGAAGTCCTAGAAGTTCTAGGCTAAGCAAATAATCTTCGAAAACTGTAACACCAAAAATTCCAAGCTCATCCCGAAATTGGGTGAACTTGGTCAAGTACATTGGTATTGTGTCACCCTCCTCCATCTTTATTTTCATGAGCGTGTCTTTCACTGTTAACTTCCTCTGGTCATTTCTATTATGAAAAAAAATTGTTAAGATCTTCCACATTCCATATGTAATTTCCTTTCCATGGAGGTTCGAGACAATATGATATTGAACACCTTATAGTAGAATCCTTCTCTCCTTTTCAATGCACTTCTTCCACTCTTCTAGATCATGTGCATCAATTGGAGCTAGTTTTGAGATGTCCTTATCAATGAACTCCTTTAACGCATTATCTTCCAAGACTGATTCCATCTAGTATTTCTAGGAAATGTAATTAGAGCTACCCTCAAGGGCATACTCAAGCCTCATACCATAGAACACCATCCTAATCATGTCGCTAGCTCTGGAGAAGAGATTTGAAAAAATGGTTCCTCCTGCAAGTACAAACTCGTATTCTTCTGTTATATAGTGATTTGGACTTTTATACCATGTATAATATACACAATACACAATACACAACGATTTCCTGGGGAAAACCTTAGCTATAAACCTCATTATCTGTATATTTCATTACTCATAAAATATGAGAATATTACAATTATTTTCTGAAGCATGAGAAACCTCTACAATATCTCTATCTATGTCATTGCTTCCTAGAAAAGCCTAGGCAAATAATTAACCAATTTTATGCTTTCCCAAGTCCCAAATTCCTTGCGTTATTTCCTTGGGTAATTAGCCCGTTTTAATTATGGAAATCCTCATCCACAACTACTCAATCCATAAAGGGAATTCCTAGGATTGCATGCACCACCTGTACAATTTGGATGATTATACAACTGATAGCACATTTCCCTTGAACTCCAACCTCAACTGGGTAACTCTCAGCTCTTACATGCATGAATTATTTAAGGTTGATTTATCATTTAGCTGATTGATTACTTTATGTGGTTCAGGTTCCAGTTCGTTTCTTTGACCTCTCATTAGTTCCTCCAACAGTTGGAGCTAGTTAAACTGACTTTAACTCAAATAAACTGAATTAGTGAATTACAACTCAAAATGAGCTCAACTAGGGCTGCTATTTTGTAGGAACCACTCTACATGACTCAAGTTAGACCCTTAACTCAACATACCTGAACGAACTAAGTAAAACTAACTTAGTTAACTCCTACAACTTGTCATGAGATGTGGAATTACAATTTTCTTCTTATTTAATTTAAGGAAAACTAAATTATAATGTTTCTTGGTGCCATTTTCAACAATCGATTCAATTAGTTTGTTGAAATTACATTATACTAAACAATTATTTCCATTGTTGATCTAGGATTGTAGCTGGAAGATGCCATTTTCTAAATAGAAGGGTGAAGTGGTTGTTCATTTTCATCTACCAACTACTTGCAATATGTTTATCCTGATAAGAGCTTTTGATGTTTTTGAAATGGAGGAATATGTCAAACATCTAACTTGATTCTAAATCAGGATCATTAAAAAATTTGATATATTTTTATTCAAATTGACATGGATTAAAAAAAATCAATTAGATAATCAAAATATAAATAACATATGAACTTACTAGAGATGGAATATAAGAACACCCCAAGGGACTTTGATAAGCAATCTAGAACAAGTTGGAATTTGAAGAATTGGCCATTTTTTATTATGATATTTTCTCGCCGCATTTGAGAAAAGCTAGAAATAAAATTTTGTGTACATATCTAAAATTAATTTTGAGAACCATATCACCACAATTTAAATTTCAATATAGTTTTCAAACTATTTTTCAAGAATAAGGTAACTATAAGCAGAAAAGGTATACCATGAACTACTATAATTGATGTGAATGAATCCTAAAGGATAATTTGTGATGAATATGCAATTCTATGTGAAAATAAAAATTATATAGCTTTTAAACCCAACTAGTGCTCTTATGAGGACAAATCACAGTGATGTGTTTAAATTGTAACCACACTGAGGCGTTCAAATAATATTTGCATCAGTTTCTGGCATTTCAAAAATAAAAGGTATTTTATCATATCAATGCTCTTATATCTATAAAAAAAAGTATTGATGCATTTAAATAAAAAAAGAGAAAGTCCGCACATGTTTCCAAAATTTTGAAAATAAAAATAAATTATACCATGTCGATTCTCTTATAAGAATTACAACACCAACGCATTTAATACAAACCACATCATTGCATTAAAATATTAACCACACTATTTCAGGATTCTGAATATATATATATATATATATATATATATATATATATATATATATATATATATATATATATATATATATATATATCATGTGAGTGTGTTGAAAACTTGTGGAGCCCCATCAATTTTGGGTTGCTTTACTTTTTTACCCATTGGTGCTCTTTACTATTGAACACACTGATATTTAGATTAAGTGAAAAAAAAGTGCTAGTTTTTTTTTCTTTTATTTTTTTTTTAATTTGAAAATGAGGGTCAATTGATTGTTCAAAATATGATTTCATAAATTATTTTAAATTCTAAAAATTTATTCACTATTTCATTAATTTTCACAAAATTTCAAGGTAGTGATTTTCAAAAAAGACATACTAGGAGTTGTGTGCAGTAGAAAAATACTTTGGAGCAGCATAACTATTCAGAAGATCAAAGGCTTAAAGGTATGGTGATTCACTCAAAAAATCATATAGTAAAAATTTTGAATTTTATTTTTCATTTTAGTAATAAAAAAATTTACATTTTTTGTTATGGTTTAATGGAAAGAGAGATCATTTTGTAAGAGAGATATATTAGGAGCATTGTCACGAAACAAAATATTTTGGAACTGTAGAAAGATCACAATTTGAAAGATATGGTGATTCACTCAAAACATTACATAACAAAATTTTTAAATTTTATTGATAAAATATTTTACAATTTCTGTTAGACTTATTCAAAATTAAAAAAAATTAAAATAAAATCCTTCCATAATGAAAAATGTACTATTGGTTTTACTAGAAAAATTTTGTGATCTTTGTTCCTATTTAGATTTAATTAAAATTCAGAAAAAAAAACAAAAGAAATCAATACTTACCTTAAACCCTTGCTTCTTCTTTCTTATGTGGCCACAATTTTATCTTAGGGTTTAACTCCCTCTACTAATTTACAATTAGGGTTTTTAATTTTAGGCATTTGATATTTAATGGTTTTGATTAGTTGCTATATATAGGGTGTTTGAGATGTAAAGTAGGGGTACCACTTATTGAATTAGATCCAAATCCTATTGGGCTTGTTGGGTTTGTTAAAAAATGTTGTATGTTTCATGGTTTGTGTTGTGTAATATAACACACCAATGTGGCCTTTGTAATGAGACATGTTGATGTAATATAGCCATGTCATCCATGCCTAGTCTGTTTATCGGTGCTCTCGGTGTAATATAAAGTATCGACACGCCTCTACCAAAAAACACCATTAAGTGATTTAGGTTCTTTTATTCTTACAAATCGCACTGTCATAATTTAAAATCATTTTAAAATTTTAATTTTGTTGTTGGTGTGAAATAATTAAATTCCTAGTGCATTTAGTAGATTAAATGCACCAGGGTGTTTATTCAAATAAACACATCAATTACTAGAGCTCTTTTTGGCTAAAATTTATTTTATTTATGTAAAAATATATATTTACTACCTTCTATATTGAATGGATTAGGTTTTATGTTGATAAAAAATTTCTGAGAAGTTTTCAGGTAACAAAAACACTAATCGACACAATGATAACACATCTAAAAAAGAAAGGAAGGAAATTTGTTTGTAAATTCTTTACAAAATTACTATGTTTGAACTAGATGTAAGTTTAACTAATATATATTGGTTAGTTTGTCATGTATAACCACAAAATGAAGAAGGTCAATAACATTATTTCTAATCTAATTGAAAAAGAGCGTTTGATAGAAAATTTACTAAAGGATTTTTCAGGTGAATGAAACATTACTATTCAATATGAGTTTTTTCTTTTGAATTTTCATTAATAATATACTTAAGAATATTAAATAGCATGTTTCAAACAATATATTAATTTATATATTTTTAGTATTCTACAAGGAACAAAAACGAAGTAAAATATCAATGTCGTTTTAAGAAAAGAAAAATAATAGAACATGTAAATGATAATGAATTGGTCCTTAGCTCATCTATATAGGTGTTAGAGGTTAATGAAAGTAGGGGAAATTTTTTCAAAAATATTAGGGATATAGTGGAAGAAATGTATAGACTTACTTTCCACTTACAATACAAAAATTAATCAAATGATTACAAGAACCAAATTATATCTAAAATACAAGAAGTGTTTCCAGAGAAATGGTCAATGATACTTGTCAAACTTGCAATAGAAAAACATAAAACAACAAAGAAATTCATTCAAAACATAATATTCCTAATTAAAATGATTTTCTAGAATTATACCTATATATTAATACAAATCATTCATTTATTAATATTAGTTTTTATATATTTATTTTTCATATATCACTATAAAAATAATTTATATTGCTTTTTTAGAAAAGTTATGTAAATCCCAAACGATCAACTAGCTAATATGTGAAACATGTGAGTAGGAATGTCCAAAAAAGTTTATAAGGAGATGTTCAAAGAAATGGAAATTATTTCATAACATGACGAGACATCTCAACAACAACATGCTTCAAATGTATGTAATCATGTTTGAATTTGTACATATAAATAAATAATTTAGCATTAAATATTAAATTTCAAGTATTTTCTTGTAGAAAAGAGAAAAAAAATGGAACTCATTTAGCACATAAAAAAGGACGAGGAGGAAGAAAAGGGTTGATATCAAAGATTGTGAGTAATTGTTAATATTTCCTTATAACAACCCAAAGTTTCATTTTTTGTACATTTTAATTTGTTTTACAACAATGATATTTCAATGTCTTCAAATAGGTGCTAACATAGAAAGAAGAGCCATCAGAAGAATTGATTTACATTGGGTTAAATATAGGTTGTGAGTGTATGTTGGCATATACAAAATTAATTATGGAATTTGTAAGTATATATGTTGTTTTACTTCTCTGAGTTTATAATTAATAGAACAAACAAACCCTTTATATTAAATATATGCTTTATAATATGGTATAAAACTTGCAGGGAATGAAGTATGTAACTATGCAAACATAAGAGTTATTTCAACAAGGCATGATACTTGGTTTTGAAACCATGTGTAGAGTTCATGAGTCACTTCTTGCTATGGTACCTTACTATTCAATTGACATTGATGTATATTATTTATTTCAATTTTCATTATTCTCACCAATGCAGATACACTCATTACACTTTGTTTTTACATGTGCAGATGGATGTCATAGGTCAATTTGGGCATCATCCCCCATGACTTGGTCAAACTGGACATCATCCCCAGGACCAATGAAATAGGGTCTATCATCCACTATCATTTTAGTTACTACATGCCCTAAGAGAAGAAAAAATCATTCATGACATCTATTTCAATATTTCCAAGGTTTGGAGTATATGTTATATCAGTTATGAGCTCACTAATGTTGCCTCTCAAGGGACTAACTGCATTGCATATGCAGCTCCGTTCATTCAAGGGTGCACTGCAATGCACTTCCTGACATTCAAGAGTGTGTTCGTCAAATGGGAGTGAAATTTTCATTGTTCCAAAATCTCCACATGGCCAATTCCTTCTAGAAGAGTCCATATGTGTCAAATTTCGAATCCATGTGTCCATATAACACCTGTAAACTTGGGAAAATGTCTTGCCTATTATTAGAAAGTCGTTGATTGAGAAACTACCTTCAGTTGCCCTATAAATTGAGCACAGATCCTAGTGCTAGGGAAGGAAGAATTTTGATAAAGAAATGTTCTTGGATTCTAAATTGAGAGAGTGATAGAAGTGATATGTTGCTAGTGAGATTTGGATTGTGAGGAGGCTAGTATGATGCTAGAGGTGGTGACATCAAATCAATCATTGGTTGTAACTCTCCCCCTTATACTCTTTAATAAATATTCATGTTCATTTTCCCATATATGTGTATGTTTATGTTTCTATTTCTCATGTGATGGACTCTTAAATGATATATATGTTTCATATTCAATATATTTAACTCATTAATATAAGTAAGCATCTATATATTGCAATATATTTGTTGTTTAGCGTTTTTACTTGCAGGAACAAATCCAACGATCTAAGCTGGATTGGAAGCTACAACAAAAGAGAGAAAAGGAGAATATGAAGCCCTTGGATCAAAAGTAGGTCCTTCTATATTTCTGTGTATATATTTAATCTTGGAGGAACTGACTACAAATTCTTTAATTTGTTGCTCTAAATGAATAACACCAGATTTAGGGAATTTGATTTATTCATAGATCATAATTCTGCATAACAAATTGGAAACTCCATTAGGGAGTTTCCCTTCATTATTGTTCTTTTGCCTTTGATTATCCACCCAGTAGCATCTAATTCTAGTTATTAGACTTTTGAATCAAATAATTTCATTAGAAGTGTGTTTTTTAGCTTGACTTTTAAATCTCTGATGCACCCAACACACTATTGTTCAACAAACAGTGCATTGCATCACACTGTCTCCCACTCAGGGGTGCATTGCAATGAATTGTCTCCCCTTAGAGACGGTGTTGCCCCTTAGCCAACCAAATCCCTTTGAATTTTTCATTACCATCATTCTCATCCATTTATTTGCTGTAATTTCAATTGTCTGATACCTTTTAGAGACCAGTGAGTTTTTCTAATTCTTCCTCCTTTGAAAAGTAAGTTTGTTCAATGTCTCTTTAAGTGTTTTTCTTTATTACTGAAAAATCAAATTCAAATTATTTTATTTCTGCATTAGATCCATTTTTTTCGTAAAGTAAATTGTTGTTAAATTCTTAGTTTCCTATAGGAAAAATTGTAGTTCCATTCTTTGTTTTTCTTAAAAGAGAAATTGTTGTTAAATTCATCGTTTCTCAAAGAAGAAAGCATTTTTTTTCTGTTAATTTCATGCATATAGTTTCCTTTCTTGCATTCACATTAAAGGGACTGAAAAGAAAAACCTACATTTTCATATAGTGAATTGTGTGTTTTCCATAGGAACAAGTTAGGAAAGCTGCATATTAGTTTGTGCTCTTTGTTGTTTGCTCTCAAAACTTCTTGCTCTTTCCCCTTAGCAGCTAGGAATTTTATTGAAAAAGCTAAAATTGAAAATTTTTCTTATCATTTTAGTTTACATTTTATGAATTTGCATTACATCATCGTATTGAACCTTGAAAGGAAAATTGATAACAAATATTAGCTTAAAATTTACATCAATTTACCTAAAAAAGATTGGAACCATAATGATAACGTTTAGAAGGTCTAGGCTAGAGACGTGTTTTGGTGTCATAAAACATAGTAGCTATCGTTAACTTTCTACGACGCATTCTCAATATGATACCTCAATCCATGTACATAAGAATATCAGAGCTCATCCATGTACCTTCAGGTATATAGGGCGGTGTTCTAGTACGATAAGTATAAAGGGGTGCTCTCCCTGTGCAGTTTCGCATTAGACACTGCTAATACAGACTTGGGCCTCCACGTACCTTCGGGTATATTTGGGAGGAAAACTTTAGATTTCTATCCATCCATAGGGAACTGAGTCAGCTGCCTTGTAAATTGTGATACACCGAACATGGCATTCGTGGAGATTGCCTACCTCTACATCTTGGTTCGCCAGGAGGTATTATGCAGTTGATAGTTTATTGCTAAACCTTTTTTCCTATAATTACCCTTTTATTTCATTTTTTTTTTTTTTGGTCATAAAACTAATCATTCATCATGGATGAAGAACATCCATTTCCCCATCGTTCACGTTGAATAACATTCACACCACCTTTACTACCGGAAGCCACTTCTGGTCGGCGATGGTGACATCACTCTACCAGAACTAGTACTATTAGTACCTTTGGTGCGACATCATCCTCACATATACCAGAGTGGGCACAAGTTGTTTCTACAAATCCTGGTTCATCCACTGTTGTCGAGACATAGACCTCACAGCTACCCATGGTCACCATCCATCCAATCAGTGAAACCATGCCTCTTGAACCCAATGTTGTTCAACTGGAAGTTGATCTAGATCGTGTCTCTTTTTTGTCAGAACATCTACATCCCAAAGTCGAACGACCGGAAGTTGTTCCATTATCGGTCGTCGGACAATCTATTATAGCCATTCAACCTCCCATATCTGGCGTTCAACCTCTTGAAATATACTTTGGTCTTAACGGTGAAATCCTTCGCCCTGGATTAATTTTGATTTAAGAAATACAACAAGACAAAACACCTTTAACTCGAACTCATTTTGGGGTGGAAATTTACCTATACGAGTCTTTTCCTCAATCACCTACCTCTACTTTTGTTAATCCTGTGTCTATTCAAGTTCCCGTAGATTCAATAAGGTATACATTTGGTCAAAAAACCATGCCTGATCCAACATCTTCAACTGGAACATCTATTCCAACTGCGACAACACCCACTCTCACTATCGCGTCGATGTTCAAGACTTCTCCAGAGTCACATTTCTATGGTTTCCCTTCTTTCCCACTTGGTTACCAAAGTTTATCTAGAACCTGCTCTAGTTCATCCTCAAACCCATGGACATCACCAATGTCATCGTCTAGTATTCTAACTCGTAAATCTATAGTGAGTACTAAATGGCTTGATCCTTTATATCCATCATTAGGGAAATATCAAGCTGGTCCATCTGGGGATATTACATCTAGTACAATTTCAATTGGACTCCTTGCATTTGGATAACAATATTTTCCATATTATTATACTCCTCATGCTGGGTTCAACCTATGGTCACCGACTTCGACAATAGTCCATCGTTATTGGGTCATCCTAATGTCAGAATGAATGTTTATCAATGGAATCCCACTCATCCTATCCAACCACAAACGAGTCTACACTCGTATCAATCGGTTCAACATGTTGCACCCACATCAACTCCACTTTTTAATACATCTTTACCCCTGTTACAGACTGAAATTGATGTACCTCAACCATCTCAAGTGGGTCCTTCCACCCAATACCCCCAAGTCTTGGGCCCTCAGAATCCAACTCCTTTGGCTGGCTTACAACTACCACCTATATCAAAAATAATTTATTCACAAGCTGGACTACCATATTATGGGATGTCACAGCTAGAACCAGGTTATACCTATCCTCAACTGAATCCAATCTATCCTAATTTGGGCTATACCATTGGTGGATCGACCCCTTGGTAGCCACATGCACAAATTCCACAACCTTCATTTAAACAAGTAACATATCCAGGTGTTCGTCAATAGAATCATCAAGTGTTTGCTTATCAAAACAACCCCTATCTAGGTTACCAACAAAAAATTCCTTATGGTGGTGCTCAAAGGCTTGTTTCCCAAGAAATTACATCATACTCTGGCTATGCTCAACCCGACCTCAATCGACAGTTTCCCTTTGTTGGAAATTTAGAATTACTGGATTTAAACTAGCTCACCAATGATCCAATCAACTATGCTCCTTGGTGGCCAGTGATACCTCATAAATTACCCTCGGATATTCCTAAGTTCAAAGGAAACCCTTGGGAAGACCTGTTGACTCATGTAATGAAATATCATTTGTGGTGTTCATCTAACTCCTTAAATGATTACTTTGTTCGACTATGTCTTTTCGAGCCTACGCTCACTGGTCTAGTTGCAAAATGGTACATTGCGTTACCAGGAGCTTCTTTTGATAATTTCACTGCCCTAGCTACTGTATTTTTGACCCACTTCCAGCTACCCATACAATATGAAACTAGAATGAAACTCTTGACTAATTTTAAACAGAATAATTCTACTCACATTTTTTGTCATAATCATGAGTGGCATCGTTGTCGTATAATGGTTAAGACATTTGTTTCTGATCAGCTCCTTGCTGAGTGGTTGATTAAGTCCCTGTTACCATCTATAACTAAGGATGTGTCAAAGGGTGGCATCATCACTGAAGAGCAGGTCATTTCTCATGCCCAATATTTAGAATTTATTTATACTCAGTCTGGCAGACTCTGCGATAAAATTCCTAATGCGCCATGATATAATTTTACTGTTCCTCCTCCATCTAAGGACTCTCATGCCCAAGACGGTATGATTGGTACGACAAGAACACATCACTCTACTGCATCTGATCATGCACCTTCTTCTAAAATTCATGCCGTGTCATCTGACAAGGGAAAAAGTGACAAGAAACTCAGAAGTAATAAAAAAGGGAAATCAAAGAAAAAGAAAACGTCTACCTCGCAGGAATGATCATTTGATCAATCGACTCGAAATTAGAAACCTCATTACCCTTGCATAATATGTAATGAGGAATAATTTATATGGGACTATCCTCACCCCGCTGAAGTCTCAAAAATGGTTAAGACATCAAATGCATTAGTTGTGTTGACAAATCCATTTCCGAATCCAAAGAAAAATTGGGTTTCTATGGATCCCACTTCTAGTTTGCAAGTGCTTATGTTGACCTTGATGAAGCCATAAAATGATGGTTTTCTATCAATTGGTAATAAATATTATTTTAGTCAAGCTATTGGTTAACCTACTATCTCAACCATGAATTCGTCTATGGAAGCAATACCACCACCTGATATTCCTGAATTGATAATCTAGCCACCGAAGGGAGTCGTTCATAAATCGACATTTAATCCTTGAGCGAAAGCTGCTCGAAATTATAATATAGTTGAAGATTTGGCTCAATCCCCTTTAGCTATGTTAGTGCTTGAGGTGCTACAAAATTTTCCCTCCCAAAAACAGGCTTTGTTGTCGGCAATTGGTGGAATAGATCCGACGGATTAAAAATATCGTAGTCTTTAATCATATGGGCTATGTGCCACAAGTACCAACAGAATTGGCATTCTCCATCCAAGAAAATATTATCAATCACCTTGCACATCGTACTATTATTTATGAGGGAGGGTCTACGTGCATTATGTTTCTAAATTGTTGGAAGTCACCTGGCTTTCCGCACCTATCTCGATCACCAATGACATTGAAATATTTTGACAAATTTACATATAAGCCTTGCGGTATTATCAATAACTTGCATGTTAAACTAGGGGAAAAATGGTGAATTTTTAAGTTGAGGTCGTTGACAGACCACTTGTCTAAAATATTTTACTTGGAAGGCCATGGGTATATGCTATGTGTTATTGCCTAAATCTACCTCAAGCTAAAGGAAGGAAGATTTCAGGGTAACATCAAACCATGCTCAGTCTAGTAGCTAGCCCTACCAGATCAGGAGAGGGCTCTCTCCGAGTCAATCTCAGCAAAAAAAATTAGTAGGGCTTGAGATGACTTGAAATCAAATCTAATTTTAGGCTAGGTATATAAGTAAAGGAGTTTGAGTTTGATTTTGGGGGTTTTTGTTCGAATCAAGGGAAAGGCAGTTTTGGGTACGGGGATGAGGCCTAGTTTTTGCAGAGTTCTGATTGGGGCAAGGAAGGAAAATGTTTTTATGCTTTATATTGAATGAATGGATGGTTCAGACTGGTGAGGAGCTGAAGAGGGCAAGAGGGTTTCAATAGATACATTAAAAAGTCAAACTGGCCAAAACTAGGCGAAATTTTGAGCTGCTGAGTGAAAAATAGGCCAAATTTCCCTATGCGTCATGCCTGAAATATCTATGCATAGCACAAGTTTGAGGCTGACTTTGAGGGCCTTCCCGAAGTCCAAATTGAGCGCAGGATAGCTCGTTGGAAATCCCTACCTGTCGACTTTCCAACCCAAGTAGAATTTCTAGATTTGGCTGCCATTTTCCCCTCCAAAAATCAAATCTCCCAACACTGCTTCCTGTGTGTGCAAAAAGTGGCATAAAGGCCATTTTTAGGGTGTTTTTGACCCTTTAGGCAACCCAGAACTTGATGAAATCCTTACGTAATCCATAGGCATGCATAAATTTTGATGAAAAATCTAGAAATTCAAATTTTTCCTCCAAAAGAGCTGCCAATTATAAGCGCACGCCAAGTGGCACTACGCGTCGGGCAGGAAAATATGTTTTGTGACCAAAAAATTCAAAATTGACAAAAATTTTCCCAAAATTCTTGAAATTTGGGCTGAAGGTCCCTTATCAAGTACTATGCCTGGCCAAAGAAGCTTCGGCCAAAATTTGGAGCCTATCATGCCTTTTGCGACGCTTTAGTGCCCTCCTGGTGCATGTAGCTTAGTGGTAGAATCACTATCTCTGTCATATGATGTATCAGTGTCTGTCTCCATGGTACTCAAGGTTAATGCAAGGTGTATGTTGGCTTGAATGAGATGAAAATGAGAATTTGGGTGTTTTTTGTTTTAATGCCAAATATATGGTGGTGTGAGAGGGACTGTGGGAAATATGGGCAGTGGGAACAATGGAGTCTTGTCAAGTGGTAGTTTGTCCTTTGAGAATTTGACAAAATTTGGGAGAGGGGACAACCACTGAATGTTTGGGAAACTTGGGGTTTTGGGAATTTTTTACAAATGAAATGGGAAGTGGAAAATGATGGGAAATGACTTGGGATACAAGGGAATAGGGGAGGGAATATAGTGATAATATGACAGTGAAGGGAGGAGTAAGCAAGATGGGAAATGAAGTATGTGGCACAAAAATAATTTAAAACACCAATTTCAAACCCTAAGGAGTAGTTTTTAACAAAATGAGAGGGTTTATAATTTTGGCATTCAAACTCTTCTATTCTTCCCTTTAAAAAACACCAAACATTATTTAATGGAAATTGCAAGATTAGTCAAACTTACATGGAGAAAATGGTGATAAATTTTGAAGCACATATATAATATCTGAATACCAAGGAGAAAGCACAAATATGTCTGATACCTGAACTGATGAAATTTTCTCATTCTCCTCGGACATAGCAGCAATGAGATTGATGTCCAAGGCATGTAGATTTGACTCAGCCATTAGCTTAGCCAGCCCTTGTCCTTTGATAAGTTTTGTAGGCTTTATCTCCACATCATACTCCAAAAAAGCAGCAATCCATCTACCTCGTCTGCCTTCTGGATCTGTTTGCACGAAAACATCCTTAACAGTAGCATTAGGAACATAAGCAAGAATATGAGAATGCAGAATATATACTCGAAAATCTTTCAATGCTTTCACAAGAGCAGGAGCTTGCTTTTCAATTATGTTATATTTCAAGGCTGCATATCTTATGGTACGGCTGAAAAAAGAAATTGGTTTTTCATGCCCATCTCTTTTATGCATTAATACTGCTACCATAGTATTCTCCGAAGCAAATGAAAACAAAATAAAATCCTGAGTATAATCTGGGCTGATCAAAACCAGATCTGAAGAAAGAGCCAACTTCACTAAATTGAAATACTTTACCGCCTCCTCAGACCACTTTACTACGCTATCTTTCTTAAGCATGTTTGTAATCTCTCTTAGATGTTTAGCAAGATTAGGCACAAAGCAACATAAAAAATTCACCTTGCCATTAAAATATTGAATCTCATTCTTACTCCTGGGAAGATCAATTTTCTGAATAGCTTAAACTCGAGTTGGGTCAATACGGATGCCATCTTTTGAAATAATATGACCAAGAAGTTTGCCCTCATCCATGGCAAACAAACTCTTCTTCGGATTCAGTGACACACCATACTTTCTACATCGCTGAAAAACAATCTTCAAATGGTAAAGGTGCTCTTCATCAAAATTGGAAAAGACTGTCAAATCATCAAGATACGCAACTAGGAAAACATTTTTCTCATTTGCAAATGCCATATCCATTGCACGCTGAAATGTCGCACCAGCATTCTTCAAACCGAAAGGCATTTTAGCATAATGGAATGTTCCCTACGGAGTGGTGAACGTTGTTTTGTCTCTATCATCCTCATGGACCAGAATTTGGTTATACCCGGAATAACCATCTAGTAGCGACATACGAGATGCTCCAACTACTCACTGAAGTATGTGATCCATTTTGGGCAATGGATAATTATCTTTCAAAGAAACCTTGTTCAAATTCCTAAAATCAATGCACAAACGAATCTCACATGTTTTCTTGCAGACGGGGACCAAATTGGAAATCCAATCTAAAAATCTTATAGGAACAATGATACCAACCTTGTATAGTCGATTCACTTCCTTCT
This sequence comes from Pinus albicaulis, assembly GCA_034641835.2. Lineage (NCBI taxonomy): Eukaryota > Viridiplantae > Streptophyta > Pinopsida > Pinales > Pinaceae > Pinus > Pinus albicaulis. Next base: position 381,047,283 of record CM076569.1, on the reverse strand, counting down.
CAATTGAGAGCAGCAACTTCATATTTATCCTTCTCAACTTCTGCCTGAAAGTCTTTTGATTTGGCTTAATTGGAATGGTGTGCTGAATTATATTGGTATCATATGTCTTCAAATATGAATAGTCCCAAGAAAATACATCAACAAAATAAGACAATAAACTAACATATTTCGCTTTTACCTCTGGTGGCAATGCTTTGGAAAATTTCACCATTTTTGGATTTTCAGCTGATCCAATGTTCACGTCTTCAACTCCCTTTTCGGTTGGCCGCAAGGTTGGTTTTATAGCTATGTAATCTTGATAAAAAAACTCTTCTAAAGGTATCAAACCTTTAGGAATGACATCATCCTTCAGTTGCAATACTTCCATCTGATTTATTTGCACATTAGTCTCACCATCATCGTGCTCCATGTCAATTGAAGTCTCTTTGAATTTACCTTTGTTTTGCAGAAATTCATCAATCTCATCATCATCTTGGAATACTTGCCAATACCTTCGATTGTCCAGGACAGTCGGACGATGTTTCACATGAATTTCAAACTTGTTACTTGATTTCATTGGAATTTTCAAATTACTTGATGCCTTAGCAAGAGCATCTGCAATACCATTCTAAATACGAGGGATACAAGTCAAAGTATAGTCTGAAAACAATTTCAAGATATCAAGAACTGCATTTCGATAAGCCTGCATTTGAGGATGCTTAGCTTGGAATTCACCCTTCACTTGCTTAATTACCAACTCGGAGTTGCCATACACTGCAATCCTCTTAGCATTCAACTTTCTAAGGATTTTCAGACCAGCAATCAAAGCTTCATACTCTGCCTCATTATTTGAACAATCAAAAGCTAATTTATAAGAGCAGACCCTTACATTACTCGGTACCTTGCTTGGGGAGGAAAAAGGACTACGTACCCAAATGTCGATTCTAGCACCATCACTTCCAACTGCACCATCGAAATACATGGTCCATAAACCATCTTCATATTCTTCCAAGTGCTGAAACTTTGTTTCCTCTGTTATTTCTGCTTGCTGTCCATCAACTTTTTGCTGCTGTCGGAAGGTTGATTGCTCAGTGGAACTCTCAAGTTCTTTCCTTTCTTTCATCAAAACTTCTCTGAAATTTTCTGTGATCTCCGGAATGTCCTCTGCTTCAGCTAACTGACTATCTACATCATTGAAACTATCCGAATACAAAAAAAAAGACTCTAAATATTTATGTACATAATTAATCGGCTGATTTACCGGTTTCTCCTTGCTGGTGATCATATACTTCATTTTTTTCTCCCGATATAATCTTCTCATCTGACCAAACACAGGAATGGTAGCATAGGAGAAATCAAGCTGCAATGTTCTGTTCAGTTTCCCTCCCCAAGATCTAGAAAGAAGCATGTCAAATCTAGGAGGAATATCCGCAACAACCACATCCATCAAAACATTCTTAGTTGGAATCTGATATAAGCTAACCACCAAATCTTTGATAAGCCCAATGCATATTACTCTACTGGAATCGAAAGAATAAAGATCATGATATTTCCTAGTGATGTCCAATCCCAATTTCTCCATGATTTCCCTCGGCATGAGATTATGAGAAGCTCCAGAATAAAACATGGCATTATGTAACACAAAATCATGCAATCTAAGGCTGATATAAAAAGGAGGCACATCACTATCAGGAGACTCACCATCCAATGCTGGACCAAACATCAACTCAGGTTGATCATCTTCCACATTCACCATATCAGACATTGGATCGAAATTCAAAATTTTAGATACTTGACCCTTGTAGCTGCTATTTCTCATCAACTCAGTCAAAGGAATGGAAAATTTTAACTTAGAAATCTCACTCTCTAAGTTAAAAACTGAAGCCTTTTCTACCTCTTTGGCTGGAGCATCCTTCTTTTCAGCTTTCTCCCTCGATACAATTGGTTGATTAGATCTTTCATTTGTTGATGGAGACTTGCTTGTAGTAGGATCAACTACTTCTTTTCCCTTCTTCTATGCAATGGGTGCATCATTCTTTGGTGCTAAAACTTCCTTTCTCTTTTGGATTGGATTGATAGGAACATCTTTGTTTCTAAGTGAATATTTTCGCTGCTGGGTGGAAAAATAATTCATATAACCTCTCTGATACTCATCCGACTCTTCTTCAAGAGTTGTCTCATTTTCCAAGATAAAATCCTCATCCTTTTGTACAACTGAGTTTTCTGCATACTCGTCATCCACAGTGATAAAGGTTGGCATATCATCAGGTGTAAAGAAGTGATTTTCTTCTCTGATTAAATTATCCTCATCATCTGATTATGGACCAACAAAATTCTGCTGCAAAGGAGTCTTTACCTACTGTTGTTGTGCTTGCCGCTCTCGTTGTTTGATCCTGAACTATGGTTGCTGCTGGCCACGAAAATTAGGATTTCTGATCTGCGGTTTAGGCTTATCAAGTGTTAATATTTCAATCATATTTTCAACCTTGCGAAGTACTTGATCTGAAGTAGAAGCCTCTTCCTTTATTGCAACTTTCTTTTCAGCTCTCAATCTAGCTCTCTTGTCATTCAAATTAGCTTCAACACTCACTACAATTTTCTGCATGTCCTCCAAAGTGGTCGGATCTATTTCTCTTAATTGATAGGCCATGTCTGGATCAAAACCATATAGAAACTTTAGCAAATCTGACTTCCTAGATGGCCTTAAATCATCAGGAATTTCATTGTAAGCCGCATTAAATCTGATACAATAGTCTTGGACTGACTTGCCTACGTTGCGCTTGATATTGGTATATTCAGAAGTGATCTGAAGAGGATATTTCTTTACTTCCCACCGATCAAAGAATTTTCTCTGAAGCTCAGCCAATGTAGCAATCCTTCTAGGCTACAAAGCTCTGAACCACTTTCTTACTTCACCTCTAAAGGTTTGCACAAACAATCTCATGGTTACATTTTCTGCATCAATTTCATGAAGATCAAAGAAATCTAACATTCTGTCAATATGTTGCTAAGCAGGAACACTTTGAGGAGTTCCATCAAACAATGGTATCTTACTCTGATAATCAGCGGGCATGGCATCCAGGTTTTGAGGCAGGACAAGGGGTACGAATCTGGCAACCATTACTCTTGGTGGATTTATAACCAGTCTTGGGGAAATAGGTGGAGTAGGAGTAGTAGATGTATGAGGTGTATGAGGGGTGTATGGAGGCGATACTACTGTAGATTGTTGATCAGGAATAGATGGTTGTACGGGAATGGTAGGAATGAAAGGAGGCTTGATATGAATTTGTGAACCGGATGTAACTGTTTATGGCCTAAGAGTTTCAGATGCAGACTCTATGAATTCAGGAATTTTTGTTTCCACAATGGAGTTTTGAATATTCAAGATGTAACTGTCAATGGATCTATTAGCCTGTTCAATTTCAAGATACTTGATAAACTTGGGATTTATGACAGTAGAACCAATAGCACTTTCAGACTTCATCTCAAACAACAACAACTCAAATTGTTCGTCAAACTAAATATCTTCAAGGTATTCAAAAACAACGGGACATGAATGTGACTTGAACAGAGGAATCACGGGAGTTTCTCGATGAAGGATTCTTGAAATCAGATTGGGATTTTCATATACTGGAGGTGGATTGGGATCCGTATTTTCTCTAGTATGTCTTCTGGAAGCCAATGTGTTGAATTATTTTCAAAATCAAAGGGACAAAACCGACTTGTTCAACCTATCAAATTCTAGACTCATTACCCAAAAGTCCAGAACGATCTAATGTACTGGGTTAATTCACAAGTCAAGTGTCATGTTTACAAGCTAGACCAAATATTGACTGAAGCAGCGTTTATCTACTTTCGCTGATGCAAAGCAAGAGCATTTCGAAGGCTACCTGGCATAACTTCAGGCTCCGTCTGTAGCTTATAAAAAAAATAACACCAACAGGCAAACCATTTTGTTTCCTCAGTATGGTCACCTCTTTATTATTGCCTAAGTCTACCTCAGGCTGAAGGAAGGCAGAGTTCAGGGTAACATCAAACCACGCTCAGTCTAGTAGCTAGCCCTACCAGATTAGGAGAGGGCTCTCTTCGGGTCAATCTCAGCAAAAATAATCAATAGGGCTTGAGATGACTTGAAATAAAAGCTAATTTTAGGCTAGGTATATAATTAAAGGAGTTTGAGTTTGATTTTTGGGGTTTTTGTTGGAATCAAGGGAAAGGCAGTTTTGGGTTTGGGGATGAGGCCTAGTTTTTGTAGAGTTCTAATTGGGGCAAGGAAGGCAAATTTTTTTATGCTTTAGATTGAATGAATGGATGGTTCATACCGGTGAGGAGCGGAAGAGGGAAAGAGGGTTTCAAGAATCCTCTTTAAACAGATGAAAACATGGAAAATTAAACAAAACTGAAGGCAGAGCAAAGCAAAGCTAATGAATTCCACCTTTATCACTCATTTGTCTAATTTAAGAAGAAAGGAGAAGGAAAATGATACACATAAATATTAGTGAAATTACAATTACATAGAGAAAAACACCATCAAAACACAGAGCCACATGGATCCCAAAGAGTGCTGCAAACCCTGGTCTATTCCTTTGCCAAAAGTGCATAGATGAAATGTACAATGAAGTGCCAAGCAATCCCAAGTGTCCAACCCTGAAAATGAATAAGAAAATGCATAATATAGACAAGCCTAACTCATTCCCATGCCTCTAGGGGTCGAGCTCATCATTCTAGGAGCTGTTTCAACCACATCTAAACTAGGAAATAAAAAATAGGCAATGAAATAACTTGCCTCTATATGATAGGAAACTGATTCATTCACTTACATTTCACCTTTTGGTGAATAAATCTACTATAATGAGTAAAAATGTGCCAAAATTACATCAAATTCATGAATTTACATCAAGTTACATCAAGAGTTACATGAAAAAGTAAAATTAGCCAAAACTAGGCGAAATTCTGAGCTGTTGAGTGAAAAATAGGCCAAATTTCCCTATGTGTCGCGCCTGAAATCTCTATGCGTAGCACAAGTTTGAGGCTGATTTTTAGGGCCTTCTTGAAGTCCAAATTGAGCATAGCATAGCTCATTGGAAAGCCCTGCCTGTCTACTTTCCAACCCAAGTGAAATTTCTGGATTTGGCTGCCATTTTCCCTCCGAAAATCAAATATCCCAACACTGCTTCCTGTGAGTGCAAAAAGTGGCAGAAAGGCCATTTTTAGGGTTTTTTTGACCCTTTAGGCAACCCAAAACTTGATGAAATCCTTAGGTAATCCATAGGCATGCATAAATTCTGATGAAAAATCTAGAAATGCAAATTTTTCCTACAAAAGAGCTGCCAATTATAAGCGCGCGCCAAGTGGCGCTACGCGTCGAGCAAGAAAATATGTTTTGTGACCAAAAAATTCAAAATTGAAAATTTTTTTCCCAAATGTCTTGAAATTTGGGCTGAATGTCCCTCATCAAGTACTATGCTGGGCCAAAGAAGCTTCGGCCAAAATTTGGAGCCTATCATGCCTTTTGCGACGCTTTAGTGCCCTCCTGGTGCATGTGGCTCAGTGGTAGAATCACTATCTCTGTCATATGATGTATCAGTGTCTGTCTCCATGGTACTCAAGGTTAATGCAAGGTGTATGTTGGTTTGAATGAGATGAAAATGAGAATTTGGGTGTTTTTTTTTTAATGCCAAATATATGGTGGTGTGAGAGGGACTGTGGGAAATATGGGCAGTGGGAACAATGGAGTCTTGTCAAGTGGTAGTTTGCCCTTTGAGAATTTGACAAACTTTGGGAGAGGGGACAACCATTGAATGTTTGGGAAACTTGGGGTTTTTGGAATTTTTTACAAATGAAATGGGAAGGGGAAAATGATGGGAAATGACTTGGGATACAAGGGAATAGGGGAGGGACTATAATGACAATATGTAAGTGAAGGGAGGAGTAAGCAAGATGGGAAATGAAGTATGTGGCACAAAACTAATTTAAAACACCAATTTCAAATCCTAAGGAGCAGTTTTTAACAAAATGAGAGGGTTTATAATTTTTGAATTCAAACTCTTATAATCTTCCCTTCAAACAACACCAAACATTATTTAATGGCAATTGCAAGATCAGTCCAACTTACATGGAGCAAATGGGACCGAGAAATTTAGAATTTTTTGGAGGGAATGACCAAATTTTAGGTGTCGGCCCTGTGCGCCGCGACAATGGCCCAATGCGCCGCAACTGGTATGTGCGCCACAGTAGTTCTAAATTGCAAGGAGATGAGCAGCTCTATGCACCGCGACCAGCAAGTGCGCCACGACCTTCACCCAGTGCGCCGCGCAGGCGATTTCATACACAGTCTCGGCTTCCAAACTCAATTTCGCTCTCCTCCAAAGTTTGACTCTGCTCTTTGATAACTCTTGCGTGAAAATGAATTTTTGAATGTGGAAATATCTTATATACATAAAGGACTTTTATTTTTCTTTTAACAAACCCACTTTCTAATGTTGCAGACTTTGGCACTTTGCACTTTTTTAAATAAACTCTGTTTTTGTTTGTTTCCTTTGATTTTTGAACTGATGATGAATCTCTTGTCTATTTTGTGTAGGGATAGTGGGCATGGGATTTGGAAAAGCTGACCAGGGCTGTGCCTGAAGAACTTCACAACTGAAAAACTTTGAAAATTACATGGCATTTATTACAACAGACAAATTTGACGATTTTACTTCAAAACAGAGTTTCGAAGAAAAATCATTATCAAGCAATATGATGATGAAATTTTTGCAATGAAAACTTATTTCAAACCTCCCTCATGTGCCTGCTGACATTATTAGGCATTCTGAAGACTAAATCTGTGAAAACCTAGACCTAATGAGGTTTAAAACCCTAAAATGACTCTTTGCTGATGAAGAGACCAAACATGACTATGAATGACTGTAAATGATTTCGATGAACTTTGATGAACAAACTAGGCCAAGGCCAGCAGGTACAAGACATGAGGGATATGAGAGACAAGACCCTTCCGTCAGAAGATCAATGCTCCTATTCTAATGCAAATGACAGAATTGAATGAGACACCTAAAATGAAATGCAACAAAAGAGATTTTGATCTTTGACGGAGGGATGAAGATACCGACTCTAACACTATGACTGTGATCGTCTCTACAAATTTTAGAATGATCGCCTTTCCATATACAGGTGTCATCACATTCATGAATCAACTATAATTATTCACCTCCAATTCCCAGGTAACTAGAAGTGTTTCGTTAGTTCACACACCCCAACCCACACTTCACAACTTTGGTGTAGGAGTCTTAAATGATTCCATTCTCATGGGAACCTTTGAATTATCGTCGCCTACAACGTCGACATAAATTGCAATCATAGAGACTTGCTACATGATCTCTTCCACTCAATATGGCTTAAGGAAGAGTACGGGTGATTCCAAAGTTGTTATGTTGGATGAATTTCTGCCACCCAGCCCAATTGAGCTGGCATATAAATCAATCTATTTGGCTTGGGTAGCGAATCTGAAGTCATTGTCGCTGGTCATTTGGGTTGATCATTCATTAGAAATTGGTAATCCATCACTGCATCTGATCCTTTTTCCTCAACTTTCTTGGCATATGATAATATTCTGGAAACTATGATGTCAGAAGGAGAACCATGGGAAGATCATCATCATCATTCCCATCTTCTAGATTATGAAGAAGATAATCTTAATGAACTATATCACCCATCGATAAAAAAATTATTTTCAAATTCTTTTCCTATTAATGCAATCGATTCCGAGCGAAATTTGTCAAATATTGAAGAAACCATTTCTATTAATATTTTTACCAAACCTGACATTGCAAAAAACATTCATGTCACCATGTTGTTCTCCATAAGAACTTGAAACATATCGCTCTCTCTTTCATGAATTTCGTGATGTATTTTATTGGTCTTATGAGGAAATTCCAGGCATAGATACTAGTATCGTTGAACACATGATCAATATGTACCCTGATGTTAAGCTGGTACGTCAACACCTTCATCCTGTTCATCCGAGGAAGGCCACTACCATTAAAGCAAAATTTGAAAAAATTTTGCATGCTGATTTCATTTACCATGTTCCCCTGACTGAGTGGGTTTCCAATATATTCCTGTTATGAAAAAAAAAGGAACCATTAGAGTGTGCATCGACTATTGGGATGACAATCTTGCTTGTCCAAAAGAAAACTATCCTACTCCCTTTTTTTGACCATATTATTGACGATTGTGCTGAATGAAAAATCTTTTCATTCATGGATGGATTTTCTAGCTACAATCAAATCAATATCCGCCCAGAGGACCAATATAAGACAACATTCATATGTCCCTGGGGCACATTTTCTTATCAGAAACTCTTTTTTGGTTTAAAGAACGTTGGGGCAACTTATTAGAGTGCAATGGATTATTATTTTAATGACATCAAGCACATTGCTCAACCCTATCTAGACGATTTTGCCTGTGCATTCACGAAATTAGACTGATCACCCGATGCATCTTAGAGCTATCTTTTTACATTATCGACACTAAAAAATATGCCTCAATCCACATAAATGTGTGGTTTGTGTTCTTTTTTGTCGTTTTTTAGGATTCATCATCTCAAAATAAGGAATTTTAATAGACCCACTAAAGTTCCGGGCCATTTTTTATTTTCCTGCACCATCGAATTTGATTTAGTTACAGGAACTTCAGGGAAAGGCTAACTTCCTAAGGAGGTTCATACCCAACTATGTTGAAATGGCTAAAGGATTTACTCAGCTCTTGAAAAAGGGGATTCCCTTCCATTGGGACCAAGTGGCGCAAACTTCTTTTGATGCTATCAAGGATACTCTTGTCTGGGTGCCATTAATGAATCCCACCAATTATCGGAGTGATTATGTCTTATATATCGTTGTGGTTGATACAACCATTACTATGGTATTGGTCCAAGTAGAAAATGGGATAGCACATCCAATCTATTATTTGAGTCGTAATCTCAATGACACAGAAGTAAAGTGTTCATATGTAGAAAAGCTTGCCTTGGCAACTGTTCAAGTTGTCCAAAGATTTTGCCATTATATCCTGTTTCAGAAGTCTATTGTCATTTTTTATTGCAACCCCATGACTTATATTTTATCACGTCAATTTCTGGGGGGGCAAGTATTCAAAATGGATTGTCATTTTGCAAGAATTTGATTTGGAATTAATCAAATCGAAGTCAAAGAAGTCTTTAGTTTTGGCTGAGCTTCTCTGTGACCTTCCCTCTGATAGTATTGCCACTATTTTGGAACCATCTATTCCTAATGAGTCTCTATTTCTGATCGTATCATCTAATCCTTGGTATGGGAATTTTATCATTTATCTCCAGACCCAGACTTTTCAACCTGATACCTCTCACTCTGACTAGCGACGTATTCGATAGCAAGCCAAATATTTTCTGATCGTCAACAATACACTTTATCGTCATGGTTTCGATACAATTTTAAGAAGGTATCTCCCTCATGAGGAGGTAGAAAAGGTTTTAAATTATTGTCATGCGGGGGCTTGTGGTGGAAACTTTTCTGGATACGCTACCATTCAGAAGATACTGTGCGCCAGTTAATTTTGGCCTACCATATTTCCTGACTGCATTCTCGCGGTCAGAATTTCTCATGCGTGCCAGATATTTGATCATAAATCCGCAAACCACCAGTGCCAATGCATCTTGTTATCTCTGTAGGGCCATTTTTTAAATGGGGATTGACTTCATGACCTATAACCCTCCTTTGTCTGGGGAGAATGGTTATATTGTTGTCGTAGTAGACTAGTTTACCAAGTGGGCTGAAGCGATGCCCACATTGAAAAACAAAAGATAAACAATTGCATTGTTTTTCTTTAATAATGTCATTTCACGGTTTGGGGTCCCACATGCTATATTCACAGATCATGGTAATAATTTTCACAATCACATGATTACTGAATTAACTGCCAAATTAGGACTGTCAATGATAGTTCTACTCCTTATTATCCACAATCGGATGTACAAGTTGAGGCTATTAACAATATTCTTAAAAGAATGCTTGAACGAATGATAGGAGTTCATAAACGAAATTGGCAATTGTTTTTATACTCAGCTTTGTGAGCATACCAAACTTCAATGAGAAATGCAACCATATTTACCCCCTTTCAATTGGTGTATGATCATGAAGCTATCTTGCCAATCCAAAGTGAAATACCATCGTTAAAACTCACAATCGATTTGTTACCTAACACCTTTGCTGGAGAAGCACATATTTTAACCTCATCCATCTTGATGAAATGCGTATTGAAGCCTAATTGACCAACAAAGCACATAAGAGATCTGTAAAGGTGTAATACGACAAGCATGTCTAGCCTCACATTTTCTCAGAGGGAGATTTGTTTGTTCTTTGTGATCGGGAAGATGATGTAATACGTACAGGTAAATTTGATCCATTATGGCATTTCCCCTATATTCCAAAAGAGTTCTTGTTAAGGGTGCCTACAAGTTGGTAGATTACGATGGAATTCTATTGGCGCAGCCACAAAACGGGTTGTATTTGAAATGTTACTATGCTTAATCATGAGCGTAGTAATTTTTTGTTTTATATTGTATATATATGTTGTTAATTTGAATTTACTGTCTTAGTTAGTTTTTATATTTTTCTTGATGTTATTAATCCAATTTACATTTCATGGCAGATGTCTACATCTTTGGAACCATTTGTTGGGTATGATGATGGTGCTAGTCGTAGTATGTAGAATCTATCCTCTGCAGCGTGGGCTATTTTCACTCTGAACAACGAGTTAGTAAGTTTTCAAGGGATTTTTATCGATCGATGTACAAACAATATCGATGAGTATAGCATGTCGATCAAACTCCTCTATCATGCAATTTCATTTGGTATTAACCACATCATCATAAGGTTAGACTCACAGCTTCTGGTATTACAAATTACTAGTGTTTATACTATTAGAAATGCAACACTACATCGTATGTTCCTAAGAGTTCAAATTTTGGAAATACATTTTGATTTTATTCAATATCGACACATTTCTAGAAACATGAAGACATTGACTGATTCTTTAGGAAATTATGTTATAAACAGACGTTTTCAACACATGTAAAGATACATTCACATAATTGAATAGGATTGCGCAATAAACATATCAAAACACTGAAATAAAATAGCTAGATAGTTATATATTTTTACAAAATTTGTGCCCAATACACATTGGTCATCTAACCTCAAAATCTATGCAACATGTCAAAAGTAAACTAGTGATGCTCATGATAACATGCTATCACTCTAGCTATCCTACACAGTAACCACATCGAGCAGTTCGGAATGCCAATAGTGTGACGTTGCAGTCGCATGCGTAACTCTTCGATATGGAATTCAGAATCCCGGAGGTCAACCCCTCTATGTGGTGCCGAAGCTCAGCAAGAGCCTTAGCCATATCTAAATCCTCAAGGATTTCTCTCCCAACAACCCTCTCTACTTGCTCATCCGCTCCATGCTCTGGCTCTCCCACTGGTTGAACTTGACCCACATCTACATTACATTAAAAATTTAGTTTATTCTTGGGAAAACATAAAAATACAAAAACATAAATAAACCTTAGGAAAATAAAAAAAACATGGTCAAAACATTCTTACCGATTGCACCCCACTGAGCACCTTCTGGTAAAGATATGTTTGGTTCTCCTCAGAAATCGATGCCTTCATATGCATACTCATCAATGGTGATAACTTGTCACGTGAACCAGGTGAAGAATGCAGTCGAAAACATGATATACGATTGGCTTGCATGTCTAGCCATCAATTCTACCCATCTCTACATCCTTGTATCTCTAGGATTAGACACACCCAACATCACATGATGAGGCTACATGACTGGAATCCACTCTAAGGAAAACGAAATGAGTATCGAACCATAGTTCAAGTTTTTATTCCTTCCTCCCTTTTCCTCGCTCATTTTTTCTTTCATTTGAGTGAGTACAGCTTCAACCCAGTTTAAAATTGTTGGTTCCATGCACTCTAGTGCATACTACATATAATATTTGTTCGCTACATGTACTGTAGCAGTACCAGAAAGATTTACAATTTTGAATAACATGGTTCTCAATGGAAAATCACGAATGTCACATATGTTTATTTTCCCATCCTTGCTAGGCTCTACCCCTCGATGGCAATACTGCAAAATATAGTCTCTCATCGTGTCTCCTAAGAGACCATACCTAGAGAGAGAAATGGGTAGGCCTCTCCTCGACAATTATGTCATAAAATAGATGTCCTCTATTAAAATTGGAACCAATTTTTACCTAATGTGAAATGCCTCAATTTCCAGATCCAATGCACGAACAAGGAACTCCAAAAGTTCCATTTGTTGCCTCATACTTGATAGATGGAAGTACTAAAATAACCCACAATCCCTGACGACTCTTGCTGTACCTGGATCATTAAGCGAATTCATTTTTTGTTCTTCATGATCTCTTTCTCTCCATGTAATTGTCATTCTAGTCTAATGAATCCCTGAAACATAACCATAAGACTCATTAGACCCCTTTTCATGCAAAAAATTAGGCAAAATTTGGGTACAATGAAAGAATAAAAAATGTGAATTGTGCCCAACATAGTGTTGGTCAATAGATAGTGCATTTCATATGCACATAAGCTTCATTTTGAGTGCATTCCAATGTATTTTTTTATGCCCAAGGGTGGGTGTGGCACCAACCTGGATCAAACGACGATGAAAACCGTCCATAGAATCGATCGCAATCAACAGTTGAAGTTCAGGGGAAAAAACAGGGTCAGAGCTCCAAATGCAAATGGCAACTTTCAAATGGTAAAAAATAATAGTATAACTCCCTTAATTAGTCATTTGATTATTTGAAAATCATATTTATTGTTGTGACTATGGTTTTATTCAATTTTTATCATGAAACAAGTATTTTTATTCCATTTGATGTTGTTCTGAATAGGTTTGCAACTGATATAGCAAATTAGTCATGCAAATTTACTCCAAGAATTATTTGACCACAAAGCATGCTTTTATCCTTATTGTGTAAGAAATTCTTTCGGTGAAAATCACATGTAGGGAGTTTTTGCAGACGCGTTTCAAACCAGCGAGTGTGGCTCATCATCAGGACAAGATGAGAAATCTGAACCAAAAACCAGATTAAATAGACAAGAAAGCTCCAACTAGCCGTTACTGACATAACAGCTAGTTTGACCAAATCAATAAATTAAATTAAAATTTTATCAAATCAAACTATATTTCATTAAGTTTGATTTCAAAAATATTTTATTATTAAGGCTTTAATTTGATTTTAATGTTAAAATAATTTTATTTTTTTATTTAAAAAAAAACTTATGTCTTTAATGTATTCAACAAGAATGGTTATAGCAAGGTTCAATGTCTAAGAGCCTTTCAAAAAGCTGAAAAAGCTCCTAAAGTTAAGAAATAGCATTGTGATCGGTCCACTGGAGTTCACCTTCCGTTCATTGAGGGTACAACTGATAAGATCGCTAGGATCTTGAGAAAACATAATGTTTCCTCAACCTTCAAGCCTCTTCGCACTATCCAAAGTTCGCTCAGGTCAGTTAAGGATCCGGTTTTCCCTAAAGATAGTAAGGGTGTGTACTTGATTCCGTGTTCTTGTGGAACGCCATACATTGGTGAAACTGGTCGATCCATTAATCAAAGGATTCAGGAACATATCGCTGACCTAAGACATTGTAGATCTCGGTCCTCTGCCTTAGCAAATCATGCCGATAAAACGAATCATCACATCTGTATTGAGAACGCTGAGGTTATTGCAAAGATTGACCATTTCCACCATCACAAATTGAGGGAAGCATTGGAGATCGAAAATAGGCCAGTCAACCTTAATAGGGATGATGGTTGGAGTGTCAGTAGATGTTGGATTCCCGCCCTTCAGTCTTAGTTGTTTTTTTTTTTCCCTTTCTACTCCCTCTCGCTCCCATTTTATATATATTTATATAAATTATTATTATTATTATTATTATTATTATTATTATTATTATATATATATATATATATTAATTTTAATTTTAATTAATTAATTAATTAATTTATTTTTTTAAGTCGCTTCCTTATTCTTGTTTGAAAATATTTAGCTTTGAAATTAAATTATTTAATAATTTATCTATTATTTTCCTTTTTACTATTGTATTTGATTATTATTTATTATATTTATTTTGGTTTATTTTATTGAAATTAAAATTTATTTTTTTCTTTTATATCTTTATTTTTATTTTTATTTTATTTTTATTTATTTATTTATTTTTCATATATATATATATATATATATATATATATATATAGTTTTCATCAAAATTTTAAAATTTTAAAATAAAATTATTTTAACATTAATATCAAATTAAAGCCTTAATAATAAAATCTTTTTGAAATCAAACTTAATGAAATATAGTTTGATTTGATAAAATTTTAATTTAATTTATTGATATGGTCAAACTAGTCGTTATGTCACCAACGGCTAGTTGGAGCTTTCTTGTCTATTTAATCTGGTTTTTGGTTCAGATTTCTCATCTTGTCCTAATGATGAGCCACACTCGCTGGTTCGAAACGCGTCGACAAAAACTCCCTACATGTGATTTTCACCGAAAGAATTTCTTACACATTTTATGGATCACAGAAGCAAAATTCCTAATTTATCCTTATCTTTCAAGCTTTCATAAAAATGAAAAAGACTTGAAGTGCACTTTTATCTATTTTTCGAGCTTCGATAATAGCGAAAAAGGAACACCTAGAGTCTTCTTTTAGCTCTTTTCATACTCCGATGATGTGAAAAGATTGTCAAGCACTTGTCTTTTCAAGCTTGTAAAAGTAATTGAACTAATATCTAGTCAATATAAGTTTAACCATTTTTCGAACTAAGATAGATTATTTACGAAGAAGGAAAACCTTAGTCGAACATGGCTAGGAGGTTCTCTCAGATATCATTTTACAAGTTTCGGATCTGGGCGACAACTTTATGAAAAATTACTTCTGGGGTTTTATTTTGTCCTCTTTTTCAAACTCTCTAAATATGAAAAAGGACCTGGGTGTCACTATTGTTAGGCTTGTTAAAACATAAAATAGCATCAGGCTTGTCGATCATGGCAAGAATCAAGTTTCATTCATTGTTAGACTCGTTAAATTATTAAATAAAGTTACATTATTCACTCGAAGGGTTTAATTATTGATCAAGCTTTCCATGCCTAATCCTCCTTTGTGCTTCCATCCTCTTCCAACACTTTGAAAATACATGGTTATGTAAAGCACAAAAATTGCACATTTTACGATGGCATGATTTACGAACATGGTTATCAACATTTTTATAATAAAAATTCACTATGGAATAATGAGACTTCTTATATCTTATGTGCTGGTCTCTGGTGTGATCATGATGATAAGAGCTCACCGCAGCTCTTTCACTACAACATGCGTTATCATGGAATGATGGCGAAGTGTCCCCGTCATTCCTCTTCCCTGGAGAGTTCATCAATATGTATTTTACATTGATGTCCTTCGAACATCCTTCTTCAGTGTACCCAAAACCTGCATAGCGAGGTAGCTGCACAACCTCCAATGGGTGGGTTATGCCTCGGCCGCGAACACCAAGTCCTCCTCCTTTGTACACAATCTTGGTGAAAAGACTCATGACGATTCCTGAAATGGGTATCTCCACACTTCCAATCGAAATGATATCATGTGAAGAAACTGAAGAGAAATTAAAATTGTTTACCTTAGCTGTCGATTGTGAAACAGGTAAAGAAGGGTTCTATAAGCCTTCGTTGCACTTCACTTCCTCCAAGGCCTCTGTTGTGGCTTGTAGCTGAAGCTGCTATCATTGCTTCTCCTCCTCCTCTTCATGTAGGAGTGCCTTCAATGCATCATGACATGCTTGAATATTTTTTTTGTTGTTATTCAATTCATCCCACACCTCTGTCATGGCTTTCGACTGAAGTTGCAATCGATGTTTTTCCTCCTTCTCTTCCTATAGGAGTTTCTGCAATTTTACGTTCTCTACTGCTTGTTTTTCATAAGCCTCGTACAACATTTCCACCTTCTCGGATACCTTGAGCATGGTCTCGTACATGTCCTTCACATTCTCCATGGCTCAACTCACCGAGCATTCAATTTTCACCCCTGCAATCCAATCAACAAGAAGACCTACTTTGATATTGCTTGATCCAAGGTAAATTTTTGATACCCTTTACCAAGACCTTTCACTTTGGCTGATGTGTTAGAATTGAATTTAAATTAAAGTGTTAATGAACATAAATGAACAACATTATGCTGTAAGAAGAGGAACATAACATGTCAAGATCAGTAATCACAAGAACACATTATTTGATAATGGAGTTCGTCGAGGAGGGACTACATCTCCGGGCCTTGGTGTCAAGATGGTGTAGGCCACTGAATTAAGTGTTGTAAGGAGTGAATATGTACGTGGATGTTTTTCTCTGACATACAAGGAAAATTCCCTCACATAGGATTGGTTTGACCTTTCTACGATATGTTCCACTGCGGAAATCTCATTCATCAAAAGGACTCCGATCAGTATGACAATATCTCACACATAAAGACTATGACTATCCCTCCAACTTGGAAAACAAGGGATCTAAAATTACATACATGTGAAAATGAGCATCCTGCCAATACGGAATCAAAGGGATCCCAAACATAATACAAATCCATGATAGAAAGTACATCAATAACAAAACAAGACAAAATCCCATGACTCATACATCAACAGGGATCTATACAACACTATGCATCTCAGGGAAAAAGATGTACATGAAATCAACTCATCATATACCTCATGCTAAAGATGACTGAAGAATGGGCTATTGTGTGGTTGGATCTAAAATCACCATGACAATTGTGTCGTTGAAAGGTGTGAAATCGACTGCTCGCTCACTGAAAGCTAACACCTGCAACTTCACTTCAAAAAGTGAACAAAAAATATAAAGCTCAAGTGGAAAATCTGAACACACCATTAGATTCGTGACGTTGAATGGTGCAAAATCGACTGTCCATTTTCTGAATTCTGAGAAAGTGAAGATCTAGGGAAAAAAGGAATCTTTTAGGTTCCCCCTAGAATCCTCCAAGATGTTTCTCCATGGGTGGACTAGAAATCTGCAACTCAAAAGGTGAATTTGACCTTTCCATTTCCTTTCCTGTAGAAAACCGTGAAAAATGACTGTAAACTTGACAATATTCTGAGATAGAGAAAAATTATCTCCCTGGGAAAATTTGAAGGCTCATGGTTGCACTTCTTATTTCTGGGCCTGCTCATGGTTCCACTTGCATCAAAATATGTGCCCACCTCAAACTTCGTGTGCACTTTGCTCCTCCATGGCTTGGGTGTACTTGTGAAGAACTGAGTTTAAATGTAAAATTAAGGCGAATTACCTAGTGGATTTGTTGGTGCATTTGGTTAAGAACCTCGGTTTGAGGGAAGGGGTCATGCGGTCAAACCCTGCCCCCTCCATAAAAAGGCGAAAATCGGTTTTAAAATATTGTGAAACTTTTTTCTTAACATTGTCATTGCACATGTATTAATGCACATATATATTGGCGGGGGGGTCAGGCCCGCATTGGGCGGCCCGTCCCACATATACTGCCGATACCATATGGTAATTATGGTGGTGGGTTAAGGCCACGGGGTCATGACCATTGGCCCCACCACCATTCAATCATCTGCTACTGTAAAGGGTGGACATGGCCATCGTATAATTTTTGGGGCCCGTGGAAAGTGGTTTCAGTGGTTTGATGGTGGTGTCGCCCGCTTGGGGGCTGACTCGCATGGATGGGAAGGTTTGACCCCCATTGGCATTGAAATATAATATTTTTTATACTTAAACATATAACATATATGTTATATGGTTATTGTTGGGGGTGGCGGTGTTGGTGGCCCGCCACCCAAAAAATTAATTTTTTTGTTTGTTTTAAAAAACAAACTGTTCAAGTCTAAACTTCTCGATTTTGACTGTAGGAGTCAAATTAACAACCCCACAATTTCGCCCGAAATTTGGCCGAGGTTGGTCGGAATCTAGTGTTCATATTTCGTCCAAATTGGGTCCTCCTTATCCTGCCTAGTCATCCAAGTCAACCCAGAACTTTGACTACTCCTAACTTCCACATATGAGCTTGGTTTGATGAACCGTTTGCACCGTTGTGAGTAGGACGTTGAGATATAGAACTTGAACCTTGTTCGAGAGAAATCCATACACCTTTATTTTTGAGCTTCCCTCCGCCATCTTTGTCCTGTGTGTGCCCCTAGAGCCACCTGCATCATGATATGTACGTGGTTTTCCTTAAATTTTGGCTTTAGTTTATGGGAGAAATGACATGTATATAGTTTGCCTTAAACTTTTCCTTAAATTTTATTGGAGTAATGACATAAAAATGACATGTATATGATTCCAAAAACACTAGAAAATGCTTTAACATTTATGGGAGAAATGACATGTACATGGTTTCAAAAAACACTAACATTTTCCTTAAAAATATATTAAATTAACCTTAAATTTTATGGGATAAATGACATGTACATGGTTTCAAAAAACACTAACATTTTCCTTAAAAATATATTAAATTAACCTTAAAAATATATTAGATTAACCTTAAATTTTATGCGATAAATGACATGTACATGGTTTCAAAAAACACTAACATTTTCCTTAAAAATATATTAAATTGAAGTTTATGGGAGAAACGACATGCACATGGTTTTCCTTAAAGTTAATGGGAGAAATGACATGTACATAGTTTGCCTTAAATTTTGCCTTAATTTTATGGGAGAAACGAGATGTACATGGTTTTCCTTTAAGTTTACATTAAATTTTATGGGAGAAATGGCATGTACATGGTTCCCAAAACACTAGAAAATTCCTTAAATATTATGTGGGAAATGTATAAAGTTTATGGGAGAAATTACACACTAGAAAATTCCTTAAATGGGAGAAATGACACACTAGAAAATGCCTTAAATTTTATGGGAAAAATATACAAAATTTACGGGATAAATGACATTAACAGTGAGTACTAGTAATAATTCACTATTAACACACTGATTTGAACATATAATTTCCTTTTATAAGAATTTGATCTTGCTAACTGTCACTCTCTATATTGGCACATTACCATATGCTTTTTGTGTTAATGGTATTTAAAAAATGGTTTTCTACTACACATTTTGTGTTTATATGGATAATTTTCCAAGTCCATCCATATAAATCATAAAATGGTATTTGAAAAATGGTTTTCTGCCACACGTTTTGTGTTGATATTGATAATTTTCCACATCTAATCACCACTTTTGGAATATGGGATTTATTGTCACATTTGGTATCGTATAAGATAATTATAAGAATTTGGAAGTTTACTAGATTTCGATGTAATAAAAAACATTAACTTGATGTCAGTGCCATGGTCGGTTACGAGGAGTCCAATTTTCAAAGGTGGAGCGGTTAGTCCAAGAGTCTCTTTGTTTTCTGTCATCATCAATATAACAGTAATTGTAGTACACAAGTTCGATTCGAGTAATCATAGGAGCCAAGCCTAATGGTAATACATCAATATAGCTAACATGGGATATGTGTTATGAATATCATTTATATTGTACTACTAAGTACAAGTTAGAAAACATATATCATGTGTATTAACCTATTCCATATACAACAATTGTAACGGGAATAACACTATTGTAATAACGTAAGTAGTGTTCCGTGTACTAGTTGTGATCAGTCTAAGCTCTTGTATTTATTATGGCTACATTGAGTTAGATCTATCATTCTCGTCATCTCTTTGTATATAAGCTTTTGTATATTACTAGTATGATACAAGCTTTATGTGATACATATAGTTAAGTATACACATCGTCCTAAATACATCTATCCCCATGGTATTACTACTACTAGTTTCATATCTTATGTTGATTACTAACCTTTCTTTAAAGTGAAAGAAGCTAGAATAGGAGGATAAAGTACATTGAACACTTGACACTATGCACCTGAAGTTTGTACTAGTACTCATCTAGCTAAAAGGCAGCAAGTATTTGAAAAAAAGTTCGGTATCAGAGTTTATATGGAACCGTGTATAGGACATACCATTTACCTTATAATGAATACGGCTCATTAATATCATGACATGGAGCAGAGGTGATTAAGGTCTCACTGTTCTATGTAGAGCCTTGTACAAGTTAACTAGTAAAAGGTATTAGTTAACCTAGAACATAGTTTTAATTTTAATGGGATTACTAGTGGATTAATATATGAACTGTATCTGTGACCTCAGCACAACAATAGAGCTTCTCATCTACTATTTTTTTGGCTTTAATATATACAGAGATTTTTTTACTATGTTTTATTACTATACGTTATGTATTTCACAATTACAGTACTAATATGGTCTATGTTTCCTCTTTATTAACTATGTAGATTATGTGTATTGAACAAGTGGTTTCATACTATGAACTGAACCTTGTACAAGCTGTAACAAGGTAAATATTCCTTATAATAAGGAGAACATGATATGAGCTATTACCCTTATATTACACATATGTATGATTGAGCTTCGTAATGGATACAAAATTAATGAGACTAATCATGGAAATATTATACCTTAATGAAACTGATATACCTTTCCTAATTAAGAGCTAATAGTTATGGTTACATCATGTGTTAAGAGCTCATTGTAATATCTATATTCAATTAGTTTGATAGAGCTTATACCTTATAATTGTAGTTACTAGAAATGCTTCACATTATGCATACCATGAATAACTTCATAACATATTCAACATATGTTTCTCTCTTGCAGGGATGCATTTAGAAGACAACCTTAATAGATGGCAAGAAAATCCATGCTCATATCAAGCATAATGGACTTAGATTTACAACAGGCAAGCTTTTATATAACACTCAATGTAGGGATTTTCATCCATGCTCATATCCAGCATAATGGAATTGGATTTACAGCAGAAAAGCTTCTATATAACACAATGTGTAGGGATTTTCATACACTCGGGGAGTTTTCGTGACAGATCTTCAGATTTTATAGAAGGCCCCCATCCTTTAGAAATTTTG
This sequence comes from Pinus albicaulis, assembly GCA_034641835.2. Taxonomy (NCBI): domain Eukaryota; kingdom Viridiplantae; phylum Streptophyta; class Pinopsida; order Pinales; family Pinaceae; genus Pinus; species Pinus albicaulis. The sequence continues at coordinate 381,026,198 of CM076569.1, read as the reverse complement.
ACCACATATCCAGGAGAACACATGGAGCTTGCAGATTTCATTGACTAGGGTTGTATGGGGTTTTGATTTTCTTGATATATATATATATATATATATATATGTTTTAATTTTTACGAGAATAAATATAGTTTATTGTGAGAATTCACCAGAAAATAGTTAAATAGAAGAACTAGATAAAAAAATAAATACAAGACCATTCTGTAAACAAAGGAGATGAGTAATCCATATTGTTCAAAAATAATTGTTTCATATTATTTATAGGGATTGTCATCCATGCTCATATCAAGCATATAATGGAATTGGATTTACAGTAGACAAGCTTTTATATAACAGATAGTGTAGGGATTGCCATACGCTCATGAAGTTCTCATTACCGATATCCAGATTTCCTAGCAGGCCCCCAACATTTAGAAATTTTGACCACAGGTCCAAGAGAACACATGAAGCTGGCAGATTTTATTGATTGGTGTTGTAGGAGATTTTGATATTCTTGATATTCAAGAAACAAATATATATATATATATATATATAGATTTACGAGGATAAATATAGTTTATTATGAGACTTCACCAGAAAATAGCTAAATACAAGAACCAGAAAAAAAAAAATACAAGACCATTCTATAAAAAAAGGAAACAAATAATTAGTATTTTTCAAACATAATTGTTCCGTATTCTTTAGCTTAAGCATGTTTTTTCCAGTATTCATCATATCTAATCATTTTATACTCTTGATTATCTTGTGCTAGTTAATTCAATGTGATTAGTGGGGATAAATACGATCAATTTCTGTCTATCATTCACCGTTAACAAAGATGTAAATTTTTTATTTTACTTTGTAGCTATCTAGCTGATATTAATATGATAAATTGCATATATTAAATCCCAAACATCGAGAAGTACTTGGAGACATTGAGCAGACAACGAGAGCACACATGAACAACAACAAACGCACCTGCAAACTGCAAACACACCTGAAAATACACACAAAAAATTAAAGTTAAAAAACAAAAGAAAAAATCATATAAACAAACAAAACAAAGCATAAAAATAGCAGTCTCACCTTAGCTTGATACCCTAGTCACACCTATAACAGCAAGACAACAACACAACAACGGAACGCCGAGACAAACAGAGCAGTGAGACAAATAGAACAGCAAGAGCACGAATGACGAGCAGCAAACACACTTGTAAACTACAAAAACACTTGAAACACACAAAAACAATTAAAATAAAAAAGCAAACAAAAGACATAAACAAAAAAATAGAGCATAAAAATAGCAGTCTCACCTTGGCTTGCTCCCCTAGTTTCCCCTGCAACAGCAAGACAACAACACATTAGCGCAACGACGAGACAAACAAAGGAGCGAGAGAAACAAAGCAACTCAACGGTAATGAAACTTGTTGCGGTCTCAGAGTCAGTATATTTATAACAAAAAGTTCGGTCGAAGTACTTTAAAAAGTTCGGCTGGACTAAAAGTTCAGTCGAATTGTTGTTGCCAGTTTTCCCATCTCCAGCCAAAAATCTGTTTACCCATGCTATCAATACGCTGTCAACATTAATGACAAAAGAATTGTTTTCTAAACTTCTGCCGAACTTTTAGAAAGTTTGGCCGAACTCTAGCGAAAATGAAATTTTCCGAACGGGTTTCTCACAAAAGCCTAACCCACCTTCAAATTTTTACCCCATCACTAGTTGTTATGCATGAATGAAAGCTAGCACATGTCAATTATTTAAAGAAAACCAAGACACTTGAAATCACCTTTGGTAGTATGTAAGGTGGTAAGCTTTCACTACTCTACTCCCTCCACTTGTTTTCTTACATTGAAAGAAGATAATCTCTTAACCAAACAAACAAGTTTTAAATATCTTTACAATTAATAAATATATATTTATTATATATTTAAAAATAAATGTAATTTTTCTTTTATTTCAACTAAAATATTGATAAAAAAAATTCGAGAAAAAAGAAAAAATTCAATTACAATATTGATAAAAAGCTTCCTTTAATTTAACTAGAAAGAAAGAAGAGGAAAAACAGATACAGTGCTTTTTTCAAACTGTTTTCCATTACAATATTGATAAAAAGCTTCCTTTACTTTGACCAGAAAGAAAGAAGAGGAAAAGAAAAAACAGTACTTTATTCAAACATGAGTATAGTGGTCCTTTAACTCATATTTCTAACTTTGATGTGATTAAATTAATTTTGATTAATTGATTATAACTAGGCGGTTGAGTGTCCAAAGTCTTTTATACAAAGTCACCTTACGTGATACACAAAGCCTGTTCGAATAGGAGTTACAACTGTCCATTATCTGTCATCGGGAAGTTTTGACTCGGAAGAGACAATCCTTAAATTTTAATAAAATGATTCAAACGCCTACACCCACAGCCCTCTAATGGTGATGTATACAGTAAATTAGTTTTTATTTTATCTGATATTTTAGATTTTAATTATTTTTATTGAAAAAGATTTATTTTACAGTTCAGTATAGTTGAGTATGGGGAGATGTGTAAATTTATTTGTTTATTAGTTTAGTTTTAAAATAAAAATATATTAAGTTTATATTTAAATTTTAATTTGATTTTATATATACTTTATTTATCATTAACCAATACAATTTAAATAATAAAAAATAACACATTAAATTTTGCAAAAAAAAATTACACTTCAAAAAATTTAATTCTTCTTAACTTATATTAAGTACTTCAATAAACCTAATATTAAAAAGCAAAATAGTCTTTGGTTCCTATTCTCATAAAGAAAAGCCAACTTTAACTATGTGCATAACTGAATTCAATTGGGACTCTAATTTTATTGGTCAGATAAACATGGCATCTGGTGAACACGATTATTTCTGATGTATATTTCTCGGTGTTTACAGGTAGCTCCACGTTTTTCTGACAGCATATTTCATCCCTTTTTTTCAAAAAGCTCATCAGCAAAAGCAGAATGATTGTAATCACTAAAATCAGCTACCCGATTATGTCTTCAGAAGAGAGCAATGTACAAATTTATATTTATTTTTTAAATTACATATTCCCATTCAATTTCGGAAAGATTTCCATAAGGTTAGATGGCTCATCGCCTGTAATCTCGCGATAAATTCTCGTGCATCATAATAACAATGATTTCATTAATGTTTGGTTTATTAATTGATTTTATTATGTAAATCATAAAATATAAGATTTAAATTTATAATTCATCAAAATAACAAAAAAAAATTATCTATATATTTTAATTTTTAAAAACTTCTGCAACTTGATTTAACCTGTTAATAGTTAGTCATGTGATATTATATGTAATTAGTCATGTGATATTATATGTAAATGATAAGATACAATATTCAAATATCCCGTTAATCAAACAAACAAACAAAAATTTATTCAAATCATGGATCAAACTAACCAAAAAAAAATTTGTATGTGTTTTAAAAGCCTTTGAAACTAGACTGTGATTCGCGGCCTCTGATCCAGGAATCCAGAGCAGAAGAAGTGGAAGTGTGCTTTCCGGAGAGAAAGATAGTGCAGGAGGCGGCCGCCATGGCATACTGAATCCCTTTCACCAAACTTGTTCCGATCCTTTCGAGGGCCTGCAGTATTGTTACGGCTATGGAAGCAAATATTTCCCTTTTTATATTTCCGCGTTTTGGGGGAAGTCTAGCCATCCTTCTTGGGTTCTGCGAGTTCCCGGGACCGGACCTGCCATGAGCACGTAATAATAATCTCCGGATTCACAGTTTGCTTAACTGATTGTGCACACAGATGCTTGGAAAGCAAAAGCACAATTCAGATGGGAAAAGCTTAATATTAATGACTGCGAACCGACATCCGGTCAATTTATAGGCAGAGTAAAAGCTCAAATTTAATAAATGGAAGAACATGAAACAACCGGTGCAGTTCGCAACCAGAGTTGTGCATATCCTCATTGGAAATGTCAAAGAGGCGTGAAAGGACTTTGAGCTCTTTTTTTAGTTTTTAATGAGTTGTGAAAGGAACGCGAGCTCCTTTTTTATCCAATAAAATGAGGGCAATGACAATACCTATCGTTTTTTATCCAATAAAATGAGGGCAATGACAATACCTATCGATCGTTTTGGAATCTCGGCATTCATAATGTCGAATTCATAACGCGAACTCACTACCAAGTTATCTACTCAAAACCAGTTGATTTTTTTTCCTTGTAAGTAGATGTCAAGTTCAGCTGGGTCGATTTGATTGGCTACTTTCTCATTCCTTTTGAGCTGTCGACGAACAACATTTCCGGATGAATAACTAATGCCCGGTGTTTTCATGGCTGTGTATGAGGTTTTGTGTTGATGGGAGAGAGCCCTGGGACATGAAAGCAGGCTTCACCAACAAGAGAAGCATTCGAGGGCAAGAGATTCCTACTCATAAGCAGCGGCTCTGAAAACGCCACTTCAGTTGTGCAATCTGCACATTTTTCAGTTAAGAATGCAATGCTCAAATATCGGTAAATAGAAGTGGTTTTTTCGGAGAATGTCTCAATTATGGGAGTTGGGCTTACAGGAGGAATATGAAATTCTGCTTATCCTTTTCTTATTTTTTGCTGCGCTTATGATTTTAAGAATGATATATATCATTAATTTTGCTATGGTGGGTTGAGAGAATAGTATAACTCATTGTATTATGGACTGATGTGCATCGAGGTGAACTCATCTGATCTCTCCTCTTCTTCTTCGGAAGGCAAGGTGGTCGATTATAATCAGGGGGCAGTATGTTTTCCAATTTGGGACATTTGTAGGAACGTATTTAACATTTCTCGCCCATTTAAGAGTATTCGTTGTAGGCTCCGAAAGCACTGGTGGTCATGCCCGGGATACTACTGTTGTTGCTGTTGTCCTCCATAGGAGGCTCTTGCTGGTTAATCCGGCTGCTCTCCCCGGATTAATTTTTCAGGCACCTTCTATTCTCAATTTGAATTATTTTCCGTGGAGTGTCACTTCGAGGAGCATTGATTTGGTGGTGGAGGTCGGGTCTGTAATGACACTAGGGTGATCTGCCAGTACTTACACTGTGATGCAGGTGATACATGCGCCGGGTATAAATTCGGCATCCATCCTGATTCATATTCTGAGTGGACAGCCCGGTTTTGCCTTGGGAATTAGGATTTTCATAATTCTCACCTAATCTCTTTAAGGATGGGCAGAGGTCAGTGGCAGTTTTCAGATATCGTATGTGCTGGAGTGGGGTGGTGAAATATTATTTTATGGTGATTGGATGATTATCTTGGATTATCTTATATGTCACTTACATCATCTTCGATCCGAGGGATGCTAAATACCCTCATCCGGTGATCGGTCATGATGTCATAGCAGCATATTATATTTTCTGCTAAATGAGGTGACGGCGGTCATACGTGCAGGACTTTTTTCCTTATTAGCTTTCTGGATCGGTTGTCAGGAATTGGGGTGGCGGCACACTTTCGTCCTGCAAGTGGCGTCCTTGATCGACTACGTGTCCTCCTGATTGCATGGAGGCTTCTAGAGAAGCAATTCCGCGGGAGGTCTCACCGTCATTTCCGACTGTGGTAAATAACATCGATTTTGATATCGATGAGGCTATTATTCAACAGGGTCTTCAAGCTGTAGACGCGACTGAGGCAAATTGCATTCTTAGACAGAGAAGGCACAGATCGAAGAACTCTGGCTGGGGTGCTCGTAGGGGGAAAAAGAACGTCCTTAAACACAGGATGGACATCAAGGAGGTTAACATGGATTATGAGGATTTATGCGCTAGGGTGGCGAGTTTGCAGAGGCGGGCTGTGGTCGGCAGGTGGGTTTTCCCTGACCGGGATGATTTTGACACAGCAGCGTGGATTCATCAGAAATGGAATACCATCATCGGGTATACGCCAAAGGTTAGCAAATTGATGAATGGGTGGTTCAGCATACATTTCATGAACCAGGCTGATGTCTTTAAAATTATGGGACGTACATGGGTACGTGGGAGATGCTTCATGCAAATTATTCCTTGGTATATTGGGTTCAATCCTGTTTTGGAAGCACCACGTAACAAAGTGGTGTGGGTCAAATTACCGGGGTTGCCTTTGGAATTCTGGACAATGAAGGCTCTGCGAACGATTGGAGATTCCATAGGATCTACAAAATATATTGATCCCAGCATAATGGGGGCTGCGGACAAGAGGATTGCATGGCTCTTGGTGGAAGTCGATTACTTGGGGGGCCTTCCGGGTGACATAGATCTCATCTGGAGTGATAGAAGGCACCGCCAACGTATCGATTTCTGGGGGATTCCATTCAGGTGTTTAATCTGTCACAAAACGGGTCACCTTAGAGACCATTGCCCGTTGAGATTACACATTGCAAGGGCGGACCAGTCTAGGAGTGCTTCTGATGGGGCTCGTCGTCTTTCAAATGCACAGGTCCCGGTGGCTGGTTTCCACACAGGTAATTGTCCTAACTCTTCCTCTGAAGAAGATGCCTTTAATACGGTGGAGGGACAAAACGATTTGCCTGTTCCTGACTCTTTCATTCCGGCTAATATTGCAAGTCATCCTTCTGTATCTAAGAATCTTTACAGAGTTCTTAAGCCTGTTTCAAAGCGGGATGTTGCCCCTCCCCGTTCTACTCAAATTGGCTCTGATGGTCCGGTATCGTGCCCTTCCTTCGCTCCTCTTGTTCCATCCTTTCCGGTTAAAAATGATATCACTCTGTCATCAAAAGGCACTTCTCGTAATCCCGAGAAGCTGCCATATAGTCGGCATGAAGTTGGCCAATGTAGCACTATGGTCCATACTCGACCTGAGAGGAAGTTTTCCTCGTCTAATGACCCTCCCTTATTTAAACCAAAGGGACCTGATGGGAGGCAATCATCTTATTTTCAAGGTGGTAGATTTGTTGAGGAGTGTGAAGATCAGGAGCCTGGATATATGGGGGGCGAGCGGCCTTTAGATCATGTTCGAAGCTTGCTTGATGACAGCGAGGAGGACGGGCATCTTTCTGGGTCGCCACATGGCACTCCGGGTTTTAATAAGTCCATAAATCTATCTGACTCATCGAGGAACTCCATTGGGAGCGACCTGGACTTTATTCTGAGAAATTCCAACATGGACTTGGCTGCATTGACGGTATTTGACAAGCCTATCCCTGCGAAAGCTAAGCACTCTCCTACTTTATCTGATGCATTAAAATCCATTAAAAAGAAGGCTAAAGAAGCATGTGGTAGGAAGAAGGAGAAAATTAAGCCTATTTCTCTGTTCATGGATGTCGAAGCAGGATATATAGATGACCAATATCGCATCAATGGAGGGTCTTCAAACAATTCCAGGGCACTTAGAGCGTGTAACCCTTCCATGGGTTCACCATGAATCAAGTCATGTCATTAAACATTAGGGGTTTAGGTGATGACCCCAAATTTCATTGCCTGAGGGAGCTTCTGCTCTCTAAGAATCCGTTCATTTTTTTTGCTCAGGAGACTATGTCTGAAAGATCTAAGGCTATTAATTTGTTTTTAAGAATCAAGAGAAATTGGAATGTTGCTGCTACAAGTTCAAATGGACGATCGGGTGGTTGTTTGGTTATGTGGAATCCTTATCACGCTTCTTTTAAAGCATTCAGTTTTTTTGGAGGTATTTTGCTGCATGGTCGCTTCAGAGGTATGGAACAGACCTTCAATCTCATTAATCTTTATGCGCCATATGCAAGTAGAAGGTATTTCTGGGATAGAATGGAGTTGTCTGGTGTATTTTCTCTTCCAAATCTTATTATCATGGGTGATTTTAACTCTATCCTTAACGCTGATGAGGAATGGGGGAATAGAGCTCGTCTGGACCCTTTGGCCGGTCATCTAAATGACATTTTTCTTTCTCATGGGTTGATGGACATTAGGCCGCACCCTCTGGCGCCTACGTGGTCCAATAGAAGGGTGGGTGAATTCTATATTGCGAAAAGGCTGGACAGAGTGGTGGTCAAAAATTCTATTTTTGACATTTTAGGGGGTCCTCATTCTCATGTCATTCCATGTGACGTATCTGATCATTATCCTATCTCTCTTTCCTGTAATAATTTTCCGACTCGCATGGGATATCCTTTCAAGTTTAACAGGATCTGGTTGGAAGATCCGGAGTACACTTCTATGGTTAAGGATATTTGGAATAGAGCGCCTGAGCCTTTGCAATCAGAAATATGGAACTCATTCCATCATAAACTTCAGGAAATTAAGAAGATGTCTAAAGTATGGGAGCGGGTGAAGAAAGGAAAACTCAGGGCTGAGTATAGAAGGATAGTAGCTGAGATGGAGGATATTATTGAGTCCTTTCTTCATACATTCCCTGATGATTACACTCTCGAATGCTTGAAATGCTTGGGTACTAGGAAAAGAGAAATATTACGGATTGAAGAATGTTCATGGAGGTTAAAGAGTAGAGAATTATGGCTAGCTGAGGGGGATCGGAATACTAAGTATTTTCACAGATGTGCTAATGAACGGCGAAGTAAAAACGCCATATGGAGCATCAATTCTGTAGATGGTTCTTCCATATACACCACCCAGGAGATCCAAATTGAGGCCCTTCGACATTTCTCTGAGTTTTATGCCAAGAAGGATGATATAAATTTGAATGATCAAAGGTGGATGATCGATCACATTTCTCGTTTTTTTGAGGATTCTGATATTGATCGTTTGGATAAGGAGGTTACAGGGAATGAAGTTAAATTGGTCCTTAAATCTTTTGCTGCTGATAAAAGTCCGGGGCCAGATGGATGGCCCGCGGAATTCTATATTTACTTCTTTGATTTGATGGGTGAGGACCTGACCAGGGTAATTGAGCAGATTCGTACTAGAGGTTATATTTATCCAAATCTCAATTCTACCTTTATTGCTCTAATCCCTAAGGTGGATGCCCCTCATTCATTTATGGACTTTCGCCCTATTGCTCTTTGCAATGTTCTATATAAGATTAATTCAAAAATTATTGCAGATCGCATGAAGGATGTTCTGTCGAGACATATTTCTAAAGAACAGTATGGTTTCCTCAAGGGTAGGTCCATACATGATGCCTCTGCTATTGCTCAGGAAATCTTGCATTCTATGCATGTACAGAAAAGGGAGGACATTATGGTTAAAGTGGACTTCTTCAAAGCATATGATACGATTGATTGGGGTTATATCAGGGCTGTTCTCATGAAGGTTGGATTGCCTGTTCGCATTATCAGGTGGATCATGGCTTGCATTTCATCTGTAAACTATGCCATTATCATAAATGGAATTCCGACTCCTTTCTTTGCTGCTGGGAGGGGACTCAGACAAGGATGTGCACTTTCACCTCTTATCTTCATTCTGATCATGGATGGAATCAGTTGTCTATTCAGTGAGGCTGTTTCTCTGGGTCGCATATCGGGATTCTCCTTCTCAAACAATCTGGTATGTACTCATTCTATGTTTGTTGATGACTTATTATTATTTGGGCAGATTAATAGAGCACAGTGGGTGTACATACACCATATATTTAGAAGATTTGAATCCGCTACTGGGCTGGCCATAAACAAGCTAAAATCCTTCATTATTTATGAATATGGTGACATTGGGGATCTTGAATATATTGCTGGCATTCTGGGTATGGAATTAAGAGAAGCGATGGAGGGTTTCAGGTATCTAGGTTTCCATATCAAACCTTGTGGTTATAAGATCAGAGACTGGATGTGGCTTTTAGATAAATTCAGAAGGAAGATATTTTGCTGGAAGCACAAATGGTTGTCTTGTGGTGGTCGCCTTATCATGATTCAAGCAGTATTGGCTCAACTGATGGTGTATTGGGGTCACCTATATTATCTTCCTGAAGGAATCATTAGACACATTAACTCTATCATTGCTAAGTTTTTATGGGGCGGGGTGCAGATGCTTTCTAAAATCCATCTTTGTAAACTTAAAAAGCTCTGCAGACCAAAAGAACATGGGGGGTGGGGCATCTTGGACACTAGAAGCTTTAACATTGCTCTGCTCATCAAATCATGCTGGAGAGTATGGGACAGTGACGGTACTTGGAACCAGGTGATCAAATGCAAGTATGTTGTCGGGGATATGCTACATCAGATTCTTAATAACCATTTAGCTTCTCCTCGATGTATATCTGCTATTTGGGGAAGCTTCAAGAAGATTTTTGGGCATCTGGCTGCAAGGTTGGCTTGGACTTTTGCCGATGGTAGACGCATCCCCCTGGCGAATATGAAGATGATGGGATGGTGCTCTGTTCTCGGCCCATCAAACAATCTTATCCACCGACTCGCTCATCGAGGAATCTTTTATCTTTCTCAGACCATCCATCATTGGTCGGAGGGTGCCCCTATTCTTAAGTCTGCGGCTCAATTAAACTTAGGGGATCCTGAAGGTGTGGAATGGGATTTCATAAGGGATTACATTCGGGCTTTGGGTTTATGCTGGGATGAAGGGGGTGATCGCATTGGATGGGATGGTCCAACGAAGACTGGGAATCCGATTGTTAGGGACATTTATAGTCATATCATTAAGGAATCATACTCGGAACCTCCATGCAAGCTGTTTTACAAGTTCTGGTTCCGGAGAATCCCTACTAAGATATTGCTATTTGGATGGCTCGTCTGGAATGATAAGGTGCTGACTGGTAATAATTTGATGAAGCGGGGTTTCTCGGGTCCTTTCAGATGCCATTTATGTTTGATGGATTTTGAATCGACGGAACATCTCTTTTTTTTATGTCCCGTCATTTTAAAGATTTGGCGTCTTTTTTCTGTTCATTTCTTTGGAAACAATTGGAGGCCGATTGATTTCATGAATGCAGTGTCGACCTGGGATAATTTAAAAGGGAGACTCAGATCTCTTCCTTTCTTTCTTTTATGGGAAGTCTGGCTTGGAAGAAATAGGTTGATTTTTGATGGCTCTCCCTTTCAGATTACTAATATATACTCTGGTATTGCTGAATGGGTGGTTGATCGTCCTAATCCTGTACAGCCTATTCAGGACTTATCTGTTAGACTTCGACCACATACCGTTAATCTCCCTGCAGTATTTTTTGACGGAGCTTGTAAGCATGGGCTCATGGGATGCGGTACGTGGATTAAGATCTCAAATAGAGAGAGGGTGCATATACATTTCAATGCTGGCAAGGGATCTAACAACAAAGCTGAGGTCATCGCTCTTTGGGGTGGTCTTCGTTTTGCCTTATACTTACAGTTATCAAATATTCATGTATATGGTGATTCTAGGATTGCTATTGGATGGATATCCGACTTACAGGCTTCTGTTCCTCTTGATCTATTTGGATGGGTATCCCGGGTTCGTCGCTTATGGATTCAGCTCAATAGACCGGCCATTTCTCACATTTACAGAGAAAACAATACGAGAGCAGATGGTCTCTCTAAGATGGGACTAAGTACAGATTTTGGCACTATGCAGGTTCAGCTATTCCGTGATGGTCTCATTTATTGGGAGACTGACATAGAGATTCCTTAAGTCGCTCCAGTCTTATCTTTTTGCTCTTCTCACCTCCATATCAGGACGCTTGTTCTTTTTTGCAGGGTTTTTGGATCTTAGCTTTCTCCCTGGAGTACGTGAGATTACACTGTCATATTTCGCTAATGGTGTATTGAAGGCCTCGGCACATCGTCTTCAGGCGAGCGTGGGCACCACTCTGGTGCATTGACTTGGCAAATGCCTGGTTTTCATGGTTTACATGTTATGGCGTATTTGTTCGTTGTCTTCGGTTTCGTATGCATCCTTTCAAGCGAGCGCGGTTCTGATCAGGCGAGCGTGAATCCTCTCTAGCGTGCGGGAGTAATTTTGGATTGGCAATTTATGCTGTCTTATCTTTATATGAGGTTTCACTCTTATTTTCGTCTCTGGACTGATTAATCATTCTTCATGTCTTTTATATGTGACCAATACGCCACTTTCTATGATTTTGTGGTCTACATATCAGCATATTTTCTCATATCACCTTCATCATACATTTAATCTCTGGAGGATATGTATATTCTGATCCATCTTTCCCTTTCTGCTCGCTTATTTAGCTGAGCATTTTTGAATATGGACGGGTTTGTTCTATGATGATGCTAGCCTCCTTTTGGCTGCCTCTGGTTGGGATCTCGCTGTATGTCTATACAGCTTGAGATGTATTTGGACTATGTACTGTTTTATATTAATATATCACAGCGTTTTTTTCTTCTGAAAAAAATCTACTCAAAACCAGCTGGATAGTGGACCAATTTTAAAACCAAGAACCCAGAGTCCAAACTTTACGAAGATTATAATTCATGGTAGGAGGAATGCAGTTTTTTTAATAATTTAACAATTTGTGACCCACGAATGAAGTTAAAAATTTCAATTAATTAACAAACATCATATTTCAAAATTAGCAATCAATATAAACATGACCATAAGAAATAGCAACAACTGAAACAACCTAACACGTGCAAATAAAAGAAGTCCATAATTTTTTTTTAGCAATTTAAAATAAATGTAATGAGATTTATAATATGCATAGGGATTACTTAGTTTGAGGACTTGATTTTATCATTTTTCACATGTAATCTCTTTGAACATCATAAAATTAGCAATGAACATAAACACGACGATAATCAATAGCAACAACTAAAACAACAGAACACCTGCACATAAAAGAAGTCCGTAATTTGTTTTAGGAATTTAAAATAAATTTAATGAGATTTATAATATGAATTGGATTAATTAGTTCGAGGACATGATTTTCTCATTTTTCACATGTGATCCATTTCAACATCATAAGATTAATATATTATGTTAAGTTTAGTTTAAAAAATCAAAATTAAAGTATTAATATTTTTTTTAAATAATAAATAATAATTATTGAAATAATATTTTTTTATCAAATAAATTTTAAAATTTATTTAAATATTTTTTTTTAATTTCAATTTCATAATATAGATAATATTATTCATTTTTATGATGTGTTACAATTCAAATAAAAAAAATTTGAAAATCATTTTTAAGAAATTTTAATTTCATAATATAGATAATATTATGAATTTTTATAATGTGTTAACTCATTTAAATCATTTATAAGGGATAACTCATTTGGTCGAGTTTATGTTGTTTTTAAGTATCTCTAGGGTTAGATCCCTTTGAGTTGATCTACTTGGATTTTCCCATGAATATAGTGACCACTTAGTGTCCTTCAGCCACATACTAAATTAAACTCATTAGTAAGTTGTTTTTTCAATTTAAACTAAATTAAACGGATTAATTACTTGTTTTTTTTTCAATTTAATAATTTGTATTGTTATTATTTCTATTTATAATTAAAGTTTAACCACATACTAAATTAAAACGGTCAACTACTTGTTTTTTTTTCAATTTAATAATTTTTATTGTTATTATTACTACTTATAATTCAAATTTATTTTTTTAAATAAATGAAAGTTAAATATTTTCGTGAAATTTCAAATAAAATATAAATTTATTTAAAATTAAATTACCACATTCTACAATAAATTTTTCAAATAAATTTGTGTCTAGCTCGTGTTTTTATTTTGGAAATTTTGTTATAAATAATAAAATTTTAACTTTAATATTTTTTAAAAAATTTCTGGAAAAGTCGTCCATACTTTTTTAGATCTTGCAAATTTTCAAATTGACGCCAACTACATCCACTATACCCACATTTGTTGGTGGCCTAGGTCCATTTCACTAAATAATCACATTTGTTGGTTGCATTCTCCATGTGAACGCCCAACCTCCATATTTATTTATATGTGAAGGAGTTCCATAACTCTACAATCAAGACTGTGAGTCAGTTCAAATTATATAGTGCCTAAAGCCTTCCCCAAAATTCTACCACCATCCCTAAATTACTTACCCAACGAGTACACACGTGTGATCAATGCCTTGAAAAAGTTCTTTGACCAAATGTGCTAAGGCCTATTAGGCCAACGGAATCGCTAGCACCCCTTCTTGTCACAACCCCACATTTCAGTTACCAAAAGATGATCGTGAGCATTGTGCGACACCGACTTATTTCGTCTTAGTTATACAACTACTCTAACCTCGACTATTCCTAACTTCATTTCTCTTCAACAAAGTCGATTTTCCAATTTAAGTTCAATCTGTTCAATTATCTCTTATAACAATTATAATGTTAATGTCGTAAAACAACATAAGCATCAGAAATAAACAGAAGTGTGATATCGCATACACAACAATGAAAAAGAGTATGTGATAAGAGGGTGAAACTCCCAAAAAAAATAACCCCTTTACTTATTTTATTAATATCAAATATAGTTTACAACAGTTTACAAAGGGCTAATAATGCCCAAACTCATGTGTTGCCCAAGTACAAACTTACAAATATGGTAGTCGTTGGCCCAACCCAATGCACTTGCCCATCAATTCAAAGCTCACAACTTGGGGAGTGCCTAACTTAAGCCTAACACCTTTTCCATAAAAAACACTAGTATTGGTGCAACAAAAAAATTAGAAAACCAACACACGGATCCTGCATAGAAACCAGCTTACTTGGGCGAGATCTCCTCTTTCTACGATGTGCTCCCTGCAGCTTTGCAATATCCACAACTCACTTTTTTGCGATATCACATACTTCACCCTTCTTGCGATCTGTTATGCAGTCTCTTTGTCTTGTGCAAAATTTCTTTTATTTGTTGGCCAAACTTATTCTCTTCAATATATATGTGTCCTTACCTCTCCATTTCATGTGGGATAATGCCCCTTATTTTATTTAGCCAACCTATATTTCTTGTGTTGATGCCCCTTAATGGGCGAGCGTGCCCCTCGATTGACCTGTCAATGCGCAGGCGAGCACCCCTTCATGGGCGGGCATGCCCTTGGGCCAACCTAGCATGGGTCATCCGAGTGCCCTTTCAAGGTTGGCACGTCCCTATCTAGGCATCCTTCCTGTTGGATTATCCACATTATACGTCCCTCACAATGTTATGTCGCTCAACCTTTATTTCGTTTCCCTTCAACTCACCCTCATGCCCCTGACCATTACGTCCTGCCTGTCATGTCACCCGTATCCACTATGTCTTTCACGTCACGTTGGGCCAAGTTCCCCACCTTAGGTGTGGGTGCATCGATGGGTGCATTTCACCTAGTTGGGCGGTTACTATGTCATGTCATTGGTCAGGCACGCTCATCGCGATGTGCTCGTTATGCCTCGTCTGATGCCTCACCTCATGCTTGTGTGTCCAACGCGTGCACCCCTATAACTTTAATGCACACTTCCCCTCTGTGGACTTGGTTGCCCCTCCTCCATGTGGACGCATTTATTGTATAGGCATGCTTGTCGCACCTCCAAGTCGATTTTTTTCCACTAAGTGAGCATGGCCTGTCATGGGTTCCTGTTTAACTTGGTGCAAACTCTAGTCCCTGACATTTATCTATTTTGTTCATTACATTGGACCGAACTAGTGTAAGTATAATGTTAAATATGATGAAATGTTAAGTTCCTTGTAATTTCCTTATAAAATATTGTAATTCAGATTAATGATTAGGTGGAAGATCGAATGGTATAAGTTAGATTAATTTAGAGTTTTTTTCTTCCTAGAAGAAAACCCTTGGTTTATATGAGGGAATTGTATTATGGATATGTATTATTATTTTGTGACAACAAAAATAGGAGATTGTGTGAGAGCGAAGTGAAATTTATATCAAATTTATCTTAGGTTGTATCCACTCAGTCTGATAGATAACATGAAAAGAAGGAATAGTTATTTCTTTGTTGACATAGCACAAATTTGGTAAACCACGTATATCTACGCCCCTCTTATTTTATGTTTTTTATGTTTTTCCAATATTTTTGTTTCATTTCTTTGTTATTTAAATTAATGACTACTGGTATTACAGCTAAATTTCTATTTGGATGATGAAATCATAGGAAAGAAAGTTCCCTTGTTCGAGTGGGAGAAATGATAGAATATGGTAGCTTGAGGGTCAAGAAATCCAATAGCCAAAACTACTAGCTATGGAAGATGAAAATGGACCACTATTTTTGGTAAAAATGTCTTTACTTACCATTGAGTGTAAAACCAAAGAATCCTATGAGTATGATATACAAATAATGGGATATTTTTGACATAAAGGAAGTAGGAACAGTACGACTATACCATGCAATATCACTAACTTCAACATTTCAAAGGAAATGAGAATGGAAGGTCTAAAGAAGGAATTGGTGAAACTATATGAATAACCCTCGGCCTCAAACAAGGTATTTCTTATGAAGCATTTATTTAATATGAGGATGTTAGAAGGTGTATCTATTGCTAATCATTTCAGTGAGTTTAACAGTATTAAAAATCAATTATGTTTTGTTGGGTAAATTTTGATTATGAAGTTAGGGTTGTCTTGTTTATGTGCTCATTTCTAGAAAGTTGGAATGACCTAGTCATGGCTATCAATAATTTTATCTCTAGTTCTAGTAATTTAAAGTTTGATGATGTTATCAATGCTATCATTAGTGAGGAAATTAGGAAGAAAATTTCAGGTTATGTAGATTCTTGGTAACTACATTTCAATAAAAGAAGAAAAATTTAACATAGAATCTATCAAAATAAATACAATTACATACCTAGTGCTCCTGTTTGATGTCAACCCCGGCTATTTTTTCTCATATTCCTCTTCCTTCATTACGAAATCAAGTTATTCATCTCTGAATATCTAGGATGAACCTCTCTAGTTCCTCCCTGCCTATCTGGGATCAGCATATTCCTCCCTTCCCACGTGCCCAAAAATCCAATAACAATGCTCAAGTCTCCAATTTCTAGTTCACCCTACAACCCCATGATCATCCCTAAACTTGTACCCCTCCTCCTTCTTCATAATTCTTTTTTTATTCCCTCTCACTTCCACAAGAACCCCTCTCTTTATCTCCTTTGATACCTTTATATTCATAGGTTATCCTCCCCATCATCTATTCATAGAATCATATCCCCCCAACCTGAGTCATTCACTTGCGATTTACGCTGAGTTTGTGTCCTTTTAGGAGAATAAGTGTCATTATTATTATCTAAGTGGTGGTACATTTGTTGTGATGACAATTTTACCAAATCTATTTTTTTTATAACTTTGAGCAGATAATATTTGTCGCCTCCCTAAATATTAATGGATTTAAAATGTATCAACTATTACACTTTGTTTTGTATATATATATATATATATATATATATATATATATATATATATATATATATATATATATATATATTGTATCAATGTGTTATTTTTTGTTATATGTTATAGTTGAATATTATGATCATAGTACACACATAAATATCTTACTCAATATAATCATTATATTCTTATGAAATAAGTATTTAATTAGAAATTGCAATAATTAATTCATATATCCTATACTTGGACATTCTTCGTAATCAACTAGTATGTATAATAGTGCAGTGCATGTGATGCATACATATGAAGCTATCATATGCATGCCTCAAATGCCCGATAATAATAATATTATGTTCTTAATTCGAGATGGTTCATTACATACACCCCTCCTTCAGATTCTTTCATCCCAAAGTTAATTTTTATATCGTATATAATCAACTACTTTAGTGATTAGGATAATCATTTTAAGGATTCCATTCCATGATCGAATTCTCATTTATAATGTGAGGAAATTTTAAAATTTTTGTTATGAACATTTTCTGGTTTACAACTTTAGTAGTCATTCCCTGACCTAGAAAATTTCCCAGGCTATATTGTAATCATCCTATCCTTCCTAATCTCTTTCGCTTCCATCTTATTCGTCCTCCAGTAGAATACGCCATGGCTTTAACTATACTTACCTAACAATTGCGTGGCCTAGATTGACCAATATTCCCCAGTAGGTATACGGCAGTCATCATCAAACATATAGGGGAGCGTGACTCACACAATCCTCCCATCATTCTAGTTTTTTGAGGATAAACAATGGGAAACTCATCTACCCCTGCTAGTAGGATGAGGGTCAACACCCTATAATCGAAACTCATTCATCCTTAACTATCTTTGGAGTATTACAATCATGCGGTTGGTTTGGATAACGATATCATCAATAATACAAACACTTGTCTACACATTATAACATGCGCATAAATATATTCAAAACAAACATAGCAATGCCATCTATAATAGAACACTTCAATACACATTATAACCATCAATATATTCAAAACTAGAATAACTATATCATCTGTAATATGACACTTGTATATGAATTATAACATGTTCATCAATATATTAAAATAATAGTTTATATCATACATATTTGCTGTTATCTATGATATTGTTCTTTGAGTTCACCTAACATACTTGGCTATGTCTATCCAAGATACCTCTGCTTTAGCTTTCACATTCAATATTCAAGTATGTTTTCTACAATTATACCTATATCATCAATAACAAGAAATAAGTGGTCTATAATATAAGTGACACATGTTGATAAGTAAAACATACCATGTAGAAATTTAATTTATAACGCAATTCACAATGGTATCTATATATCTAGCAACATGTGAAAATTTAATTAAGCATAAATGAAAAAATATAATTATCTATAATAACATGATAATGTGTAACTTTTCATAGTTATAGATAGTTTTAGAATGATAGTCTTATGTATCTATATAAATTAATTAAGGATATAAAAAATAGATTTTTCAAGTATTTAAAAATTTATAACAAGTTGGGATAATTATGGAATATGGTCTTTGTGTCTTCCTATGTAGAAGATCTAGGACTACATGTGTCCCATTGGATCTTAAATTTGTCTACTAGGTGGTTCTTGAGTTGTCAAACCCAACCTTCCATTATAACTAATCTTTTTATTGAAATGGTCCCCTTGTTTGATACTTGCAGTTCCTTCCATTAAAGGTTATCATATTCATCAGCTATATAGTGCCTTAGTACAGATACATTAAAAACAATATGAATTTTGTGCAAGTGGTGTAGAAATACAAGATGATAGGAAACAGCTCAAACTCTTTCCAAAATTTTAAATGGCCCAATAAATAAGGGTGACAACTATGTTCCCTTCCAAACATAACATTTTTATTTTCCTGATATGGATAAAAACTTAATAAGTTAATCTGTTACTTTATAACTCCTATTCATCTTGTAATCATCAACATAACTTTTATTTCTACCATGTACTTATTTTAATAATTTCCTAATTTATTTTATCCATCCCTTTATCTCTTGAATTAATTCTAGTTCCACTATCACTTGGTCCTCCAACCAGTCCCAACTTAGTGGGGTTCTGCAAGGCCTTCAATATAATACTTAAAATTGATGCATTGTGATTGAAATATGGTAACTCTTATCATATAAAAATTAAACCAAGTGCAAATCATTTTCCCAATGTTTCTTTTGGTCCATAAAACACATCCTTAGCATATCCTACATTATTTGGTTCACCCTTTTTGTCCATACTTAAGTCTCAAGGTGATAAGCTGTACTTAAATTTAGTTGTGTTCCTAAATAATACTATATATAAATTTAAAATATTGAAGTGAATCATGAATCCTTGTCTGATATTATCTTCTTAGGAACTCTATGGAATATAGTAATCTCATTTATAAATACATAAGCTATGTAAACAACTCCATAAGTATCATTTACAGGAATAAAGTGAAAACTTTTTGTTATTTTATGCACTATAACAAAATGGAATTGTGCCTTTGTGGGGTAACAGGTATCCCTATGAAAAAATACATATAAATCACCTACCACTTACTCATAGGAATGTTGTGTGGTTGTAGGATATTTGTTGGGTGACAATGAACGTATTTCACCTGCTGAAATTCTAGAGATTTTACAATGAATTGGACAATATCGCGCTTCATGCTTGCCAAGAAGAAGAGTTTACTCATGCCAAAATACAACTTCATTACACTATGATGAACACAATAGAATGTTCTATGGTATTCCTTGAGGATGGTATTTGAGATATCTTATATATCAAGGGTATACATCCTTCATTGGAATCATAATAGTCCATCATTCTGTAGTTCATATCCTTCAAACTTAGTTTCTATTATATCTTTACTTTGAAGCCTGTAACTTACTTTGAAATACCAAATATATTCGAATATATGTTGTAGCACTCATTCCCTTAAATCTACCTTAATGGATATAAGGGAAATAAATCCTTGGTCTTCTACTTAGATATTTTTCCACTACATTCTCCTTCCCCTTGATATATGAAATTCCAAAGTCATATTCGCTTAAGGATTCACTCCATATTCTTTGCCTAGAATTCAAGTCCCTTTGGGTAAACATGTATTTTATACTTTGGTGATCACTTTTGAGCAAAAATCTTCTTCACCAAGGTAGTGACTCAATATTTTTAATACTGGCACTAGAACGACCAAATCTAAATCATCTGTGGCACATAGTTCCTTATGAGGCTTTAATTTCCTAGATGCATGTGATATTACTCATATTCCTTGCATTAATACTACACCTTATCCCTCCTTGGATGAATCGGTACATATAGTAAAGTCTGTGTCCATGTCAGGTACTCACAACATCAGTGCACTAGTCAACAATATTTTAAGCTCATTGAATGCAATGTCACATTCCTTGGCCCATTCATACCGAACTCCTTTGCATTGGAGATTTGTGACAAGATTTTTAATTTATAGAACCCTACTACAAACCTTCTAGAGTATCCCACTAAACCCATAAAACTATGCAGTTCATACACATTTTTTGGTATCCTCAAATCCATGATTTCTTTTACCTTCTCAGGATCTACTGAGATCCCTTCCCCATACATTATGTGACATAGATAATTAATATCATTCTAAAGGAAATAAAATTTCTACAAATTCCCATATAAAAGTTTCTCCCTTAGGTATGATATTATTATCCGTAAGTTTTATTTATGCTCCTTCTCATTCATGAAGTATATGAGAATATAATCTAGAAAAAATTATACAAAGTGATTGTGATACTTACAAAAAATAGTATTCATAAGATTCGTGAATGTTGTGGGTGCATTGGTCAAACCAAATGGAACCACTATGAACTTGTAAAGCCCAATGTGTGTTTGAAATTAAGTCTTAGGAATATCACTATTTGTAATTCTTAATTAATGATAACTAGACCCTAGATCAGTATTTGAAAAGATAAAAGCCCCTTTCATTTGGAAGAAGAGAACATCATTTAATGTCATTTTATACCTATTATTTACTATAGCTCACTTTAAATCTTGATAGTCCTAAATAGGCATAAGGAACCATCCTTCTTCTTGAAAAAAATTACAGGTGCACCCCAAGGTGAGATACTGGATCGAATGAGGCCCAAGTTTAATAGTTACTTTAGTTGTATATAGAATTCTTGAATATCATGATACATAATTCTATAGGGTGTCTTAGGTATTGGTTATGTACCAAGGTTCAATTCTATCGTGAAATTTATCCCCCTTTTAAGAGGTAATCCTATAAATTCCTTAGAAAAGTCATCTAGGAATTCAGGGTACATGGACAATTTCACTAGGGATTGTCCTTTTCCATTAATTACTTCCTTTACTGTATATAATTGAAAACATTTTCTTAGGCAACACTTCATTTTTCATTTCTTATACGAAGCTTAAATATACCTTCCTTCTAATACGCTAGATTTGGATCAACTCCCTTTCATCATTTATGTAGAGAATACTTTTCGCATAACAGTCCACCCAAGCTTGGTGTGGTTCGAACCAGTACATCCCTATGATGAGGTTATAACTTCATATGGTAGTGATGTATAATTTTAAATTAGTCTAACAAACCCATAAGTCAACCATTCATTCCTCAACACATGACTTTATAGACTGTAGTTCCCATGACGCCATTTCTATCAATCTAAAATAATTTTGCCTGTGTGCTTCCAATCCACATTTATCTAATTCATATGAAGAAATTAAACTATCCGTTGCACTATAATAAAATAATATTTTAATTTTTATGTTGTTAATCATACCTGATGACTCCACTACTATGGATTGATCTGCTTCTTGGTTATTTTTACTGCTCCATGTATTCTATGATTTTCATTTGTATTTAATGATCTATTTTTTCTTTCCTTATGCACAATACTTTCCGAAGCCTCTATGCAATCACACTAGAAATGAGTCCCTCCACATCCCCAAAAATTAAGTTGTGTTGATCTCGTTGTGCCATTCTATGCGTTCCTTGAAAATGAGTTCCTTCCGCTTGTGCTTCTTCCTCTACTAAAATATCCTTGAGAGTTCCACTATCTCATGTTAGATCTTGATGAAACCACAAATATAGTATTAGCTTCCATTGGCGTCCTTTCTCCTACACCCCTTATAGTGAACCTATTACAATAAGGTCGTGGTCTCGAACTACCTCACCTAAAGAAGTTCTAAGGGGTTTCCCCTAGAAATCCTAGTTATAGGGGTCCCAATGGCATGATGTCCCTATTGATCACTAGGTACTCCTATCCATTATAGGGAAATTCAACTACCTATGCTATTTATTATTGTCTATGCATTCTTACCATGTCCTTGATTCGAGGATTCAATCGAGACACCAAAGAATTAACTTTGGATTCATCAATATATAAATAGGGGACATATTTTACGAGATCCATAAACCTCATCCCATATTCCTCCACTTTTTTGTTAACTTGGACTAACTTGCTATAGGATCCTGCTTGCTGCTATTGAAAGTAGGTCTGAAATTAATTCGCACAAAATTTTTCCATGAACAACTCTTAGGGTATGTCATCTAATGTGATATGCAATTATTTTTCTATATTTCTTGATGCAAAGTTGACTCTCTTTCCATAGTGTATAATTTTTAATTTGCAAGAAAAAATTAATTATGGGAATGAATTTTTTTATTTATTACACTCTTTGTTCTTCAAAGTGTGTGAATACTTCTTTCTTTGTGCATTTTTTGATCTATTGAACATGGGTACAATTAACCTCTCTCTATGCATCAATAACACTAAAAATGGAAAATTTGAACTCCTGACAAAATTTTATTACATAAAACTCAAATTCAAGATTGGATTTGTATTAAAAGTAGCTAAAACTCCTAAATTTTATTTTATTTATGTGATCCCAGTCAACATTCACAATCTATATATTATCTATGATTGGTTCGATCCTACAATCACCATTTTTCCAAGACGTTCCCATCACTTGTAGACCTTTTAATCAATATTTGTCACTCACTCCTCTAATCGACGCCCTATATGCACATGAATTTTAATATACCATATAACAACTGATATTACTATTCAAATGATATCTTCACAATTCAATTCATAGATTCAACGACTATAAGTAAATATGGAAATGTTGAGTTTGTTAACCTAGTTCTATTTGGATTCGAATTATCGTTGCAAAACCTAAAAATGGGTTTCCAAACATTATGAGTATATCCAATCGATCAATAATAAAAGGTTAGGAGTGGAACCATAGTTGATTCATCAATTACAAGGAGATCGATGCTCTTGTCCCATGATCCTTTGGGTTGTTATATTTCTTCAGCAAACAAGGATGTTATCCATACTTGAGCCCATTGTTAGCCAAAGAGAATATCATTCGTCTCAAGTAGAAATGTATAATAAAAAAATTCCACCAAACTCATAACACGCAATTCGTTATCTATATTGCATGATTACATAATCCAACCTCGTACCATTCACCAAAGGCTACAAATTCATAGTTATCAACGTGATTCAACATTCAGAAATTAAAGAAAAGAAATACATAGATTCACATAGAATTCTCTCTCTATTTTATTACTATGTTGTATTCTCCAAATCTCTCTCTCTCAAGTTCAACTTGAAGGGTATTTATTACATGTTTTTAGATCCAATAAAATAGGATCTCATTTAATTAAATCAACAAAGCTATACTAATTTTACTTAAAAAAATCTTCAATCGATAACTACCAACCCTTTGAATGATCTCAAGTCACTTCTCGAATTTATTAAAACATAACTACCTTACAACCTTGACCTGCTAGAAGTCAATAACGATAAATAAAATATTCCCTCGCATCATACTTGCAAGCTTGAAACTGTTCATGGACTCCTATCCATGAGAGTTCCATTGAATTGTTATTTTTTGGTAGCAATGCAATAGTTACCAAGAATTTCTATAGCTTGGAACCATGCACATTTTTCAAATAAACTACTTCTCCATTTAAGGATATATCCTATTATTTCAACCAAACAAGTTTCTATTTTTGGTAGCTATCCTTTCCACTTCACAATTTGATATGGTGTATTTGAAATATTTTCCACTCGACCTTCTTGTAGAGGTTCTTCTCTTTCAACTAAACAGATTCTTATTCATGTCACAAAAACAAACAATAAACATAACCTTCTTAATATTTTTTCGAACAAAAAATTCTTTGTGGAAATTTTATGGTATTGCTTTCCTTTGTTTACTTCATGTTCATAATACTCTGTCACTTTACTGCTTCTATAAATATTCTCAAACTTTCCCTAATTTTCAATATCCTTGAAAAAAAAATTGTGTTATTCACCAATCAACATTTCCTCCATAATAAATAGCTTTGATACAAAACATATTGGATGGTTTTCACTTTCCATTTGCATCGAGTCATTAGTCATCTCATTATCAAAAACAAATAAATTTTGTTTTATTGAATATGAAGCAATTACCTTCAGGATTATAGCCAAATTCCCTATCTGGTCTTCTTATTATTTCTTCACACTCTTTGTGAATTCAACCACCATTTATTTTCCACTCATTAACAATACACTTGAATCAAGTGTCTCCTTGATTCTTTCACCTCTCACAGAAAATAGAACATGTTTATTGCCATCTTTCTCAAGGGTGTAAGTAGTCATTCTCCCATAATAGTTCACCTTCGTATCATATTTCCACAATCTAACTAGAAAAACATGTTAATGATATGTGTGCACATAATCACAAAATACATGTTATTTATACTTACCAATCTGAAACTCCACTTGGCATTGTTCATTCACCAATATTTACCGACCTTTTTGAAACCATGAGACCTTATATCACATGGGATGTGGTATCCTTTCTAGCTCAATTTTTTATACCAGTCATTCTCCCATCATAGTTCACCTTCGTATCATATTTCCGTAGTCTACCTAGAAAAACATGTTAATCATCCATGTGCACATAATCACAAACTACATGTTCTTTGTAGTTACCAATTTGAAAATCCACTTGACATTGTTCATTCACCAACATTTTTTGACCTTTTTGGAACCATGAGACCTTATATGGCATGGGATGTGGTACCCTTTCTAAATCTATTTTTTCTACCATATGTGTTGAAACCAAATGATGAGTACTGCCATTATTAAAAATCAATTTACGACACTTCCCCCTTTATTTACATGTTTTTCTGAACAAAATCCTCTTTTGAACTAGTTCACTGACATCCTCATTTTTATTTAGCACCACTCGCTTTATCATTAAGGCTTCTCCTCCTTCTGGAACACCGACACATATTTATTCTTCCTTTGGATATTTAGTTTCAGGTTGTGTTATTTTTTCTTCTCTTCACCTTGCAACATTCTATGGAGAATCCCATGAATAATGGCCCAATTGAATACATGTGTAACACCTCACTTGTTCATATGTTCCTCTTCCTCTTCCTCTTAAAGAAGGCGTTCTTCCTTTGGCATCACTAGTAATTTCTAGTTATGTTTTCTACTGTGACCTGATAGCTTCTCCATTTCGTTGTTTTTCCTTCCCTCCAGGACTTCTTACTCTAATTATTTGACTCTAATTTATCATCATCTTCTCTTCAAATTTCAATGAAACCTAGTATGGTTTTTCAATAGATATCAATTAAATTAAACTTAATTCATCCTAAATATCCAATCTCAACCCATTTGTGTACCCTAGAAACTCTCTCATGTGTATCTTTTATATATCCTAACCTAATGTTCACTTTGTAAAATTCCTCTGTATACTCCCTAATAGTAATTATATTTTTCTTAATATTCTACATCATTATAAGAAAAATTAACTTATAACCTTTGGGAAGGAATTTAAAATTAAATTTAGTTGTCATCCTACTCGAAATATTGAATTTGGCTTTGTTATTCAAGTCCCTTTCTTCCTGCTCTCCATCCCACAATAAAGCCACATTTCCTCTCATATTTGTGATAGAAAACTTGACTTCCTTGTCTTCTGGTATCTCCACATATCCAAAATTCTTTTTCAAATATTTTATCAACTTCACCAATTCTTCTAGATCATAACATCCATTGTACGTAGGAATTTATTCCTTCGAACCGAAACCTAGAGAAAAATATGACTTCAAAAATATGACCTCTATATGTTCTATAGTTATATCCTCTTCAACCTCTAGAATTTCTTCGTCACTAGTGTGATCACGATGTTAGGTAGCTTACATGGCTTCTAGCCTTTTCCAAAGAGTTATCACTTATTCCCTCAACTCCAGTTCCACATCTAAAACTGTTTCACCTCTTCCTCTACCTCTACCTCTTCGAATTATGAGTACTATCCTTGACAGATTAGATAAACCACATGGACACTTCCCAATGTTTAATTCCCACCTTTTCAAGGTATTTCCACACTTTGATATAACTTTATGTAAAGCCAACTCTCTTTGCACATGCTATAATTTTTAATCTGCAAGATAAATTTAGTTATGGAAGTGAATTCTATTTTTTATTACACTCTCTCTACTTCAAAATGCATGAATCCTTATTTCTTTATGAAATTTTTAAATATCAAACCTGTGTGTAATCAACCTCTCTCTATGCAGCAACAAGCCTAGAAATGGTGGATTTCACGTCCTGACTAAATGTTATCGCATAAAACTAAAAGTTAGGATTGGAATTGAATTACAGGTAGCTAAACCTCCCAATTTATATTTATCTGTGTGATCCTAATCAATGTTGACAATGTGTATTTAATCTATGATTGGTTGGATCGAATAATCACCATTTTTTCGAGCACTTTCTCATCGTGCGTTGACCTTTGACTTGGTCTCGGTCATTCACTCCGCCAACCAATGATATCTATGCAAAATAATTTTGATATACCATGTAAAACATAACTTTACTATTGAAATGATATCCTCACTGTTGAAGTCATAGATCCAATGGCTATAGATCAATCTAGAAATGCCAATTTTTTTAACCCATTTCTATTTAAATTCTAACTGGGGTTGAAAAACCTAAAAATGGGTTTCCAAACATTATGAGTAGATCCAATATATCAGTTATAGCCAGTGTAGGAGCGAAACCATAGTCGATTCATCAACGTTGAGGAGATCAATTAAGTTGTCCCACGATCCTCTCAATTGTTATGTTTTTTCAACAAACAAGGACATTATCCATACATGAGCCTTCATTCACCCAAAGAGAAGATCACTCCTCTCATGTAGAAATTTTTATTAAAAATTTCTACCAAATTCATCACACACAATTCTCTCTCTATAGTGCATGGTTATAAAATTCAACCTCACACAACTCATTGTATAATACAAATTCATAATTCTCAATGTGATTCAATAATGAGAAATTGAAGACAAAATGATAGAGATTCACATACAATTCTCTCTCTATTTTATTACTTTTTTGAATTCTCCAAATCTCTCCCTCCTAGGTTATATTTGAAGGGTATTTATTACAAGTTTTTAGATCTAATAAAATAGTATCTAATCTATTCAAATCAACAAAAATATACTAATTTTATTTAACCAAATCATCAGTATATAACTATCAACGCACCAAATGATCTCAATCTATCATTTTAATTTCTTACAACAAAACTACCTAACAACCTTAACCTTTTAGAAGTCAATAACAATAAACTGCTGATGCCCCTATACCATTTCTAGATAAAATCAAAGAACTTCATCTTACGTGGAATATAAAAATCTGTCTTGGAGGTGGAGGCATATTATTTCAGTGCAAAAATCCTAGTTATAACTTCTAACCATGCTTCAACATGTTCTTTAGATCACCCTCTTGATAATTCTATCTCCCCAAAAATATCCTCATGAGGGTGTCTAAGAAATGATCATTTATATCCCTCTAGATTTCCTTCTTCCATGTGAGGTCACACTTCCTCGGTACTAGATGTTGGTGACCCTTTTAGTGTTTCCAAGATTTATTTTAATGAGCACATTATAAGAACTAGGTCAGGTGCTAGAGTGGTTGGTGTTGACAACATTGCTAGTGTTGGTGACGATGGTGGTGCTATTGTTGTTCGGCCTCATCATTAACATGTCTCTACCATTGAAAATTTTCTTTGGCCACATAAAAATGATTATGAGCCGTTGAGGCGTAAAATTAGTTTAGAATATCTAACATCATAATCCCAAGCTGGCATGCAAGTATATGTTTTCCACTATTATTTCCTTTAGGAAAGCATTAATGATACTAAGGTCAAGGAGGGTGGCAATGTTCCTTCCTTGTCCTAACATGAAGGTTAATATCTTCTTATATGTAGCAATGTGTAACAATACTTATGATACTATGTATGTATTTATAGTTCATCAAGGGTTGTTTATTAATGGTTTTAGCTCAATTTTTAAATATTTATAAAATGTAGTTCAACAATTATCCTTAACAATATTTATGTGTTACAATCTATCCATATGATTCCTACATGATTTCCTTCTGACGATGCTTATTTATCTTGTGGGTTGATTTTTTAAATAATATAGATATTCAAAATGTAACCCAAAATAATAAAAAATGTACGTGAACAAAGGTATAATTTCAAGCCAACCCATAAACATATGTATACATCAAATTTTACATTTATGCATAGATAACAGGTACATGTATATTCATAAGAGTGTATTGCAAATACACTGTATAAATACTAATTGTTATATATATATATATATATATATATATCTATATATATATATATATATATATATATATATATGTCTGTATATAAATTTTTAAAAATGGATATAAATTCATTATATATAAATTGTAATTTGTTTTCTTATAAATTAAAATGAAAATAATGTATTCATAAAGATATAAATAATACACCATGAACACCTTCTATGAAGTGAAATATTAATAAATACTAAAACAAGTTCACGTGTCATAGATAATATTCACATATTTTATATGGTTCGTAAAAATTGATGCAAAATTTTCCCCTGGAGCTCTGAAAAAACCTAATCGCAATGTCTTCCGTTGGCGGTATTGATTCCTCGACCCTATTGGGCTTTGTAGCTGCCGACTCCACGACAGAGCGAGCATGATCTGCGGGTTTCCACGCTGCAGACCACTGGGGTATTTCTTCTCAGAAAATGAATGGTGAGCATCATCGAATTAGCCTTTCGACAGCATATTTGGCCTAGGTCGCAGGACCAAGGGTCAATCCTAACTACACAGACATGGACGTTGTCAGTGTAGAGGCATTTTTCATAAAGGATTCAAGCGGCTCTGCAATGATGACTCTTACCATAGTCAAAAGGGTTACAGTTGAGGCTAAGATCTGGGGTTATACTCCACCTCTCTGGGCTACCACCGACACTTTTGGAGGCAAGGAATCGGATTTCCCCACTGGTGAATCGGCCGCATTAGAGTTTTCCCAAGCAACTACATTTTTCCACAGAAATGGGGTGATTGCTAGCTGGACAGGGGATGCTTCGAAAAACCCTATCTACAAGGAATACGAGATCCAAGCAAGCGTGCCCTTAGATTCCACCTCTACCACATGCAAGAAGCTCTGCTTCTTGGGCCAATCAGATCTGCCAAAAGAAGCACCAACATTTCAGATCCAAATCATTCTCCTCTCTGGAAAAACGTTGCTATAATGGGTGCGTGCAACAGATCTAGTACAAGATCTTTCATGCAAACTTGATCTTCGACTGGGAATTCCTTCTTCTTATCAGATATTGTTGTATAAAGGTAAATAGCTAGAGGACCCTTTTCCCCTCTCCTTTTACTGTATTCGAAGAGATGCATCTATTGTACTTACCCTTTGTCTAAGAAGAGGGTCCTTAGGGCAGACCTCTTCTGATCCTCCATTCTCTTACAAAGATGCAGTCCATAAAGAGGCAGTCCATACATATTCCTCTTCAAAATTTTCTCAACCAACTATGGCGCCCAAGCCTTTTTTAGTGGATAAATTGGATGAAATTCCCTCTATCGAATTCTCTCATCCTGCACTTGCAGATCATTACTAGAAATTTGTTGAATCTACAATAATATGCAAATTTAATGGCTTATGGCCTCATACAGCAGATTTATACTAATGGATCCACTCCAACTGGACTAATAAATGCAAGATCTACTTATGCTCGAAAGGTTTCTTCATTGTGGCTTTTGCCTTAAGCAAATATTACCAGAAAGCCTTAACAAAAGGCCCTTGGTTCTAGGGCACGGCTAGGCTTTTCCTCACCCCATGGTATCCAGACTTCGACCCTTCTACTTCTATCATCACCAAAATTCCCATCTGGGTCAGGTTCCCGAACCTTCCAGCGCATCTATGGCATTTCTATGTTTTCTTAGCTATTGGAGACACCTTAGGCCACTATCTCACCACAAATACCTCTAGAAGGGAGAAAGGACTCTACACCTATGGAAAATTGTGCATAGAAATAGACACCAGTAAAGGATTTCCAGATCAGATCAATCTAAAAATTGGGGACTTCCATTGGAAACAAACCTTGGACTATGATAATACGACCTTCCGATGTCGCCATTTTCATCAAACGGGGCATCTCCAAAATTCTTGCACTCAGCTCCAAGACAAAAAGAAGAATCTCAATCGCAAGCCCAAATCCAAGAGCTGGAGTCCCTGTGTACCTCCCCCCCCTATGGATGACACAGATTCCTCTAGCTCGGTTGAGGAGGAAATTGAATAAAATGGGGAAAATGTTGGGATTCCAATGGAAACCCCCTTAGCCAATCCTGCAGACTCCTCTGGTCCTCCGATGTCTCAGAAACACACTCATGTATCTTCTTCCTCCGACTCTAATAAGGATATTTTTCCCTCAATGTAGAATAGCCTACATCTAGTCATAGCCCAACCAAATTCCAATGACTAGGTCAAAGTAAGCAAGAAAAAGGGGAAAAAATGTCGTTTTACAGTATCCACCCACACTGGGTAGTTATCTTTGTCCAACTCTTGTTTCTTTGTTATCCTTGTTATCTTTTTTCTCATTCCTTGGTTGTTATTCAGGAGCGAGGTTATTAGCCTTTCACCTCTGACTTCCCTGCTTCTCAACATCGCTTGCATGCAAGCTCTGATTGTACTATATATTTTCTCTTAATAGATTTAGTCTTGTTCAGAAAATATATATATATATATTCACATATTTTATAATACAATAAGACCTTTGTATTTAAGCACCAAATTTTTTTAAGAGGTTCTTGATTAGGTGGGTGATTTTGTGATAAACACTTATACAATCAATGATTTCATAACAAATCTTGATTTACATATGTTGAAAATAACAACAACTAATACTTTATATAGGTTGAAAGTAATAAAAGTCTTTGTTATTTAACCTTGTGTGTTAATTCTAGTTATCCATCACATTTTTTTCTTTATTTCATACATCCACCTTATTTTATTATTAAATCTCCCCCATGGCGCTTGAGAAGAAATAGAATGTGACCTCCATTCATAATAATCATGCTAATGCTAGAGAAGGTTGTTCAGCACAATTTAATGAATGTTATCATTAACATGTAATACAAACTCACTAGTTTTAATTTATAATTTACATCATTTATCAGATTATTAAATAATGTATAGGTGGATTTTAAAATGTAAAAGAGAATGTAAATATAATCAGTGACATCTGAATTTTAATTGATTTTAACTGGTTCATTAAATTGGTAAGCAATGTAAATGTAGATTTTCAAATGTTGAAAGACTCAAATTGATAAGTAATGTGTATACAATTTTTAAAACAAAGAAGGAATCGCTCAAATTAATGTAACTAGTTTTCATTAAATTGATATTTATATGCACATTTTAAATTGTCTAAATTGATAAGTGTTAAAAGTCATTTTTTCATATCCAATCAAATGGACGTAAAATGGGATCAATCAACATCGAATGAAACTTTTCATTCATCCCTTGCAAAGTCAAGAACATCCTCTCTCCAAACTTTCCAAGAATTTTTGGTTAAAAGATTCTAAATCTTTATTTTTTGCACTATCACACTTAGCATTCATTCAAACTACACTATTTCAAGTTGCACACATAGAATCTACATTAACAAGTGCATGTTTCTTTCACTGCAAGTGTGATAGCCCTTGAAATTCAATAAATATAAAAAATAATTTAGAATATTCGCTTCATAGAATATTCTGAAGTGGTTTCAACTATTTACTGTTGGATTAGATCTCAAACTCCTACTCTTGAGGTTTTATCTCTTATCCATAGAACTTATACTCCCTATAATGTGGATCCAAGTCCTGCAATGGTAAATCCCAAACCACCTCTTTTACCCTATAAATTCACTCCATTCCATATAGTCTGGGTTGGCTTTTGGAGATTCTTATTTCCCCCTTATGTTTTTTCTTTGTGCCTAGGGATCCATTATCCATACATGCACTTGAGTTGTGATTGAAGCAGGGGAAATTTGAAGGATGGAAATTTATATTAAAGTTTAGAAGCCTTGGCGAATCGTACTAGTCCCTAGCATGCAAACTATAAAATGTTTAGTGATATATTTGTAAAAATATTAAAATTTATAATGATTTTATATAGTATCTATAAAATTTAGGTGATTTTTAATGTAAAATAATTTTATGATATAAAATTTGGGTGAATAATTTTTGGGAAAAATGGAAATTGGAAAATCTTTATTTTCGGGAGAGAACATAGAAAATTAGCCCTCATGCAAATATTAACCCCTAAGAGTTTCCCTGGATTGAAGACCCTTGACTCCTTTCCCTTAATAACATATTGGTGGAAGATATTTGCTGAAGACACCAAGATAAAGGGGACTCATGGGAAGGAGAATCTTGAGAGATTTTTTAATCACTATAACTCTATTTCAACGAAAATTGAGTTTACTATGGAAGTCGAAGAAAATGGGAGAATTCCATTTTTATATGTCCTTGTTACCAGGAAAGAGGATGCAACATTGGGGCATTAGGTAATTAGAAATAATAGTCACATAGACAAATATCTTCACATTGAATCATACCATCACCCAACTCAGAAATTTGGTGTCCTAAATACTCTTTCTGTTAGGGCCCTCAAAATATTAGAGGTTGAGCACCTTAGTGATAGTGAGGAAATAAAGCACTTGACCTCTGTTTTTAAAGGTATATGATATAAATATATGGGTATTAAGAAAGCCATGAAGAGATCCGAGGGTTTAGTCCTTTCCAAAGAACAATAAGAACATCAATTTAGGTGTGGTAGGGTTTTCCTACCATACATCCAAGGTGCTACGGATAACATCGGGAAGGTTTTGCAAAATAATGACGTAGCTGCGCGTCAAGAACAATAAGACAAATAATGCATTTAGTTAAGGATAATATCAATCACGAGCAGCTTCAATGAGTTTATAAGATGTATTGTTCATTTGGGAAAAGTTATATTCGGGAAATTGAGTATTCTTAGCAAAAGATATTGAAAGATGATGGAGTTGATATTAGGAATGAGGGATCTCATACCTTGGCCCTGGAAGATCACTCCTCGAAAAATAAGCATCATGTTTGTTT
This sequence comes from Pinus albicaulis, assembly GCA_034641835.2. NCBI lineage: Eukaryota > Viridiplantae > Streptophyta > Pinopsida > Pinales > Pinaceae > Pinus > Pinus albicaulis. The sequence continues at coordinate 380,992,535 of CM076569.1, read as the reverse complement.
AGAAAATGCCAATATTATCACAAGAGATGAACACTATCTTTTGAGATTATTAAGCATCTGCATAATCTCAACAGGGATGGAGGGAGTGAAATCAGTGGTAGCTAGCTTCCTCTGATCAAGCTAATTGGTTATTTCGGTTCTTCTCCCCGAGTATAGTATCTCAAGAGTATTTTTCTTTCCCTCTCAGCTTTTAATTTTTTTGAATTAGGGTTTAATAATAAAAATAATAAAACAACAACAATACTAATAATTAATATTAATAAATTATTGAGTTAATGAATTAATTAAATATTAATTTATTCATCACAATAATTTAATATTAATAAGTTAATAAATAATTAGTATTCATTATGTAACCCTTAGCCCTATTTTATTTAGTAATTAATAATTTAATAAGTATTATTAATAAAAATTAAAAATTTAATAGTTATTATTAAAAATTAAAAATATCTAATAAATTTAAAAATTAACTATTTATTCATTAATTAATATTCTTCTTTTAAAATAGTTATTATTATTAATTATGATTAAAAAATTTAATAATGGTTATTATTAATAATTATTATAATTAGCAATTTTAATAACAAATAATAATTTTTATTTCAATATAAATAAATATTAAAAAACAAATAATTAGTAGTAATTATTTAAGTAATTAAAAAAATTGCAGTATAATAACAAATTGACTAATTAAGGCATGTATGTTTCCACAGGCAGGAATACAATGTCGATCAAAGCTTCTGGAATCTTGTTTATTGAGTTCGAAAGACCCAACGTTTCGAGTGAACATTTCACCCATCTTCAAGGGAAGAGAGATTTTTCAGATGATAGGAAGAGTTCTGGATCATAATATATATTTATAGCCAAAGGGAAGCTGGTTGTTAGAAACTTAGTGATTTAAGGGTACGATGGTAATTAACAATTTATTAATTAATAAAAAATATGCTTATTAATTATTATTAGTAATTTTAAATCATTATTATTGCTAAATAGAAATTATTATTAATTATCACTTATCACTAATAACTATTATTAGTAATAAATAATTATCATTAATAATCATTGTTAATAACGAATTATTTCAGTAAATAAATTTTAAAAATAATCAATTAGAATTGTCTCTGCATAATTTAGGTTTAGTTGTAGTTGTCTCTCCTTTCTTGGGTTTTCTTCCCCTATTACTATTTATCCATCGTTTGTTCCCTCTTTCAATCATTCATTGGAAAAATTCCTAAAGATGGATCCTCATTGGAATTTGAAATGTCAAAAAAATTCTTATAACACTGTGGATAATCGAAATCATTCTTATCCAAAGGAAAATATAGTTGGGAGACATCTACAAGGTCAATATCTACAAGGGTTTTAACTTCTTCAATGTTCATTAATATAAAAGGTATTTTTTTTTACTATATTTATGTACATTTATGAAAATGTAGAATAAATCCTTCTTCACTCATTGTTTAGAGATGTTAGTATATGTCATTTGTATGTTTTGGCTCTCTTGCTTGTTTTAGTTGTTTTGTAGGTTCAAATTTTAGTATTTGGATTTGGAGTTGGAACTTCCATGCAAGGAGAAGAGGAGATTGTGTTGGATTCTAGGTAAGTCTTTCTTCCATATTCTAAACTTCTCTAAGGAAGGCATAATTGTTTTATGTGTGCTATGTATATATCGATGCACTAGATCTAGGGAGCTTGCTTCTGTCCACAACAAAAAATTATCTGTCAAATAATGAGTATATTTAGTAAAGTATTTTTATATTTTAAAATATTCAAACACTCAATTTTACAATGATGATAAATGGCTATATTTAAAAATGTATTGAAAATATTGGTGAAATACCCATCACAATGATAAATATTGTATACGATGAAAAGCGACTTGTGATATTGATGAGTAAAGTATATGAAGATAATACTCACCAATTTTAACATGTGAAAGGCTCATTCAATTGATAAGAAATAGCATGCAGATTTTAATTTCCAATTTAAATTTCATCTAATTGATAAGTAAGGTTTCAATAATAATGTGAATAAATTGACATGCAATGTCAATTTATCATTTCCATATTTTAAAATGTTCCAATACTGTTGGAAATAAATATAGTTTAAATGTCATCGTGATATCCCATCATGATATCCCACCATGATATCCCATAGTGATATATTTTCTTTCCCTGATTCTATATAGTGATTGATGAATTTGTAGGTGTTCTACTAGTAGGCCTTAATCTTATTTCTATGGACTTACAGAATCTACAGAGACTTTGTTCTAATGCATTTGATATTTTAAGCTTAGAACCTTAGGGGTGTACTATTTAAGAAATGAATATCATTTTTTAAGGGTCTTCGCTTACATTCCCATAACCTGGGATATTATGGAAATGGAATATTCAAAGGAAGTGGAGATATTGTGACATCAATAAATCCTTCTAATAACCAGGTATGGAGGTTGAAGTTTCTTGTATTTACAAGAGTATTTATTTAAACAAATAATTCTTGTAATATAAAATATTGTTAATGTAGAGAAATAAAATGCTATAATTGAAATTCCCAAGCTAAATGTAATATTGGTCTGCAGACCTTATTATGATAGACAACTAAAATTGGGTCTGCAAAATCCTTTGTGGAGTCATAACATTGTTCTATAAAGTTGACCATTGATGAGCGTTACTAAAGTTTTCCCTACTAACCATTGGACCAAACTGGTTGATTTGTTCAGTCTCTAGAAATATTGGCATTTGACCTTGTCTTTCCTAGTGTGAGAGGCTTATTTACACAAGAGAAAATTATCTTAAGAAACTTAGTCTAGGTTCTCACGTATGGATATAATTTTATTGTACTGGTATAGGTTTTAAATTTTTCAGAATCTATTAATTTGAAAACGCATGTTTTTCGTATGAATCCTGGGTTAGGTGAAGATATGTATTGTTTATGAAAATTTTTAGGCGACATTTTTTTCATTTAAAAAAATCTTCAATTCTAAAGGAAAACCAAAAAAAAACTGCATCAAGTAATAATTAAAATAAAAAAGGCCTACCTTGAGGATTTAGATCAAGTGAACACAAACCATTTATGAAAAATTCCAAAAGTTTATTTTATTTGTTCTAAAATTACTTGCTACTTTCAATAAAGAGAATCACTTTACAAAATGCATGTCTTTGGTTGGACCTTCAGTATCCATGCAATTAGCTTGTAAGGTGGTTCTTGACCCTGGTAGAACTGGTATGTCATAGTCCCTATGTAATTGGACTTGGAAGGTGTTGAGCCCTAAAAATGTCCTTTCTTTTCACCAAATTTCACTCCATTCCATTTGTCATTTATCATTTATAGGCTTAAAATATCAATAGGAATGATTAAAATCACTTTAATATTGCATGCAATGACCGAATTATTATACTTTTTGTGGTTTTGTTGTCATAGTGATTTTTGAGTAGACTTAGCTACAGAATGCAGTCATTCTGTAGCTAGTCACATATTCCGTAGCCATCTTTACGTTTAAAAAGGTTACAGGTGTCATTTAAGGGAAAGACTCATATGTTTAGACTCCAGACATCTCCTGCATCATTCCTTGTCCTCCACGAAGGCTAAGCAAAAATCCGAAAGTGGTTATGCACATGGACAAAGCCAAAACCAAGAAGTAGACTTCTACAAGGATAAGGACTCTGCAGGTGTCTTCAGCAAAATGGGAGTCCTCAACAGGAGTTCTAGTTTGATTTTGATTATAGAAGACACCTATGCCTATTTCTACTCAATGAAAGTTATGTATTTTCTTATAAAAATAACTTGGTGAACCGAGAAACAGTTAGTTGATGTTTTGTTGTTAGTGCTCAAAGACTGTGATACTCTGTTTCTGAGTGTTTTTCTTTTAATGAAGGAAGTATAACTTTGATGCATGATCTGAAGAAACTTTAAGGAGTTAAGGATTCGTGTGCCAATCTGATGGTAGAGGGCCCCTACTATCTGAAAGGCTTTGTGCATATTTTCTAGATAACTGACCTTTAACTCTGTTTTGTTCTTAACTTAGGCAGTTTTCTGAGTTTATCTCTTGCATCATGTTTTATGTCATTTACTTACATCGAATATTAAAGTAAATATTTTTCTCATGAGATGTTCCAACATATCACTAATAGGTGAATGAGATATAGTTGTAGTACTTTGGAGTTAATTGCATTTTAGTTTAGTTTTGTTCATTGCATTTCAGTTCTGTTAGTTAATTGCATTTCAGTCCTGATTAGATTTAAAAGACCCTCATTATCTTATAAGCTACTCTTGTTCTCAAATTATTCTAACACATCATTATCATATGAACAATGATTATTTATATCATTTTGAGTTCTTGACTATTCTGCAATTATGATTTTACAAACAACCTTTTTCCCAAGTTGTTCCAAGAAATATCTAACCTTTGAATGAGGCTTAATAGTAACATTTTGAGTTTCATAATAAGTTAATTCTAGTGTTATAAGTTATTTTAGTATAGGGTTCCTTACTACATTGCAGATAATATTTTCTCAAAGTGTTCCAACAAATTTCTAACAACGGATGAGATTTTCTCTGTGATGTTTTAAGTTGTTGTTTACTAAAGAGAACCTCATTACATCAAACTAATCCTTTTCTCAAGTTGTTCCAACATACCTCAAATGAAATGAATTGGACTAATTTTAATGTTATGAGTTAATTTTCTTATCAACTTTACCATCTATGGATTAGCATTTTCTGTTCTTGGTGCCATTCATAGTTTAGAGTAGATTTTATTCTGTTTTAGTGTGATCAGTAACTTATTTTTGCCAGCAATTCAGTTCTTTTCCCCTTAGCATAAAAACACAAACCAAAAACACTAGAAAAAAACTAAGTACAACGAAGTAGGAAGAAGATACCTAGCCACATATGGTGCACTTCACTTCAATAGTTTACTAGCCCTGGTTGACAATTTATGACATCAATTTAGGAACACTAAGTTGACTAGACAAAAGGTATGTATAAATTCCTCCTCCCAAAGCTATCTTACTAAGGCACTAAAATTCAAGTACTTTTAACAACAAATTGGGATTTGTGATGACAATTATAGAGTATTTTTTAATGTTTACATTCTTTTTTGAAATACACATCCCAGGGAAACCCACTAGGAATTTCCCCTCATTTATAGGATGTTATCCATGGTAGACCTCATTTTTCATAAGCTCAAGGCTTTGAAAATATAAGGTTCAAGGTTGTTACAACAATATAGTCATTAAGAGCTAAACATTGATTCTCTTGGTATTTGAAAATATTATTTCATTTTCATCTAGAAGTTGAATTGCACGTTAGAATGCAACATCCTAGAACTAATGAAGACTTATTTATTATATGACATCGTAAATACTTATATTTATTATTGATAACTTTGTGTTTGATAATTATCTTCAACTAATGTTCATTGTGAGTGATTGAGCATTACCAAAAAATCCCATCTGAGTGGGAAGTGCTAGGCATAGTCCATAAAAAAACCCAATTCGCGCATTTTTCTTTAAGACCAGTTATCCCTGATAATATAGAAAAATAAATATTTCTTTCATAAGAAATTCAAATTCAATATAAACACATTTTTTTGTGCCCATCTCTCGAGTTCCTATCTCTTCCTAGTAAGAATAAGACATGATTAGTTTAGGCAACTGAAGCACTCTTTTTTTAATTCCAACAACGCTTTTAATTAAATATGGCGGCCTATATTTGGAATAATTTTGAGATGAAGACATTAAAAACAGGTTGCAACAACTCAAAAAACAAACCAACATTGTGAAAATGGCCACAAGTAGGGAGCATCAGTTTTGTGACCGACATAGATGCCAATTAAACCTTGGCTTTCTGATCCAATAGTTGTAACAGGAATTCAAACTGCTAAACCTACATTAAAAGAAGACCATAAATGTGTAGAACCATTCACGTAAGTTACAAAGTATCTTCGTTCTCATTTGATTCTAACAATTCTTCAAACATGAATGCAGAATTCAAAATTCTATCCAACTTCATGTCGTTGCTATGGAAAAACCAATACATGCTCATATAAAGGGTAAGTAGCACTTGTCATGTATGTTAAGAAACACTTCTACAACTAGGAATTTCTATCCATATAGTTCCATTACTAAAACATAATAATAGTTTCAAAAATCCATGCAAACAACACAACAGTACACAAGAATTAAAAGAGGAAATAAGGATTCACACCATAGGTCAATGCAATGATTAATCACTAGAGAAAATCCCCTTTAAGTGAAAAAAACAATGTGGATAATTATATGTTTTTTACCTCTCACAATATATTTTCCACTTACTTTTGTTGGGAATTTGGTGGGGATTTTTGACATGGTATGTTTGAACTAAAAAATATACACACTTTTAGTGTCCCAAAGGTTTTTGAGGACATTGAATAAATTTATACATTTGGGAAAAAGTAATCCCAATCCCATATTTATCACATAATTTTGGCAAAAAATTTAAAAACCATGTAATGGTTAGATTGATCCTAAATAAATGAGAAGAATAATATATTTCATAGAGTTGAACGTCAAGGATTTGCACTCATCCTGCACCCTAACTTAGGTACAAGGGTTTAACAACTCTTTCCTTATCACTATTTTGTCAGTGTATTTCTATGAAAAACAACCTCTTACAATTTTGAGATACTTTCTTCTAATTAAAACCTCTTGTTTCCTCTCTCTTTGCTAGTTTCTTCCCCTTCTACTATTCCACATCCTATCTTGACCGACCCATCTCCTTAAAAATTTTCCTACACTTCTTCCCAATGATTGATGGCAAAGAACAAAGAATAGACTCCCTAAAATAAAAATTCAAATATTCTCCTTCATAGTTCTCGTTTCCTCCATAAATGTTTTCTTCCCATAACTCATTTTTCCATCATGGTCTCAATAGTCATATGGTTACATTATAATTTCATATAAGACCTTCCCCATTAGTTTAATGGAAATTATCAACACTTTCTATCTTCATCCTCCATAGGATTCAACTCGGTACCTATGGGTGTTGTACCTTGGTGCTTTAGCTCTAACTCCATATCTCACTAAAACTCTACCTCTTGCTCTTCTACTGACTTTGTCTTTCACACATGGTTTGTCTCTAGCTTTTGAAATGTGGTCAACCATAGTTTTTGAAAATGTACCTTACACACCACCTTATTCTTATGCTCTGATTTTTTATATATAATTCACAAACAAGTCTCACATGCCCCTAGCGATACTGTATGGGAAGCTCATGTTATTTCATTGGTGGTGAAGGATGACCAGCCTATATTTCCATCTCTTCTCAATATTTTAACTATAAACTGCAATTCATAGTTTGATCTTCCTCTAAAATTATTTCTGATATACTTCCCAAACAAGCCTCACATGCCTCAAATGAAGGTTTATGGAAAACTTATGTTATGGTGGTTCAAGGTTCCCAACATATAATTACATGCCCTATTTACATTTGTACTGCTAAATTACAATTCATAGCCTAAGGTATAGGGATCCTGAAATGCATGCATACTTGTTAACATTCATTATGGAGTTAACAAGTCATTCACTAGAAACATTTCATTAAACCAAACTTCAACACAAAAATGTTATCATATTAAATAATGCAACTTTTATTCTCCATGGAAAGGTGAAATAAGTTCCTACTATAACTCATGCTTCTATTTTCATTAATTCCATCATGGAAATATGTGTTACATCTTCTTCCATGTCCAACTCGACTTTGGAATTACATGCTACATCTACTGCCATGTTGAAGTCAAAGTAGGATACAGATACTTCTGCAACTGAGATGCACCAATCAATTATACAGCTACATGTTCAAGTATATGTTTTTCCCTTTTCCCAGCTAGGATTTCAGAAATAATAATCTGCCCACTTATTTTCATAAGAATTCTAAAAGACATATACTCCTTTCAATCACATCCAGATTTTCTCCACTGTTGAGGTGGTGTCCAACTATTCTTGATCTTCATTGGTTGGGAAACAATAATTTTGGTTTGGTGTTCATGCATCTACAATCTCTTTATAGGGTATTGACTCACCATTGCTCATATTCTAGCTCCAAAAAAAAGTGTAACTATAGTTCTCCATGTAAAATGTATTCAAGGATGAAATCCATAACAACGGTATGTTGGTTTCTTGTTTTCACAATAAGAACTAAGGAATGATTTATTATCTTTCTTGCTACTGCCATTTCTTACATATTTTCCCAAGTGGTTGGACATTTTATTTCTTCAGAGCCTTCTTACTCCTTCCTTAAAGCTTTCACAAAATTGTTTCAAGTATGGTATATTTTCTATAGCTTCTCCTTTGGATGGGCTCTCACTATATTGAGGTACTTCCTTGGACTTTCCTTTGTATTCTTTTGTCTTGGGATTGTGAAAAATTTCTGAAAATGATTCCAACTCTTAAAACATTTCTTAGACTCCTCTTTAGTCATTGCCTTGATGGTCTCACTTCATCCTTTCTGTATGCTTTGGATTAATGGATTTCATAAACTCATTCCCTTTAGAAGTCTCACCTTATTCATAAACTTCACCAATCTACCTGTAACACACCCCCTTGAGGTTTTTTTTTAATGCCTAAAGATATATGTATATCATATACCATAATTCTTGGATAAAAATTGGTATGCCACCAGAGTCTAGTTGATAGGCATGGCATCCATAAAAATTATGAATAATAATTTGCTGCAAACCGTACTTAAAGAAATAAAATAAAAAATCCTAACAACCTCATTTGAGTATAATGGAGAATAGCTCAGTAGCCTGCAAATTTGAAAAATAATTGTACCTCCTACCTAAATAATAGATGATATTATTGATATCCACTCCAATTTATCCTCTTCCTAGCACAATAAAATGGCTACTCTATTTTTCTAAACACTAGGGCAAAGAATGCACATCTAACATCCTACCACCTAATTATGCTCAAATGCAAATTTAAGCGTTGACAAAAATTTGGATACAACATGTAACTTCAGTCAATATTCATTGAAGAATAATTGGTATGTACAAACCAGAAGGGTGTATAGAAACCAACTATACCTACCAATAGAAATAAATCATATGAGATACTTGCCATGTAGCTGAAGTAAAAAATACTAGAGATAAGGTTTGTAATTTCCAGCTTGGTGAAGAAGTAGAATGCAACATACAGGAACAGGTGAAGTGCAGATGAGCCTAAAGTTATATAAGATCTCCACCATCAGTGGTAGTGTTCACTACGCAACTAGAAGTAGCATAGGACAATAATTATGTATATACAAGTAACAATAAGGATAAAAAAGACAATGACCATAAATCCATACATGTAATAAAATTAATGTGACCAAATAGATGTTAATATGAATAATAATTCAATGCAAAATGCACCAAACGGTAATATTCCTTCAATGAGTACTGAGAAGATCGGCAACATGTACTATGCCTACTGTCGAACCTGCCTGAGAATTTTATTTGTCTTAACAAGATCTTCAGGTACAGGTTTCTTGTAGCTAAATTAAATACCAAAAAAGAACAGAGAGATAGATATCCCAAACCATAAAAATACTAAAGTAACCATTTTCCCAATTGGTACGACACTAGAGGGATCATACCCTAGATCAGTGTATTGAGGATAAAGAAAATTCCAAAAAACAATGTCGGGGAAGATGAAAACAATCTCCAACGTGTTTATTTTCCATTTTCTACCCTTGAACATCTATTACATATGTAGAGAAGAGTAAACAACAAAAAAACCCTTGAATGCCTAAAATAGAACCGTAGTTATCATCAGTCCACCATGATTTGATGGTGAAAGAAATCCAAGCATGGAAAATATCATTACGACAAGTTTCATCTCAAGTGTCTTCCAGTTTCTTCTTGGGCTTCATCTTGTATCTCTAATTTATTCTAATTTGAGATTGTAAGATAATCCTCACTTACTTGAAATCTATAAAAGGCTAGCTCCTAGATTGATATGATCTATTGTTACTCATTTAATGTCTTCGTCAACCTTTTCACTCCATACAAAGGTTAGTCGGTAATTTATTACCTACCCCCATAATCTCTTCCAGCAAATTCCCCTTGCAATAGGATTGTAGAGAGTTTCATCAACTATTTTTCCCCTTGAAATGACAGCTAAAAATTCTATGTTATGTGTTCCCTCATTTTGGCATGCATAAATCAATGGAAGTCTTTTTGATAAAATTGTTAGAAACATTTGAGCACTACTGAGGGGGGTGCGGGGATGAATCAATAGTGTGATCTATATATGATGTTTACCAATTTAAACTTCACTTACTGAATCACATACATATTAGAAATAACTCATTAAATATGTGCATCACATAAGAATAATTAAAAATCATAAGGAGCACCATAGATAATAAACAATGCACACAATCACATCATCACATATAAGACACAAGATTTATGGTGGAAAACCTTCGAGGAGAAGAACCAACCTTGCTACTGTTTCCATACTCTGAATGTCTATTAGTCAAGAAATTTGTCTTTTACATAGCTATATGACTGCCATCAACATAGAGACTAAACCTCATATAAAATATTCCAACATCGACCTTCTAGGAGACTTGATACTACTGATGAGCTCACAAGACTCTATTCTCTACACATCTACGGACTACCATCTACTAAATTCCCCCACGATAAACGAGACTCTCCCAAATCCGATTGGATGATCCAACTACCATTGCATGAGAAACTTATTCTTTTCTCGAAGGTTCACTATCACTCCTCTCTCATGAAGTAACTCCTCCTCTACCACTGTGCAGATCTACTTTCATACATCTTCAAACTAGATCCCAAACACTCTGCTCAAGAATAAATTAGCTCTTTGTACATTCTCTCAACAACAATATATCATCATCATCAAAATAAAAAAATACAACACAAAAACATGTGCTCTCCTATAGAAAAATCATGGCCACAATAAATCTGATACCACCGTTTATCAAACTGTCGCATACCAAAGTAATTGATGCATACTAAAATAATCAACATAAAATGCTAAATACATACACCAAATGTAACAATGGCTCCTACAAAAACAAGTCTGAATGTCACTAGCAAAATATACACCAACAACCTAAAAAATCTTTGAAACAATATTTACTCAAAAATCTCCAAATCTGAAATATATTGAATCATGCTTGATATTTTCTCATTATGCAACATTAAAAGCCATATAGTTATGCATCCATGCTCTCCAATAGGTTTGAAAATATGCTACTTCTCTTCATCCTTCTCACTCACATAATAACATCATATACACCATCAACTCGCAACCAACTAATGCTCAACTCCAAGATCAAGTATATAAAATATGTAAAGAGAAATTAAGGTTGGGCTAGGATCACAGGTGCATAAATTCGACAAAACTAATCCAATAACATGAAAATTTGTGCACTAATTGTATTCACATCATGAGAGGACCTTTTCAAATGATATTTTAATTTTTCAAACAATTCTGTAAGCCTCTAGGATTGCCCAAGCCATTTTTCTTCCAAATAGAACGAGGATTGAGGAGAAAGATCGTGAAATCCCTCAGAATTATGCATGAAACTAAATACTTGTGATTGATACCTATAATTATTCCAATAGGTTGGCCTTCCAGCAAATGAGGCCTTTCAGTCGCCCCCATAGGGTTGGCTCCATGAGACTTTGGCTAAGGATCAGGGAAAACATGAGTCCTTCATCTCAAAAAATATTTCATCAGTTATATCCTCTTCTCTAGCATCTCTATGAACCTCCAGACCTATGACATGAAATCTCACACATATGAAGGTATATCAAAATTTCCTCCCAAGTTTCATTACCAAGTTGACCTACAAGGTCAACAAGAAAGGTTGGAAATAGTGCCAACAAGTCCTCCATTCACCAACAATCATTTGAGAAATATGCAATGCCTCTGACAAACCTGAAAGACTCTATAGCACCATCATGAAGCCATCACATCACTACAATAATTCATCTCTTATAGGCATATACATGAAGACCTAAAAAATACTTAGTTTAAAACTCATCTAGTGTGCCATGAACCATTGCTATCACATGTAGATTTTCATGACAACCTGTAAAGGCATCATGAACCAAAAAAAATACCATCATCTAACCAACATCAATTCCAACACATGGAAACATAAACCAACATGAGTGACATCATACATGTTGAGATAAATTCTAACACAACCATCCCAATGCCAAATCAATTGGCTAGCTGGAACCATGACCACATTGACATCAATTTCAAAACTACAATGCTGAACAAATCCCCCTTTGGCATTGATGTCAATGCCAACAACATGTAAGGATAATCTCGACTAAAACTGTAGCTCTGAATATGATCTATATCCATCCAAATTCTCCCCTCCCCACCCCCCCTTTACATAAATGGAAAAGATTCAACCCATATAGCAAAAACGGAAGCAAAAATATTGGAGTAATACATCTCTACATGGATGAAATATAATGCATATCAATGGTCATCCATGCCTCCATACAATCATCAAGAAAAATATATACCAAACATGATACAGAGAAACATACTAACCAACAACTACTGGCAGCGAGAAGAATCATGCCAACATAAGGCAATCATAATTAACATATGAAACATCATCATATAATATGCATCAATATCCACATGAGGAAACCACACACAATCTTTGCCATAACTATGTAGTAGCAACTACCATAAGATCTCATAACATGAGGCAAAGAATCCGATTTTCATATCATACTATGAGGCATATCATGGACACCTTCAAATTGATCATAATTCCAACAATGTATGGTTGAAATATTAAAAGAAACTAATGGTCCCCTTGAACACATTCCATCTCCAATCATTAGAGATACCAATTGTTGGGATGAAATTATCACTTCCACTGCAAACAATGCTTCCTCTAAAAATTATAAGCACCATATGGACTAAGACGCCACATGACCATGACTCAAGTGACATATACATGATAAATACATGGATATAGAAACGACATAAGACCTCATACATAACTCATATGACTGTATCATGACCTCAATGCTCATGACTATAAGACCCAAAAGATAGTACAACATAATTACATGACTCCATGACCATTTTACATGAATATGTCAATAAATACATGGCTTCTATGATCAACTCATACGGACCAATGAAAAAAATACATGATACATCATAACTATTACATCATCATTAGACCATACATGTGGCTGCAAAAAGGACTCATGAGACTCCTCCATAGCAATCCTCTCATCAAGATAACTCAATATACCACTGAATGGACTCAAAATAAATACATAATGATGATAGAATAACAAATTAATGGTTTTAGTAAGAATCATACAAAATCTCATACATGGTTGGTCCATGTCACAAGTCATCTGATGGACAATTTCCATTGTCTTGATGGCTAGTGGCTATGTGTTTGTTGGAATTGATGTCAACTAGACAATAGTGATTAAGTGTCTAGGAGGAATCTAATGATAGTTTTGGGTTTCTGGTAAATAATCACCATAGTATCAAGCTTATTGAAAAGCCATAAAAATATGAACTGAAGTGTCTAGAAGGAATGTAATCATAGTTGTAGGCTTCTGGTATAGAATCACCAGAGTAGCATGATTATTGAAAATCCATAAAACGATGATTATGGTTAACTGGGGCTCTAGGTCCTTGGCATCATATTGAAAGTTTGGATCCATATTTTAGGTTGAAAATGGGATTAAATAGTACATATGACCATCTCTAGCCAAAAGTGTTGAGAATAAGATTCCCAACAACACCTGGAAATCCAAAAATGTCCATTGGAATCAAAAGATATTGTTTATTGAAGTAATGAACTTGGAGGCCTTTAGAGGAAACCAAATATCAAAATATTAGAGCATTTACATATTTGATATCAGATCATATCAGAAAATCAAAGCATCGGTACATAAGAGAGAATCGACATATAATAGAGCGAAGCATATCGAAATATCAGAGCATCAACACATCAGAACATCTCAAAATATCATATCAACAACACATCGAAGCATCAACATATCGGAGCATTGACATATCAGAGTAAAAAAATATTTGAGCATCATAGTAGGAAGCATCGACACATCAAAGTATCAAAGGTTTGAGCATATCGTAACCTCAAAACATCATATGTATGGTAAATTTAATTTCTGTGAAATTTTTTGGGTTTCCAAAAGAGAATAAATTTAAAGGAATTTTGAGAGAAACAAAGAAATGTGAAGACTCTTTCTCTCTCCTCCTAATAGACACATGTCCATAGTCGATTGGTACTTAAGAGCTAAAGTAGTGAATGATGTCAGCATGATGTGGCAATAACTGTGGAGACATGGAAACTAGTTGTGGCATTTCCAGAATGCCTAACTCGGAAAATAGGTGTGACATGTATCATCACTCAGGAAGGGACACGTAGAAGGATGATGTAGCCATTATGTCATATCTTAGGTTGGGATATCATAGTATGAGGTCCTGGTAAATCCAATGAAAATTTCATTCCGATGAGAGGGGCTTTGATATTGTTTGACACATTGTCCTGTGGAGAGCAAAGGAACCAAGAGCTAAACACTCAGGGGCTAAAATAAAATCGAATATTTGTGACATCATAAAACTCATTTCGTATGAGTTATGATTTATTGAGGCTCCGATGAAACATTACGCAGAAATAAAAGAATGAATGGGTCGGCGGCCAGGGATGAAATGGAGAGCAGTTGGAGATTAAATGCAAAACAACAAAGATGGTATTTGAAGGGAGCAGTGAGATAAGGAAACAATGATAATGGTTCATAGAGAATAACTTATGTGATAAAAGAAAAAAATGGTGCTCATGTCATGCACATCTTTCTCAATTAAATGAGAAATAGAGTTGACACTCATGTGAACTTTCTAGCTCTCATAAGAAATAAATAAGAATGGGAAGTCATGGTAGAGTGCATAGCCAGACAGAGAATTAAATATGAGTATGGTAGCTTACACATGGAGTTAGTGAAGAAATAATAAGCCAATTCCTATTATTAATACCATGACAAAAATCAATTGGTAGGGACAAAATTAGCAAGGGAATACATGCAAAGGTACACTTGAGTGGCGTGGGAACCTATGGTAGAAAAAAAATAGTACAATCTATAGTAGACGATAAAAACCATATATTTCCATAAAAAATAATAGAGCAAGAGAGTATTGTCAAATCGACTATGAAGTGTGAGTTGGGGGTGTGTTAGGAAATGAGCACCAAATCATAGCTGAGATGTATGCAATAGAGAGCATGTTGTGAGAAGGAAGAGAAAAGATTATGCTATTGTGAGAAGAGAGGATAGAAGTATTGTTGTGTAATACCATGGGAGTATTTGGATCAATATAGCACCGAGAGAAGAAATTGATTCTGTGATAAATCTGATTGGTTTTTTTCCTTATTTTTATATGTCTCTATTTTCATTTTGAAAACTGTATGAAAAGTAGAAGAATGGAAATAACAGGCGATTGTCTACATTCAAAGATATTAGTGCCTTTTGGAAATTTGGTGCTTGCTATCCAAAGAAGTTTGGTGCCTCCTATGAGTGTGATCTCACAAACAAACTAATGGAATTAAGTCGGTTCTTAACTTACATCTCAAAAAACAACAAATTGGTGGTTTTTTCCCTTTGGGATTCCATATGAAAAATACTGGTGTCCATGTGTGTGTGTGCTACTCATTTGAAAGATTGTTTGAACATATGAATTCTTAAATTTTTCTGCTCGTTTTATTTATGAATGAATGCTCTAATCAATAGCATGGAATAGAAGAAAAGAATTAAAAATATGGTAAGCAAGAAAATTTAAAGAATCTCACAATTATGGAAAAACAACTACCATTAGATGAGGAACGGTTCCTTTCACTGAAGCTTCCTATCACTTATGCTCTCTCATGAAGTCACCGCTCCTCTACCATTATGGGTACCTCCTTTCATTTATTTTCAAATGAGATCCCAAACACTCTTCTCAACAAGAAATAAACTCTGCATACGTTCTCTCAGAATTAAGATACCATCATCATCAAAATAAAAACAAACTCCATAGAAACATGTGCTCTCCAATAGAAGAATCATTGGCCACAATAAATCTGATACTGACATATATCAAACCCTCAGATACGAAAATAATTGTTGCATGGTAAAATAATAAACATACAACACTAAGGCTATGCACCAAATGTATTATCATATCCTACAAAAAAAAAGGTGAAGGTAACCAATAGAATATACACAACCAACATACAAAACCTCTCCTACAATCTCTACTCCAACAACTCCAAAAAAGAAATTTTTTGAATCATGCTTCAGATATGCTCATTATGCAATAATAAAACTAATATATTGAAGCATATATACTCTCCAATAGGTCTAGATCATATGCTACTTCTCTTCAGCCTTCCCACTCACCATACTAACATAGTCTACACCATCAACTCACAATCAACTAATGATCGGCTCCAAGATAAATTATATAAAACATGTAGGGTGAAATTGATCTTGGTGCTACAGTCTAAGGTGAAAAACTTTAACGAAATCAATCCAATAGCACCACAAATTGTGCACTATATTATTCACATCGTGAGAGGACTTTTGAAAAACATTTTCAACATTTTCAAACAATTTTGGAAACCTCTAGGAATTTCCAGCTAATATTCTTCCAAACAATGTGAGGAATACAGATAAAAATTCATGAAATCCCTAAGTTTCCTACATGAAACCAAATCCATGAAATTGATACCTATAACTGCTCCCATAGGTTGGTCCCAATGATGACTGACGCCTTTCAACCACTCCCATAGGCTTTGATCTATGTGACTATTTATAAGCATCACAGAAAACATCATTCCTTTAGCTCAAAAACTCTTCCATCAGTTATATTTTCTTCTCCATAATTTGTACTAGCCTCCAAACCTCTGAAATGGCCTCTGAAATATTTTCAAGTAGATAAAACATGACTCCCAAGCATCACTTCTAGGTTGATATACAAGGTCAACAAGCAAGGTTGGAAAGAGTGCCAACAAGTCCTCCATTCTCCAATGATCATCTGACAAAGCTACAACACCTCTGAAATACATGCAAGGATTTGTAGCAACATGATCAAGCCATCATATCACTACGAAAATTCATCCTCATAGGCATAGGCATGAAGGCCTGATAGATACCTAGTTGAAAACTCAACTACTGTGCCATGAACACTATTTATCACATGTAGATCTACATGACAACCTATAGTAACATCATCAACCAAACAAGTTCCATCATCTGAGCAACATCAATGCAAATGCATACTGACCAACATCAATGCAAACACATACCAATACAAACCAACATGCGTTACATCATACTTATTCACATAAATTCCTACATAATCATCCCAATGTCAATTCAATTGGCTAGAGTAACCATCACCATGTTGAGATCGATGCCAACACAAATCTAATATAGGATGTGTTGTTCTCATCAATATTGTAACTACCCTTGTATAGTGTAATTTTTTACTCATGTTTGACATTCAAGGGAGATGCATAAGCTTCTTTAGGCACATTCAGTAATGTTAACATAATTATCCTTTTTGTGACCTTGTATTATTCCCCTGTTTAACATGTGATACATCCATCTATCCCATAAAGTATTATGAAGGTAGGTGATATGTGAGGGATGTATGTCACATACTCAAGAAAAGGAAACAAACTACCTATAGTTTTACATCGAAATAAAAGGATGTACAACATTGCTTATGGATGTAAGTTATACCATGGTGGTTACATATTGCTCAATATGAGGATGTATTCAACTTTGGCATGAGACAATTTGTTGCAGGAATACTTTATGCATGTGAATTATCATAGTGTTCCTATACATTAGCTTATTTTTTTTTGTCAACAATTCCACATGATGCAATAATATATTATGTGTTGGGTAACACATTAATGGAATACACATTAGGGGAATTTTGAGATCTAAGATGGGCCTCCTAAGGAAATTATAAAATAATAGTGGAAATAATAAAATAATATTTCATTAGATCATCAAATTTTAGAGGGAAAAAAGAAAAACCTACTTTTTCAACTCTTATTTTGAACTTATCTCCCTAAGTTCTTACTCAAATTAAGAACAATAATACGCTTTGGATGAAAAATTTAATTCCCCATCTAAGGAGTACCCATGTTGCATACTTTTGATGGACTCTTCTAGATGAAAAATCAGAAATACATGAAAAATGTGATTGCAATCATGTTTTTTCATGTATTTCTCACTTTTCATGTAGCAGGGACCATCAAAAGTATGAAATATGGGTATGCCTTGGATGAGGAATTATATTTTGCATCCAATGAGTACTCCCACTCGAAATTTGATTAAAACCTTAGAGAGATAAGTTAAAAATACGAGTTTAAAAAGTAGTTTTATTATTTTATTATTTTTTAATATTTTTACATTTTTCCTCCAAAAATGGTGAATCATCCCCCATGGTTGACATAATCATCTTGAATCCTATTGGTTCACATAAAGTTTATTTTGGTTGTACATTTTTCATAGGAGGCCCACTTTACACCTTAAAATTCTCCTAATGATAGGTGTCTATGGAAACCATTTTAACATAGAAATTGCTATACCACCATTACCATGTGTTCCAATAGAATTATTTTTACTATCAACAAGTGTTTATGTAGTAGTGAGGACATATATCAATTCTGGTGCTAGAAAAAAAATACAACAGATGACATAGAAATCAATTAACAGGCTCACAAACAATTCTAGGCTGAAATTTCTCCAACATAACAACAATTCTCTCACAGAACTAAGTTAAATCACCACAACGTGACAAAAACATATAATAGTTATTAAAATGTATGGTTCTTGAACCATTAAGGTTTCATGAGAAATGACTAACATATTATTATCTTTAAGGCAGGGGTAGCATGTAAAGACTATACATGAAGCCTTTTTTAGGCATCAATTCACTTTCTTAATAGTTAATACCTAGTGGCCTAGATTTATACCTCGTGTTCCATATCAATGTGAAGGAGGTATATATATTGTTTAACTGAACAATACCTAGCCTTATTACAGTTTGAAATTCATGAGTTCATTTCTTGAATTAAGAGAGAGCCTAAAAGGATAAAATATTACGGTCTGTGTCATACCCATATAGTTACTAAAACATTGAGCAAAAATTGACTTAAAATGGGCATTGGGATTAAGTTTTAGAATCTCCTCCCAACCATTAAAAGGCTATTAAAATATATATTTGTTGCCACCTAACAAAAGGATCTTCTCCCAATGAATATATCACCAGATACTCCGAGGATTCCAAAGATATTTTCCCACCTCCACTCTTTTGGCTTAGGATATTTACCTACATGCTTTCTCATGTATTTCATTAAAATGTGTAAGGGTATTTATTATGGTTAAAATATTGTCACTTTTATCCCCTTGTGTGGATATCATGGTTCAACATAAAAATACACATCATATTAAATGAACAAAAAGTAATAATATTAAATAAAAGCATGCTTGGGAAGTGGAAACTAACTTTTTTTTTGCCATAGATTAGTTTCGCTTTAAAGTGAATGGAAGCATTCAAATGATTTTCAAATAAAATATTATGAGTTCTTATATAAGGCTGATTTTTGTACAAGAAATATATACATTATAATTATATGAATTATTTGTATTATTTTTTCATTTGGCATCCTACACATGTCAGATTTTAGGTTGTTGCTTGGTTTTTCAATACTTTGTAGTGTCACCTATATAATTATTATTGTCAGGCTATCTATAATATATTGTATCTCCCTCCCTCCTCAATTATCCTAATTCCAGTTTTTGTGAATGAATGCATGCCTACATGTTATACTTCACCTGCATATTGGGAGTCTTGGGTACTGACAATGTTGTTCTCATAATGTTTGCATTTCTCGAATTGAAAGATGTTTTTAAAAGCTAGATAGTGATTGAATGAAGCACATGTTTGGCCTTCCAAAATTTTATGGCACTTTGGATTTGCACGCCAGAATATCTCGGCAAGAGGCTATGAGATTTCAGGTTGAATGACAAGTGAATTTTTTAGCACAATTGGTGCTGCATCCAATCGTGTTTTCTCATATAATACCAGGATGGTTCCAAAAATATAGGTAAGTGGGGATTGTATGCTTCCAATAATAATAGAGTGTTTTTTTAAAGTGGGGTTTGGTTTCATTTGAATTATATCATTAGCATTACAATTATTTGTTACATTTTATGATAGATTTTTGTATGTACATTCAGCATGAATGTTGTAACCAGCAGGGAAAATTTTAAGGATGCCAAATTATTTTTAAGTTTAAAAAATTGGCGAATCTCACTAGTCCTTAATATGAAAACTATAAAATGTTTATTGATGTATCTATAAAATTATTCAAATTTATAATGATATTATATGTGTTGTCTATATAATATTGGCAACTTTTAAGATAAAATAATTTTATATTGTAAAATTTGGGCAAATCATTTTTATAAAAAAATGGAAATTGGTGAACCTTTTTTTTGGAAATACCATGGAAAACTAGCCCACCTACGAATATTAGCCCCTAAAATTTTCCATGGTTACCGGTATTCAAAATTGAACACGTCATATCACGTCAAGAAGCCTCTAACACGCCAGATAAGTGTTAAGATAAAATTATCTATTAAAAAAAAAATTACATGTTTTTTATAAAATCTAAATAATATTCTAAAATGACCTATGAAGGGTTGTTGGTTCGCTGGACATTTCTGAAAATTTGTATTATTGAAGGGCTGCCAGCATTGGCCTACCAGACCACCGGTCCACCTTGTTCTCTCACAACTTAAGATTGAGGTATAGAATCTATATTCTATACTTAGCCTTGGCTGTCACACAATAATTTCTTGTGTTTTCACATCAATTCTTTGAAAATTTTCAAAACATTGAAATATAATCTAGGCTTGTTGGTGGCTAACCATCAAATCCCTTATATTTATGATATATTTGTTTTCTAAAGTGGGATGCCATTTTATGATCAAATTTAGTTATAACCACATTAGGAATAATAAATTATTTCAAGTTGGTATTCACATAATAGAATACAGACAAAGTTATACTTGGTTTTGGAGGAGGAGGATGACTCGGAGCATACTTTTCCAATGATCGGAATTCAAACAAATTAGCATTATCTATAGCCATTTCACTTCTCTTGCTAGTTTGATATTAGTATATCAATCATAGAATCATATGTTTCTTTCATTGGTTATGTTTTATTTCTTTACCATATTCATATAAAACACAAGATCAATGCCAGTCATTAGACAACTAGGTTTGATTGACCCTATTGAGGATTATGGTTAAGATATTGTTTTGGGTTCTAGATTTTTGAGATGGAGAGTATGCTACTTTTTCCTTGGGATGACTTTGACTACATTGGACCCATTGATATTTTAATTTGGTCCCCTAGGATCACAAGAATTGAATTTTGAACCTTTTAGGTGCCCTATTGAGTTCTATTGTATTATGACTTTTATGAAACATTAGGAGTTTCCTAAATATGGTGTAAGAATATTTTTATTTGGTTTGTTGAAAGGAAATTGAGCCTCCTCACTGAATTTTCTATATTTTATTCTTCACAAGATTTCTTTCTCGTGCCTTTGTGATTTCATGGTAAGGTTTGTATTTCAGTTATTCATGTCTGCAAAATTTATGGGAATTAACTTTCTTGAATGAATATTGGTTTCAATCCATTTGATGAAGTCTGTTATCCATGTGATATATTTAGTTACATGTTTATGATTAAATTCTTTTGGGAATTCCTCAGCATACTCGTTTTAGTGATGAAGGCTAGGATAATTCACCTACTGATCGAATTATAGATCACAGGGGAGCCAGGTAATGTGGAACACATCAATGATTAATGATTATATGAATGCCTTTTTTTATTTCTCAAGGAAAACATATTAATACCTTTATTTCTAGATGAAATGATTTCATTACATTTAGCAAGTGTCTAGAGTTGCTAGCAATCCTTGAAACTAAGCTTTAGGTAAAGGAAGATCTATTGCCTCTTCTGATCTATTACAAACATTATGAAAATTTGGCTTTCGTAAAATTTTACGTAACATCCATAATCTAGTTTAGGAGAATATAAACGATAAAATCTAAAAGGCCTTCCCAAATTTCCCATCCAGAAACCACTAAACCATCTAGAAACAAACTAGAGAATGAGTTTATGATTATATGTAAAAATATTTAGTAAGAAATATGGTGTTAATCTCAAGGATCTTGCTTTTCCATCCATTATATGTTCGGACAATTCATCGACTAAGCCACTAAATTTATCTGAAAATGAGTGCAAGAACATGAAACAAACTTTGTCGGTCTTCATATTGACTACATAATTATTTAATTTACGTAAATAAGAAGACAAAGTTAATAAAATATACATTGGTTTTACTTTCTACATGGATTTCATGAGCAAGGTTTTATATTAGATTAATAGACTTCTTCTTCTTCTTCTTCTTCTTCTTCTTTACGTAAATAAGACGACAAAGTTAATAAAATATATATTGGTTTTACTTTCTACATGGATTTCATGAGCAAGGTTTTATATTAGATTAATAGACTTCTTCTTCTTCTTCTTGTAAAAAATATAATTAAGTGTCATGTATATAAAGTGTCTAGACTAAAGAAAAATGCTCCAAGACTCTTTCATGAAACCATGAAGAAATGACTTCTATATGGTGCTCTAAGCTACAAACATAACGCTGGATTACAATTCCTTCACGTCAACCTATGAACAGAAGTAGAATTTAGCTTAAATGCAGTGGTGAAATTGACCTACTAGATTGTTTTAGGGTTAGCCTAAAAGCTTAATCGAAGCACTATATATACACTTGGTTTGCGGCTCATTCAAGGTCAAGTTTTTCAATGATCGCTGAAAATAATACGCGTGGGAATTCTCAGAAAAACAATGCATAATATACCTAAGAAGAAGTGTGGACAATACATGAAATGCAAAGCGGATCAATCTAATTGATATATTGTTAAATGGCGATCTCTATAGTAACAAGTGTGTAAAAGAAAATAAAATGCAGATTATTTTCTAACGAAGTGCAAATAATACAATTCATAAAATGCAGATTATTTTAATGAAGGAAGTGTGAATAATATAGATCATAAAATGTGGATTATTCTGATGAAGGAAGTGCGGATAATACAGATCATAAAATATTGATTATTCTAATGAAGGAAGTGCAGATAATACAGATCATAAAATGTGGATTATTCTAATGAAGGAAGTGCGGATAATACAGGGTATACAATGCGGATTATCCTCATGAAGGAATTGTTGATAATATATATATATATATATATATATATGACAGTAATGTGGATAGTTATGAGGTATTCATACCATAAAAGGAAGAAAGAATAATTCTGAAATATAAGATGAAACAATCTGAGGTAGACCTAAAGCATAAATCTGTGTTTGAGTGCGGATCACAGGGAAACAGTGCGGGGTGAAGTTAGAGAAATGTGCAGGTATGTCTTAGGCATCACATCATGATGCCACCTGAATTAAATGCGGAGTCAAGATTGTAATTGACTGAGCTTTGATAAAATAATATGAAATCAAGAAATATTGAATTAGAGATTTGGTTTTCTAAGGTTTGTACAAATCAGTGTAAGTTTGTGTAAGAGCGAAGGATAAGCATTGCGAGCTGTAATATTCCAAATTAAGGAACATCTACAAATTGGGAATAACCTGAGTTATTACCAATGTGGAGCTTCAGCAAATCATGAGCTTGGAAAAGTAGAAAAGGTCAATAGATTTAAAATAATATCACACTAGTAGATGTAAGAACCTCAGCAACGATTGACCAATATTCTCCTTCCCGGGTAGGGAAATGGAACAATACTGGCATAAAACTGTTGTCTTCAAGAAATAATGCTATACAAGTGAGGAATGGGACTTGGATCCCTTGGAACACATGATATAAAACTTTTATGTAGAATTAGAGGTGAAAGTAATAACTCTAGCTCATATAAACATATCTCCCCAAATCTATGCAGCTAAAATAAGCTAAAACCCCATAGCCCAGCTCATGAGGCAACTACTGAAGCAAGAAATGTGTTATTATAATGAGGGCTTATACAAAAAATTATGGAAGAGCTCTGATATGAGACTTAATCAACCAAAAAAATACAAAAATGGAAGTTTATAAACTTATACAGTGAAACAAGACATCTGGTAAGGTTTCTGGCAAAATGCATGAATAACAACAACACTGCAAAAATAATGTAGTCACGACATATCTATATTATACATGGCTGAATATGACATGAAACATCATAATAATACAATTAAATGGCCCTAGGCCTCTTATTAGAACTCCCAGAGGGAAATGAGCACCTCCTCCTCAAAGATTTGCATAAAATCAAAGGGTGCAGCTATGCTGTTGTTGCTGCTGCATAAAGGACACAATTTTCTGAAGGAGACTACATTGTGGCTAAATATGGAAGATTGGCCCAAAGAAAAATACTGAAATGAAGCTCAAATCCTTCTCTCTTGATCCCTTAATAAAACAGATCCAAAGAGAGGATGGATTTCCCGCACGGGAATTCTTTGCACTAAGCAGTGCAACAACTCCGGCTAAGCAGTTGAAGTATGCAATTGGTCTCTAGACCAAGAAATATGAATACATGAATGATATCCCCTTGATGATATGCCTTCCTTTTATCTTTGGTGAGCCTCCTCACCCTGGACCCCACACAATGGTGAGGTGACTTCTTCATGAAGCTTCCTCTTTCAAAACTGTATTACCCTTGCTTGCTTCCCTCCTCTTGTGGTTGCACTGTTGACTTGGTCAAATAATCCACCTCCAATGCCTCTTTTCACACTATGGATCTTAAATCTAGTTTACATATGTGTCTTAGGCTGATCCTTGTTCACATTGAACTGGTTTTCTTAGGTGATCTCTTCGTTCTCAAGAATGCATGTTGACTTAGTCAAACTTGACTATGTCCTCATCTATTTTGCCTATGTTCACACTTGTAAGTGTAAAGTTCAGCTCTTGAAGTGATCCCCTTCCTTATTAAGGTGGAAATTATTCATATTTTTATTATTTATGGGCTCCCTTACCCCTTTATTCCTCTCCTAGGGGAAATTAGCAAAATCTAATGTTCCAAATTGCTTGTTGCAAAATTGGGAACATTACAGTCCTCCCCTCCAAAATGTTGCTTGTCCCCAAGCAACTTCAAGGATAAGACTGAAGAGTATCGTCTCCTCCCATGTAGAAACCTCATATGATGCAATCCTCCAAGGATCAAGGTGTTGTATCATTAATGTATCTCCAAGTTGCCTCTCCCGAGTGTGTAAGCTATCTAAATAGCTGACATTATGTAATTGTCGAACATCCATGGAAGCAACAATGGGTTGTTTGAAGATCTTGTTAAAACATGTGGTCTGATATATATTGTGACTTATCATCCCCATTTGAATCTCTCCTTCCCAAGCTGTCAACCAAAAAAAATGAGTCACCCTCCAAAAGGTAACTCATGCAAATCATCCTCCACCTGAAGCTCTAGCAAAGTAGGTGGGCTGAAATTCTGATCATGGTAGACATAGTAGCCTACCCATGTTGCTTTCCTTTCCACTTAAGACAAGTGTAAATGATTTGCTAATCTTGGTTTTCCATCATGTTTCCCTCAAATGGCAAGAAGGAAGCTAGACCTCCAAAGGTCCCTCTCCCAGTGCTCTGAATCAAGCTGGCCTAAACCATCTCATACATGATGGATAAGAAATCATTATCATAAAGAATATCATCCCTCTCATGTCCCTCCTCATTCAGACAAAAATATGTTGATGGAGATGCCATGTCCTTTCCCATGCTCCCTTTAGAGCATGCAATGCAAAAAATTTGGGGATGCTCCTCCCCCAAGAACACATCCACTCCATGTGTTCCTCCTCCAATCATGCTCCTCATAAAGGTAGGAATAATATCAGAAAGTAGGATCATGAACAACATCATAATGAGAGAAATACTGAAGGCTTCATATGGTGTTGGAAGGTACCAACAGTCTCCCAAGTGGTCACAGCACAGTCTTCCCCACTGCAGCTTCAGACAATAGAATGGCAACTTGTCTCTTGATAGATGGCTAGTTGTGTAAGTCACCACATCTACTAGCAAATAGTAAATGGTTGAATGCATCAACTAAGCAGACAAGGAGTAACCAAACACTTGCCCTAAATAATATAGTAGATGGTTGTCTTCATCATAATAGTTGGCCAAGAATGGTCCATGGAGCCTAAAGAGAAACTTGCCGCTTTGAAGAGTAATGGACTGCAAAGAAATGGTAAGAGCATGCAAATATTGTATGGTACAATCAATAAATGCAAAATTAGAATTCTTACCATGTAATGGAAACAAGATGGTGACAAGATCCATAGATGAATCCTCCATAGTGGCATGACATACCTATATGAAGAGGAATGAACCACATGCTGCATGAAAATCCTCCTTCTCATGTCTAGAAATCCAAGTCAAGGAGAACACACCACAATAACCCATGATTCCATCCACCAGTCTACCAATATTACCTCTTCTATGACCATCAAGTGCAACAAACATGAAGTGATCCTGGGAACACTCCATCAACAAGCTCATGCTCCAAGGTGAAAGCGTTGTTGGCCTATACAAATAGGCTCCTGCCAACTCATAAGTTCATTCTCTAACATGTCCAATGTCAAAGACCTCTCCCATAATGTTTTCATCTCCTCCCATTGCAACATCATGCCAAATGTGAGAGCAACTCAATCCTTGCTCTCTCTCAGTCCTCCAAAGCAACAAATGTCTTTATTGCCCCATCATACCTCTATCATGCAACTCATCTGATGAAAACATAATGATCATATCACCATCATGCATCCACTATCCTTGCTGTCTCATGATGCAAGTACCTTTCCAAGTAATCTCCTCCCACATACCCTTGGAAAAATGATATGTATCATGATGGCCAAACTCTCTCAAGAGTAGCCAACACTGTTTTGCCTCCTGCTGCCCAGTATCATAGAGTTGCATGTAACTCTCTAAGTTATTTCTCTCTATCCACATCCACTTGTCCACCAATGGATTCCTTCTATCTTCCTCCATCTCGATATTCCTCCAAAAGGGACTACCATCCTCCCATATCAGATTTTTCTTTTTTCATTCCATGGGATCCTGAAATACAACTCCTTGGAGACCTCCTAGAGAAGATCTCTCATCGATGATCATTTTGAACCCATAAGGATCCAAAGGGACTGAAAGCAAAGCCTCCTTCCTGCTACCTCTTGACATCACTGTAACCCTCCTCCAAGGTATTCTGGCTATCTCATGTGTGCACTCTGAGATGAACATTTGCTTCTGCATGACTTTGCTTGGAGCAAGGTTCACTCCATCCTCCAATAATTCACACTCCAACCTTTAGGTTTGTGTGTAACTTATCAGTGATACATGAGGTTGGGAGTTCAAATCTGCCTTAAACCCTTCAAACTTGCACAGCGCAGTGCAATCCTGCTGCTCTATCTCAGCAATATCATTTGATCCTAGGCCATATGCAAACAAATCTGCAAACCTTTCCATAAATTTTTATTAAATTTTAAGACATGGAAACTTATGCATATCTTTGTGAACCTTTGAGACATCTTCTATGGCTGCAAGAGGCCCTCTCTTCAATATGTTGGCTGATCCAACTACTGGTGTAGAAAGCTACTCCTCCAAGGCTGTGAAAATGCCGGTACTTATAAATTCCCATGGTGGTGTGGACCCTCTCTCCTCTGATCTCTTTTTATCAAAATTTCTGATCATCTCTTGAGTGAACTCAGAAAAATAAGTAACTCTTGTGTGGCTTAAGTGATTGCACCACCAAGAATTAACTTCACCCTCCAGGTGCAGCACTGCAATTTTTTCTGCCTCCCTCTCTTCCATTGGATGAAGCAGTAAGAATGCCTCAATTTTTCTTTCCCAAGTTCTTGTTGTAGTTGACCCACCAAATGTAGACAATAGGAACCTATTTCCTTTGATTTATCCTCTTCTGCAAGATCTTCTTTCTTCTCTCATTTGAACAAACTGAGGAAAATCTAGGGTCTCTTTGGAAGCCTTAGGTTGGCACTTGTATTATGCCAAATACCCACTCAAGCATTCATGCTCTATGTGGTCTCCTTGATCTTCACTTCATCTATGAGAACAGGAAGTACATGCATCTTCTTGTGCTTCTTGAAACCTTCTAGAGGTCTCACAACAATTCTCTCCTCCTTAAAACCCTCTTGGAGTTTCAATGCATTTCTCTTCTTATTTCTTCTTGGATCTAAAAATGGATGAGAGTAAGCTGATCCTCTTCATCATTTTGTTCAACTCTCCTTCTTATCTTCTGAGTGGATCTGAAATCCATATGCTGAGCCAAGATGAAAGCTCTGATACCACTGTAATATTCCAAATTAAGGAACAACTACAAATTGGGAATAACCTGAGTTATTACCAATGTGGAGCTTCATCAAATCATGAGCTTCTACATTTATTGTATTCAGAATAAATCTAATGTATTTGATACTTTCAAGAAATGGAAAGCTTTGGTTGAGATTGAGACAGGAAAGAAGTTGAAGTGTCTCAGATCAGACAATGGAGGTGAGTATTGCAGCAAAGAGTTTTATAGGTATTGTTCAGAGCATGGAATTCGTAGAGAGAAGACAGTTCCAAGAACACCACAAGAAAATGGTGTGTCAGAAAGGATGAACAGAACAATCATGGAGTGTGCAAGGCACATGAGATTGCATGTAGGATTTCCTTTACAATTTTGGGCAGATGCTGTAGATACTGCTATTTATCTAATAAACAAAGGGCCTTAAAGTTCCTTGGATGGTGGTATTCCAAAGGAAGCATGGACAGGTAAAAAGGTAAACTAATCTTTTTTAAATCCTTTTGGTTGTGAGGCCTTTGTCCATATTAATAAAGAAAACAGAAAAAGCTTGAGGCAAAATCAAAGAAATGTACCTCTATTGGATATGGTACTAATTATTTTGGTTATCGCTTATATGATTATGAAAATCACAAAATCATTAGGAGTAGAGATGTAATATTCAATGAAAAGGTCTTATATAAGAATCAGTTGCAGGAAAAGAAACAGGAAAAAGAAAGCAAGGAATATGCAGTTTTTGATGAGATATCTGAAAAGGTAAAGGTTCCTGAAAATAATAACAATCAACAACCACAGCAACATCAACCACCACAATAGCAACAGGCACCTCAAACACCTGAAAGTGGTGTTAGAAGATCTACCAGGATAAGTAGACCCCCTGAACGATACTCTCTTTCAATATATTATTTATTGCTAATTGATTCTGGTGAACCTGAATGTTATGAAGAAGCAATGTAGGTTGAAAGCAGGAAGAAGTGGGAGCTAGCCATGGAAGAAGAGATGGACTCCTTAATGCATAAGCAGACTTATGACTTAGTCAGGTTGCTTGCAGGTAAAACTACATTGCAGAATAAATGGGTTTACAGGTTGAAGGAAGAAGATGGAGGAAAATAGAGGTACAAAGCTAGACTTGTGGTGAAGGGGTTTGCACAGAAGAAAGGTATTAATTTTGATGAAATATTTTCTGCTATTGTTAAAATGAATTCAATCAGAACTATTTTAAGTCTTGTAGCAGTGGAAGATTTACATCTTGAACAGTTAGATGTAAAGACAACATTTCTCCATGGAGATTTGGAGGAAGAGATATACATGCAGCAACCAGAAGGATATGAGGTAAAAGGGAAAGAAAAATTGGTGTGCAGGTTAAAGAAGATCTTGTATGGTTTAAAACAAGCTCCAAGGTAGTGCTATCTAAAATTTGACAAGTTCATGTATGAACAAGGTTATACTAGATGTCACTCTGATCATTGTGTTTATCTAAGAAGGAAAAATGATGGCAGCTATATTATATTGTTATTGTATGTAGATGACATGCTTGTT
Organism: Pinus albicaulis; assembly: GCA_034641835.2. NCBI lineage: Eukaryota > Viridiplantae > Streptophyta > Pinopsida > Pinales > Pinaceae > Pinus > Pinus albicaulis. Next base: position 380,962,506 of record CM076569.1, on the reverse strand, counting down.
GGAGGGTCTAACATGCAGGAAATAAATGTGCTCAAAATAAAATTGGCAGATTCATTTGCAAAGAAGGATTTTGGAGCTACAAAACAAATCCTTGTTATGAGGATAACTAGAGACAGGAAAAATCGCAAATTAACACTATCTCGGAATGAGTACATAGAGAAGGTGTTGAAAAGATTCAATATGCAGAATGCAAAACCAGTTAGTACACCTTTTGCTAGCCATTTCAAACTTAGTAAGGAGATGTGCCCAAAGACCTAAGAAGACATGGATTATATGTCTAAAGTCCCATATGCATCTGCAGTTGGAAGCTTAATGTATGCAATGGTCTACACAAGGCCTGATATTGCACATGCAGTGGGAGTTGTAAGCAGGTACATGAATAATCCAGGAAAAGAACATTGGATGGTAGTAAAATGGATTCTCAGATATTTGAGAGGTACCAAAAATCAAGCATTATGCTTTGGTGGTTAAAACATTGCTCTACAGGGATATGTGGATGGAGATATGGCAGGTGACAGAGATAATAGAGGAGCACTACAGGATATGTATTGACTGTAGGTGGAACAACTGTCAGTTGGGTTTCAAAAATCCAAAGTGTTGTTGCACTTTCAACAACAGAAGCCGAGTATGTTGCTGCTACAGAGGCTAGTAAAGAAATGATTTGGTTACAAAGGTTTATGGATGAATTGGGTAAGAAGCATGATATGGGCACACTATATAGTGATAGCCAAAGTGCTATTCATCTTGCAAAGAACTCAACATTTCATTCCAGGACTAAACACATACATCCCAAGTACCATTTCATACGGTCAGTATTGGAAGATGGAGAGTTGAAGTTGGAAAAGATACACACTAGCCAGAATCATGCAGATATGCTAACAAAAGTTGTAACCAGGGAGAAACTGAGAGCATGCTCAGTTTCAATTGGTCTTCAAGGATGAAGATGAAGATGAGGAACATCCAGGTCCAAAGAGGATTCATTGTCTAGCAAATGAAGCAATAGTGGAGTTGCTACAATCAGTCTCTAAGTGGGAGATTGTTGGGTGTGGAGCCTGATTATCTTGTTTACTTTGTATCACAGCATTGGAGCTAAAAACAGATGTAAAATTTCCTTGTAAAAGTATATTAATTTCTAGTCAATCTAGGTTGTTCATTAGGCAAATGATCTGACAGTAGAAGTTATGTTTAGATTAGGGTTTTTTGCCCTAGAAGACAACCCCTGGCTTTTATGAGGGCATTGTATTGCGGCTGTGCATTGTATGTGTATTCTCGGAGCGAGAAACAGAGAGGGAGACTATGAGAAAGAACAAAGGATATTACAGTGGATCTGTTGTAGGTTTTGTCTTTTCATTTTGCTGGATAATAGAAAGGAAGGATTGGCTATTTGGGGTGGACGTAGCCCAAACTGGGTGAACCACCTATATTTGTGTCTCTCTGGTTGTATGTGTTTTTTTGTGTGCTTGTATTTTCCGCATATTTAATGTGTTGCATTTCTCTGTAATATTTAATTTTCTAACAGGAATTCCCACACAGGAATTATTTGCACTAAGTAGTGCAACAACTCTATCTAAACAGCTGAAGTATGCAATTGCTCTCTAGACCAAGAAATATGAATACATGAATCATATCCCTTTGATGCTATGCCTTCCTTTTATCTTTGGTGAGCCTTCTCACCCTGGACCCCACACAATGTTGAGGAGACTTCTTCATGAAGCTTCCTCTTTCAAAACTGTGCTACCCTAGCTTGCTTCCCTCCTCTTGTGGCTCAACTAATCCACCTCCAATGCCTCTTTTCACACTATTTATCTTCAATATAGTTTACATATGTGTCTTAGGCTGATCCTTGTTCACATTGAACTGGTTTTCTTAGGTCATCTCTTCCTTCTCAAGAATGCATGTTGACTTAGTCAAACTTGACTATGTCCTCATCTATTTTTCCTCTGTTCACACTTGTAAGTGTAAAGTTCAGCTCCTTAGGTGATCCCCTTCCTTATTAAGGTGGAAATTATTCATATTTTTATTATTCATGGGTTCCCTTACCCCTTTATTCCTCTCCTAGGTGAAAGTAGCAAAATCTAATGTTCCAAATTTCTTGTTGCAAAATTGGGAACATTACACGAGCATGCTAAGAAGCATTGACAAGGTCTTGAAGGAATTCCTAGGTCAAGGGTCAAAGTCTGGGACATGGTACCTGTCATTTGAAGATCTATAAGAAGAATTCTTTGCGGGTTTTCCTCTCCAAGAGGGAGAGGTTTTACCCTAGCTCTAGGAGCCTAATATCATGTCTCATGTATTTTGATAATTTACTTCATGAAAGACTAACTAAGATAAAGAATAAAAAACAAAACTAAGCCCACAAGTAATTATCAAGAAGATAATTTGTATCAAACACTAGCCCTCCGAATTCTCAACATGGTATCAAAGCTAAGGTGGTAGAAAGGGCATAAAGACACTGAAGGATCATATTTCATGGATGGCACCAGTGAAAGAAATAAGACAATATTATAGAATCATCTTAAATGTGCCAGCAGATCATTGCTATCTCAAAGTATTTCCATCAAAATATTCAAGGCAATGTACCTATCATCCTTGATCTTTCAAGGAAGCAGCAGGATATCCTCATCAATCACCATTCAAAAGAAGCTTCAACCATCTTCAAAGTAAAAAAGTTGATAGAAGAAGAAAATCATCTACTCAAGTAAGTATATATATGACTTTATATGAATTTATTAAAATGTCTCCTTTGAAAAGAAAAACAAATTGTTTAGGGTTTCAAACTTTCCATAGAAAACAAGGACAATGATGTCATGCCAAATTCATGAAGGGTGATATAAGAGCCGAAAGGATTATTATAAAATCCATAAAATACTTTATCATCTCCGATGTACCAAATCTAAAATAATCAAAAAGAGTATATAAGAAATTAGTGGAGCTTTTCTTTGTGAGTACTGTAGGAGAAGAAATATCTCTGATCAACTACAGAAACTAGAAGAAGACTACAGTGGTGCTAAAAGGTCTATGAGAATAATCAGAAATTTTCACTTCACAATTATACAAGAAGATAGAAGTCACACCATTCCATGATTTAGGGTCTCTATCTAAATAGATTAAACAATATTGAAAGCAAAATCTTGTTACAGGATAAAGTGAAGGAATGAAGCCTTTGCAGCCATCTCCATGAAGAAAGGAAGATTTGGTAATTTTTGGTACTCAGAGTAAAAGAAGAAATGTGGAAGAAGCACGATGCCTTGGATATGATGAACTTGGGCATTAAAATATAAATTTTCCTTAATCTAAAAAGGACAAGAGAAATATAAAAGAAGCCCATGTCTCTTAAATAAGGAAATAACCTGATAAGAAAGAAGAAGAAAGTGATCTCCACTACGATTGATATTATCTTCTCATTTAAGTGATTTTTTTTGTTTATATGATATGAAGAAATGTAGCATCCTGATGAAAGTATGGTAGGAGCTCCTAGTGAATCGGCTTTGGGAAAACCTCTCTGATAACATTACTAATGGAAAGCATTCATCAAGAGCAAGGTTCATCATGCAAAAAAAATTCTAGGATGTGATGACATATTGATGGAGCAGGGCAAGAGAATGAATCTCTTCATTCTTGGGAAATTGCTACATGATAACTCAAGGGAAAAGGGTATGCGGTATGTATATATGTATATGTTAACATTGGATGTTGTGAATTCATGTCATATGGTTGTAGGTAATGAACATCTATATTTATAAGTATGATCTATGGAGGAGTATCTTTCAGTGCACGGAAAAATGAAATCAATGTAATATGTCCTCATTGAATATGAGGTGGTTTTATAGGAACGAGAAACTAGAAAGGTTGTAAGTTCGTGGGAATGGATAATGTGTAGAAAGGAAGAGATCATGAAATGAGACCATGTCAAGAGGAATTTATCATCCGAAAGCCAAGACAATGTGACTAGGAGATCTCCTAGGAGGATATGTAGACTCTAATATAAGTCTAATAAATAAGAAGATCCCTGACAAAAAATATCATTAGGAGATGTGTCAATCCGTATGAAGGATTTTAATGCCTACAAGAAGATGTCATGGTGAAATATCATCAGTAAGGTAACTTTTGTTCTAAAATTTCATATGTATATATTTATCTGGATAAATTTGTGCAGGGCTGCTAATCATAAGAAAGGATGTATGATCCTTGTAGATGATTCGAAGGAAAGTAGCATGGCATAACGGTGGACCGGATGAGGAAGACTGAAGAATCACTTTCTGATAGTGGACATGACTCGTGACTGGAAGTGATGGATGATATGCGCCCTACGAAGCCAAAAGTTGAAGATTCCTAAATATCGAAATCCATGACATCGAGTGGAGGAAATGTTCATGAGTAGCTGGATTTCTACTGCAAGACCCTGGTTGATGAGGAACCTGGTGGTAAGTTTCTTGCTTGGAAGAAACTTGAAATATGTCCTTCCTATGTTAAGAGAGAATGACGTATGTGATCTCTATTACATGTGTCATGCACTAGACCAGGACTAGCAGCCATAAGTCTTAGTGAAGGCCATGTGAAGAGAATGGATAGACACATCATTCTAGTCTTCACCTAGAAGAAAAAATGGTGGATTTGGTAATCATCTAGCATTATATACTCTTTGAGAATGAGATAGGGCATTCAAGATAAGAGTAGTCGTGGACTGATATTATTTGATGGTTGGCTACCCAAGAGAAGAATAGTCCAAGAAGGTCATACTCTGGGAACACCTTGGTGCAGTATGTACCTTGGAGAGATAATGACTATGGTGTCTATGAGTCATGTGTCTCACTAGCATTGTAGCCCATTGTCTCGTTGAGAGATGGGGTTGTTAGTCAAGGCCTTGCACTAGGACAATGCTGGTTTATATGATGCTCTACAGATGTGATTACCAATTTGATTCTTCTTATGACACTACTACATTTGGCGGAAATCCCACACTTGGTTCCGACTCTTTTGACCAAATGTCGAAAATTTCCCCAATTTTTTTCCATCCCACCCGAAACCATCGCTATACCGACGTTTATAGAAAATTTTCTCAATACCGACACTTAGAAAAGTGTCGCAATTGCGACGTTTGGAGGAAGACGTCGCACTTGCGACACTATGGCCCAACGCGTCGCTATTGCGACAACTGTAAGTGCGACACAATGTCTAAGTGTTGTAATTGCGACGTTTGGAGGCCTTCTTCACAATAGCGATGCCTTTTCTGCCATCGGTGTAACGACACTTATATGTGCGCTAAATACAAATACGAAACTTATATGCACACTACATAAAAATGATTTTATTGTTTCATATCCGTCGCACTAGCTACATTAACGTCTGATATCACGCGCGGATTCGCCCTCTGCTCTTGCAGAATAGCATTCGCCCTCAGCTCTTGCAAAACAAAATTTTCCCTCAGCATTCTCCCTCAGCATTCGCCGTCAGCTCTTGCAGAACAGCATTCGCCCTCAGCTCTTGCAAAATTGTAAGTTCTTACTGCAGGGCCTTCCTCCTATAGTAGGGTTGACTCTATTTGGGTTTTTTTGGTCAATTCCATTGGATTGTGTTAGGCTGTAGGGTTCTCTTTGGATGTCAATAATCAAGATTCAATGCCCTCTATTATCTTCATCACCCAATACAAGATTTAAATTTTTCCCAAAGAAACGCTTATTAATTTCGCAGCCATTATTTCTCCCTGCTTTAAAAACCCTACATTTAAATGAAAAATAGCATTGCATTTCAACTACAAACATCTATTAGTGTTAAAATGTACATGTGTGCTACATTAACGTTTGATATCACACGTGCATTCACCCTCCGCTCTTGCAGAACAACATTCGCCCTCGGCATTCGCCCTCAGCATTCGCCCTGAGCTCTTGCAGAACAACATTCACCCTCAGCATTCGCCCTCAGCTCTTGCAGAACAGAATTCACCCTGCATTCGCCTTCAGCTCTTGCAGAACATCATTCACCCTCAACTCTTGCAGAACAGCATTGGCCCTCAGCTCTTGCAAAATGGTAAGTTCTTACTGCAGGCCCTTCCTCCTATAGAGGGTTGACCCTACAGCCTAACCAAATAGCTCCACTTGATAAAAAAATTATCTTGGGGCTGAATATACTGCAGAGAAAACAATTCTAGTTATCATTCATGCTCCAATATATTAATATACTTTTTACATTGAACTGAAGAAAGGGAAACAAGAAAATTCTAGCCATCATACAATGCTTTGACATAAGAGTTTTGAGTGACATACTTGAAAAAATAACTCATCGACTGATATTTATAATCATTTGATTTATTCAAGTTAAAGACAATGTCAAGAATCAAGATTCAATACCCTCTGTTATCTTCATCACCCAATACAAGATTTAAATTTTTCCCAAAGAAACGCTTATTAAATTGGCAACCATTATTTCTCCCTACTTTAAAAACCCTACATTTAAATGAAAACAAGCATTGCATTTCAACTACAAAAATATATTAGTGTTCAAGTGTACATGTGTGCATCACTTCTATAGGGTATTCCTTTTTCACTTTCACATTATCCAAGAATGTGTGCAGTATAGTTCATATTTTTTGTGATTTAGATTATCTTGAAAAAGGAAAGGTAAATTATTTCCCATGGAAAAAGAAGGTTTTCCCTTTTTACTACTGGAAATGGTACAACAAAGTTCCATTTCTACCCAAAACTCCTATGAAACAGGAACCAAATAAAGGCCATGTCCTCAATGGACATCATTTGGCTTTGAAAATGGCCATTGCACCATGTTGTTTCTTATATTACAGTACGATAGTTTCTTAGGTCATTTCTTGTTTCTTGAGATGAAAAACAACCAAAGAAATCGTGAAGATCCTTTTAAGAAATAAATGACCATTTCTCAATCATATCTCAACTATTTTTTATTTTATTCAGTGGTTGCTTACTTTGAAAGAAATTTGACACTCTTATAAGGAATATAACATAAAAACACAAAATGGGAAGGAATTGATGAGGTAGATGACCTTTAGTTGTTGTCAATTAAGAATTGATAATACATGATGCATGTTCTGTACTACAAACTGGATTCCTTCCTGGAGTTAGGACACAGAGTATTGAATCAAAGTTGTAGTTTCTAACTTCTTGTATTGGTTCATCAATCTTGAAATTCGGACATTGCATGTCTTCATTGCTTCATGTTTGAATAATTTGCATCATATCGTACAATAGGAAATTAGGAATTATGATTATTATTACTTTATGGATCTGTTAAGTTACTTTTAAGTTTGCATGGTTTAGTGTGAAATTATTCTAGTGCCCAAACACATATAATCAAGGAATTATAATGTGATTTCAAACATTAAATATCAACAAAATCGTTTAAAGGATATTGAAAGAAAAAAGGTGATGGAAGATATAAAGTGCCTTACTTAAATTATCTAAGGATTTTTCAATAGTTGCTCCAAAAGCTTCACTTCAAGGCCCTTCAAGATCATCTCCAACAATGCTATACCATCAGCTTCAACAATGTTGCTCCAAAAATGTCCTCAAGGTCTTCACAACAATTTTACTAGAAGTTGCTCCAACAATATATTCAATAAGGTCTTCATTGTCAACTCGTCTCTTGTTTGGGTGCCTTAATATGCAATGACATGTTTCCAGGACTGAATTCAATGCAAGGCATATTTGAAACTCTAACTTTGTCGTCCGGTGTCTTATTAGAAATTATTTCAGTTTTCATTTTGTGTTTTTAAGTTAGATATTTTTTTCAAGTTTTTACATTTATAATTTTATTGCAATGTGGCAGACTGATGAGAGCAGTGCAGGAACAACCCAGAGACGGGATGATCACAGAAAGAGGCCAGCGGAAGAACATGTAAAGTGCCAGCATTGCTCTATCTTCATGTATTTTAGCTATTTACATAATTAAAATAATATTAATTTTGTTCAAATATGCAGACACCTAGCCATGGTACTTCTGATGATTCCCTCTTTCAGGAAGAGCTTTCTTCATCCCTATCTCCAGTGTTCTTGTTGCGAAAAAAGGCATGAGATGCAAGGTCGGAATTTAATACTTTGATAGACGTGCCTCAAACACCTGAAGCAGAAGAGAAGATAAAACAACTTATGAGCCAGCTAGAAAGATATCATGTAATAATAAAAAAGTCAAAAGGACATTTTTTTTTCTGCATGAGATGAATTGTGATAGTTTGATTTTTAATTTTTACATTGACTAAACTAACAAAAAGTTCTTTTGTATGTAGCGTTTTCTGGCACTTGCTGAATCCGGTGTTGGTGGTAGTGGGACACAAGGGCAAGAGATTTCCCAACAACCCTCTCATACACCTTCTACTCCTTTAGGTGCCATCCAAGAAACACACCCTGCCCAAGCAGACACCCAGCCAACCGCTGAACGTGTTGGCAATGATGAGGCTGATATGGCCAACTACATTATTGTGTTTCCTAGAGCTACACGTGTCAGCTCCATAGGGACCATTAATGGCACATTGTTGGTGAACGATGAAGGTGTCCCTATAAAGCATGTACAACTCCCAGGTAAATTTTAATATTTTAACTATTTCATGTACTTTATCTAAAACATATTTATCACGATTTTTATTTTTAAATTAATGATAATATCTTTTTTTTTCTGTGTAGGAAACAATGAGTTCTACAGGTATATAGAGAGCCATGCGTTGGTAATTTTTGGCCCAACCATACGCACAGGGTGGAATTATCAGAGTTCCAACCTAAAAAAAGAACTTCTATATTATCTAGAAACCCTTTTTGGGGTCGACATATTTAACAGAACAGCGGTGGCTCGGGTAGGCGGAAAATATTTAAAATATACCAAGGACACCTATAGGATGCAATTGAAATTTAACCCTAGATATGAGGATCCTCTCATAGTTCCAGAGAGTGAGTGGAGAGCACTCATCCATGATGGAAAAGAGAAAAGGGCAAAGAAAGAAGGAAAAATTCCAACTGGACCCGCAAGGTAAATTACAACTTTAATTCAATAAATTTAATTTTCTCTATGTCTAAAATAAAAGTGCGCTACGTCATATCTGAATTTAATCTTTTGATGTTAGGTTTCCTGACACCTCAAAGGCAACCAAAGCTAGGATTGAAAAAAAGGGTGATCACAAGCTAGGCCAGGGCAGCTACTTGAAATTGGCCGCAAGAATTGTAATTAAGTAGCTAAACATATTATAATTAATTGTATCGCATCCCAACGTTTTTGTAATCCTATCAAATATGATTAGAAATACACAGACATATGTAATGTAGGGTGATGAATTCGGAACATAAATAATAGAGGAAGATAAAAATATCGCTTTCCATTTTGGCTATCAAGCCGTAGTTGAACGTCGCATAAGCTTGGGGCAGGTCCCAAGATCTAGAATGCCTGATAAGGTAAAAAATTAACCTTTCAATATGTTTGTTTTCATCCATAAATTTAATGTCTAACAACTTTGTTTAAATCAGGGGAGCAACACTACCGATGACGCAAATAACCCAGTTTTAGAGCCAAATGTAGATGATCCTCACGTGCAACTTGATCATTGTAGTAGGGACCAGGCCGACAATGCTACTATCAGTGAGGGCCGTGACGGTAATTAATTTCCACTTATAATTTTTTCTAATTATACCTTGATGGTTTTCCTTATAACGTTTTTTGTTTAAATGACAGAGAATGTTTCCCTTGAGGATCTTACCACCAGAGAGGAAGACAGGGCAATAGTCCCAACGACGACAACTGGTGCACCAGGTAAATAATCTCATTGCAATTTTTTTTATTAATATTACCGAACTAGTTCAATGATATTTAAAAATTGACAATTAAAATTTAATATTATTTTTTTTTGTAGGCGATGCCCCGTCACTGGATGAGACCAGACATCGTGACTACGCAACTAGGTCAGCGCCGACAACTGGTGCACCAGGTAAATAATCTCATTACAATTTTTTTTATTAATATTACCGAACTAGTTCAATGATATTTAAAAACTGACAATTAAAATTTAATATTATCTGTTTTTGTAGGCGATGCCCCGTCACTGGATGAGACCAGACATCGTGACTACGCAACTAGGTCAGCGGCGACAACTGGTGCACCAGGTAAATAATCTCATTGCAATTTTTATTATTATTAATATTACCGAACTAGTTCAATGATATTTAAAAACTGACAATTAAAATTTAATATTATCTGTTTTTGTAGGCGATGCCCCGTCACTGGATGAGACCAGACATCGTGACTACGCAACTAGGTCAGCGGTGACAACTGGTGCACCAGGTAAATAATCTCATTGCAATTTTTTTTATTAATATTACCGAAATAGTTCAATGATATTTAAAAACTGACAATTAAAATTTAATATTATCTATTTTTGTAGGCGATGCCCCGTCACTGGATGAGACCAGACATCGTGACTACGCAACTAGGTCAGCGGCGACAACTGGTGCACCGGGTAAATAATCTCATTGCAATTTTTTTTATTAATATTACCAAACTAGTTCAATGATATTTAAAAACTGACAATTAAAATTTAATATTATCTGTTTTTGTAGGCGATGCCCCGTCACTGGATGAGACCAAACATCGTGACTACGCAACTAGGTCAGCGGCGACAACTGGTGCACCAGGTAAATAATCTCATTGCAATTTTTTTTATTAATATTACAGAACTAGTTCAATGATATTTAAAAACTGACAATTAAAATTTAATATTATCTGTTTTTGTAGGCGATGCCCCGTCACTGGATGAGACCAGACATCGTGACTACGCAACTAGGTCAGCGGCGACAACTGGTGCACGAGGTAAATAATCTCATTGCAATTTTTTTTATTAATATTACCGAACTAGTTCAATGATATTTAAAAACTGACAATTAAAATTTAATATTTTTTTTTTTTGTAGGCGATGCCCCATCACTAGATGAGACCAGACATCGTGACTACGCAACTAGGTCAGCAATGCGGGTCGAAAGGCACGAAACAGGAGCAGAGCATGATGATATTGATGATGTAATTAGGAGCTTTAAAAATAGGAAAAATAAAAATAAAATTCGATAATGTAAAATATTGTATTATTATAAGACAAACGTTACCAATGACCATACTAGGAACATTTTTTGCGTTATATAAAAAACTCATTTATCATACTATTTTTATGTCAAGCATTACTTGCAATGTTTCCTTGCGTACTTTTTGTTGAATTGTTTTTTATTAGTTATTGAATTTTTTTTTTATGCTCATGAAAGTAAAAAATGAAATATAGATTGGGTATTGGGGAATTGAGAGTGATGTGAGCGGGGGGAGGGGCCATAAGAGCTTCCACCTTCACATGGTTGGCCCTGTTTAGTAGAGAATAATTTATTGGAGTGATTTAATCTTGGAGCAAACCTCCCTCGATCCAGTGTAGCAACAAAAAAGTCACTATTGACTTAGTTGCTACTCTTTTAGATCGTGGGAGGCTTGTTCCAAGTTCATGCGACTCCAATAAATTGTTCTTGAAACGAAGAGGAGCTTATTTAGGTATGTTTTGACATTTTCAACATATGTTCTAACATTATCATAAGAATGCATCTTAGAGTAAAAAATACTACATAAATTACTTGTATTTATTGTATAGATAATGATGGATTTTGATTGACTTGGCAGTGCAGGTACAAATCCTCTTGCATCATGAGCAATACAACTTGTCAACCAGGGTCATGTCCAGGATATTTTTGCTTGTGCTCTTGACCAGGTTCGTAATGTCACATTTTGTAAGTTCCTTTACAGTTCATAATTCAATATTAAGCTTGTTCATGATTATTATCTAGGTTTTTTGTATGTGTTTTTTCATCTATTTGATTGTAAGAAACTCTGCATGTTTCCTGTTGTTCACTATGATTTCTCCCATTACCACTCCCGGGATGAATCCAACTTTATTGTTACATAGGTTACTTTATTGTTACTATGATTTCTCCATTTACGATTTCATAGGTTACATCATGTAAAGTTGTCAATCTCAGGTTGGTGATGAGCTTTAGTTCTCCAGATTTGGGGCTTTTCTGATATTTTCTCCCTCATGTCATTCCTGCATCACCTCGTTGTTTGAGCATGCCAATTTTCTACCACTTGTACCAATTTTCACATGTCAATCCCTGAGTGGTACCACATTTCACCTATTTTCAGTGAGAGTTTAGGGTTTCTCTAACATAGCTTCAGAAATACGATTCAGTGCCTGCTTGAATATTGTCACATAATACTCATGGTTTGGATTGATGAGCATGTTCTGAATGGTTGGTTGATTCATAAGAACTACCCATATAGTCATCTTGAGATATTTCAGAAGTTTTATCGGGTTTCCTTTTTCACCGTTTCCACTGGGTGGGATGGTGTGGGGTGATCCATCAATACTGGTGCTCTTGTAGTAGGGAATTTTTTTTTGGGGATATAAAGGAGCATTTGATGTAGATATCCCATTGGATGCATTCATAGATGGGCACGAGAGGTCAAGAATTTAACTTAAAAATATGCAACCTCTAGCATGGCAACCTGAAGGCCGCGAGAGACACTGGTTAAAGATTTTTTGTGGTGGCCTTAATATAGTCGTGATTTCTTTGATTTCTTTCTATTGTCTGATCTCATTAAAATGAGGATTGTTGTTGTATTTCTCTTTGGTTGTTGCTCTCTTAATGCTCCAGAATTTGCCAAAAGTTGTGATAGTTGTTTAGTTTGCCTGTTACAACTTAAAAGTGGTTTTTAGCAATGGGAGTCATGTTTTTTAAGGTTCATACTAATATGAAGATCTTGTAATTCTATATTTAGCATCAGAGAAGATGGCCTCTGCTTTGGACAGTATGACAACAATTTCCACATCTACCTGATTGGGTAACAATGGAAAGGGGAAGAAGTTGGGTGCAATGTTTGATAATTATGGCAGACAATTGTCTTCTCTTTCATTTTTTTCACCCATTTCCTTTAATCGCTCAAGAAGAAGAGGGACTCTGAGATTACGCGACAGAGAGAAGATAGTTAATACAAGAGATATGGAAAATGAGTTGTACTTCAACAAGGATGACTTAGTGACAAAAAAATTGCAGGTCAGAGAAAAAATTATGTTTAAAGGAAGGTCACCTACACGTGAAACTTCACTGCGATGGATCTTTCCTTGTCCACTTATATTCGATTTTAATGTGTTATTTTAATTTTTCATGGAGGGTTGTTTTGGCATATGGTTTGGCATTCAATTGCGCACTTACTGAAAGCATTTTCAATTTGTCTTGCACGCGGTGTGAACAAACTTGCTGATCTTGTTGGAGTCACCCTTGGGGCAAAGGGAAAAATGTTGTCTTGGAGAGCAAGCATGGTTCTCCAAAAATAGTTAATGATGGTGTGACAGTAGCTTAGGAGGTAATTTGTAGATGTGTGCTCTGGTTTTCTTTTTAACGTTGTATTAGTTCCCCCTCTTAAATGTCTTAGATTTGGTAGGCATAATTTGAAAACTCAAAGGTGAAAGAAAACATATTTGTTACCCAGTGGTCTAAAAGGAAAGGGTTATGGCTGAGTCAAATTTTATTGTTATTGATAGTGTAATGAAATGTATCTCAATGTTATGGTTTTGGCCTTTTTATTGGTTGAATTAGAGGACCCAGTTGAAAATATTGGGGCCAAGTAGGCTGGTTTTCCTTTTTGCTGATGGTTTGGCGTATCTAATTGAATTAGTTGCCTAAGGTATTTTTGGTTGCAAACTCCTTTTCATTTTTCATACAGTATTGGCCTTGTGGAATACATTTGATTGCGTGGTCTTGTTATATCTACAAAATTTGTAGTTGTTTATTCTTATGGCCGAGGTGCACTTTAATTATGGAAATAGTTGATGCAATATTGTCATTTAATCCTTACTACAGGGTAGCATGTTGAGAAGTTTCTTGTGAAACATTTGGTATTCAAAATGACACTTGATCCTATACAGCATCATGCACTTGACTTCAAAATTCATATTCAAAGTATGCCAGACAATTCTTGCAAAATTTCAAATATTTATGTTGTTTTAAACCATTATCTTTTTCATGTATTGGATGCTGAAAATGTGAAAAAGACTTTGGTATGAAACGAACTGGTGAATAATTTCTAGTAAAACAACCACTTCCAAGACATGATTTAGAAGTAGAACATATGTACTTATGAAGCATAGAAAGATATCCTTGATGCATTTTCAATGTTTGGCTAGGGTTATTTTTGGAGAAAATAACTCCTTATTCCTAGAATAATGATCTTCAATACAAGTAAATGCCAGAGAAGAGAGATCATCGTGTGACGCAACAAAACTAAAATTGGACCCCTAAGGAGAGCTGGTGTGTCTATAATCTCTCTGTCAGCATTTTCCCCTGGTTTACCCCGTTCTTTTCCTCCAACCTGGGTCTTAATTGACTTCTTCTTTCTTCGAGTTTATTTATCAAATTCGTAGAATTTGATAAATAAATACCATCCACAATGGTTGGACTTTAATTTATATTCCCGACTTTATATTATCTCCAAGCCTTATAACCAATGTTTAACTTTCAACACTTTGTATTTATACTCCACGTTTCTTTTTAAATAAATAAATTGTAATGAACTTTCGTCTCTATATTTCACCACCCAGCCTTACAACAATCACGCTCCAGACTTATGCTAATTATCTGCCAATCGTTTAATTAAACAATTTCATTAAACTCCGGCCCCACCTATATATATCAATAACCAATCAAACACTCGTATCATACCTGGCTATCCTCCGCACACCTTAGTTAACCTCTGGGCAAGTTCAACGTGCGACCACCGTCCGATGGCCCTTCTCCAAATCAACGACTCTTGGAAATTTCGCTCGGCTTCCAACGTCGGGCTTTAACGTGTGATATCACGGGTTAAACGGTGGTTTTCCGGGGGTCACTTCACCACGTGTCGCATTCCCTATGGAATCGCTCGCGAATAGGAAATACCGCCTACTCCGCAAAAGCGGTGCGATATGGGCAACCCGCTTTTGTGATTCCACTCGTGGTTTCAGTACAGGGCTTGACCACGGGTGCAAGTCTGGTTCCGCTATCCTTTTGTTTGTTAACTCATATCCAATCCTCGGGTCAGGTTGCGAAATCACAACAATCTTGTCTCTTTATTAAGCGAGATTTTTATATTTGAACAGTGTTCACGACCCCGGTTCTCTACACAGACCTCGCCTTTGGGTGGGGTGAGTTCACAGGGTTATACAACCATTTACGGGAATTCAAAGACAAAAGAATGGAATTATGAGTACCCAATCACCTCATAGTTAAACAATTATTCAAAATTAGCAGTTTGAGATAATTCAATGGCAACTATGCTTGGAAATCATTTAAATGGAAACAATTGTTCACACACAGAGGTTTATTGCAGAAATCCCCTCTCTACTCTCCTCTTCCCTCTCTACTTTTATTCATCCGAGGAATTGCAATTTATATACATAACATATGGCTCTTCGGTTCCTTTGAGAGGCCCTTTCTAGATATCAAAAGGTCTAATTATAATAATTCAACTAACTGAAGCTGTTCGACTCCTACAACTCTAACTAGTCTAAGTAATACAGTCAGCTGAGGTATTGACACCTAGTTGCTACAACTGAAATGATTTCGAACCCTCCTAGCCACAACATGTGGACAAAACCTCCTACATTGATGGCTAGTGCCTAATGCCCCTGCATCATCGTGTGACATAAACCTATTAACAAAAGTGAACAGGGAATGATTATTAATTATGGCATACTAAGTTGTCAGTGATTTTGACTATTTGTCTTTAACATGTAAACATGTTAAATTCCAAACTTACATCATCATGGTATTTTAGTAGATGTGTGATAGGTAGTATGATAGTATCATATTACCATTCTTCCTTGAGGAACCCACTTCATCCATTAATATTTCTTTTCTAAAGAGTAACATTGTAGATAACCTTAAAAACATTTGTTAACTATTTTGACTTTTTTATTGTGTTTGAAATGTAGAACTCATGGCAGCTAGTGTTTCTCCACTCATATTAAATAATTATTTCCAAAATTTTCTTATTACTATTACTTTAGGAAAACCATGAAGACTATGAATTTCTTTCACGGACACTTCTGCCACTTGGCTTGTTGTTTATGTACTTTGAGCTCTAGAAAAAAAATCTACAAAATTTGTCTATATAAATGACCACAAAAATGTAATACTTACCTTTATATTTCAGTAACCCTGTAATAAAATCTATTGATATATCTTCTAGTCTTTGAATATGTATGAGGAATGGTTGAAGTAACCCTAGAGATTTTACTATCTCTCTTTTATTTATTATGAAAACCTAACCTTCTCTTACAAAATTTTGAATATCTTTCTTCATTCCTTCCAAAAATATATTTTTTGATCCTTTGAGATGTTTTAAGGAACCCTGCGTCCTACCATCAGAGAGACATGGGACTCCCTTAATATTTGTTTATTCAAATATGCTTACGTGCATAAAAATATTCTACATTTGCACCAAAGTATATCTCTCTTTCACTCCCAATGCTCCATAGAGTTCATCCCATCCTTTATAAATTTTAGTTTTTGTTTAGTACTATTGTCATTTTTCCATTATGACAAGCTTCTTCTAGCCACCTAGGACTAGAAAATGTAATTGGATATAAATTTGAGGCCTCTTCTATTTTAGAAAGAGTATCATGTACTAAATTTTCCTTACCCTTTTTGCAGATTATCTAAAAATTAAAACTTTTCATTTTTTCTCCTCATTTTTTGTTAATCTTCCAATGAAATCCATAGCTTCAAAAAATACTTTATGCTATCATGGTATATCTTGACTTTAAAGTACCTCCCAGTGATATACTATCCCCATTTTTTATTGCATGTAATATTGCTTCCATTTATTTTTCATACGTAGATTTCACCAAATATTTTCTTTGAATTTCTTGCTTTTAAAAGCCAATGATATCCCTTATTGTGTTAATGTTACGTAAATTCCTTGTCCTAGTGCCTCACACTCTACTATGAATGTTTTACCAAAATTAGGTGCAACCGATGTTGGTGTATAAGACATGGCATCCATTAAAAGAGAGAATGCCAAAGTAGCCTCATCATTCCATATAAATGATATTTTCTTCAAGAGATTGTGAGTGGACTTGAAATGCATGCATAATTCTTAAAAAATGATCAATAATATCATGTAAGTCTAAAAAATCTTCTAAGAACCTTGATTTTTTAGGAATAGGTCATTTTGTAATAGCTTGCATCTTTTGAGGCTCCAACTTCACTCCTTCCTTTAAAACAATATGAACCAAATACTCGAATTCTTATTTCCCAAAAGCACATTTGGATATGTTTACATAAAAATGATTGTTCTCAATAATTTATATAACTTTTCCACATGTTTACTAGTGTGGTATTCCCATGATTTATTATAAATATGTGTATTATCAAAAAAAACCAACACAAATTTTATAAGATGGGATCAAACAAAATTGTTCTTAAGTCGAGCCCGCCGGACTTCAAACGGCGATAAACCATAATTCAAACCAAATTCGCGTTCCAAAATAGCCTACTGACGTCGGCCAATTTTGTGACGCGAAAACCAAATGAATTCCACCCTAATATTTTTCGGGTCCGAAGTTGGGCTGGCGTACGGAGGGAGAGTTGTGACGTGAATTTCTTATCAAATTCGCCCTAATCTTTTTCGGGTCCGGATTTCCACTGCGCAAGTGGCCCAAACAAAGATCCGCTCCTATCCCTCTATGACGAAACCATCGTACATGTTGACGTCATCAATCAAAACCTGCCACCCTTTTGACTTTGTAAATAAAACAAATTGTGTCTGCGTCATTTTCATTATTCCGTGCGCTAGCCAGTCTTCCATGCAACAAAATTCAAAAACCAACTATTAACGCTTGCTGACAGTTACCTTGCTGAAGAGAATTGAAGCCGAGTATTTTAGGGTTCTTTTGTCATAACCAACACCTATTTAAACATGTTTCATTTCTTGTAAACATGTATTTATTCCAATTCCCCGCTAAACTCTGTAAAAAATCCTGGTTTTAGTTTTAATTCTGCACTAAGGTCTGAAAAAAAGTTCAGTTTGGTCTTTTTCGTTCCCAGAACTGCAATTATATTCCCAAAACTGGTAATTGTGCCCCTTTTCCACAAAAACCCCGAAATTCCATTTTTGAATCCACAAGAACCAGAAATGGAAGTTCCTGTATCTCTGAATGTCGTGCCCATCAATGCCCCTCACAAGGACTTGGATTATTTGCCTTTAGCTGATATGGATTTTCAAATTAAGGACTTGCGTCTCAGTGAGAATCCTCTTCGAATATTTTTCCGCTGCAGAGACAATTATTTGAATGGTTCTAACATCTTTGGACTTTGGGAATCAAATCTTCCTATGTACCTTCTCCCCTCAGTCCATATTTTTCCTGAGTTAATCCATTATTGCTATGCAAATTATGATCCCAACCAACGAGCAGTTTTATCCCCAAGTCAAAATGTCCTTTTCCCAATAACTGCTCAGTCCATAAATGAAATGCTACAATTCCAACCTAGTCAAGCTCTCACTCCCCTATCCATGGCTGAATTACTTGAGAAATCTACTAAGTTATCCCATGAAGAGTTAAACCACCTATGCCAAACCTTCATGTTACCAGAGCATCAGCCTAAAAACCCTCCCCCTTATGGTTATACTTTCTTTACTGATGAGGGTAGACTTATTTTAAACATGATATATTCCATAATGGGCTTCAATACTAGTGAGTATGTTGATCAGTTAACCCTAGTATTGCTATCCATTTTTACCCCTGGACAGCCTCCTGCTGTCAAGTATGATTTTGCATCTTATATTGCTGACAAAATCTATGATCAGTTCATGAGATTTGAGAATGAGAGAGTATTTAAGTATTCTTCCGTCATATATCATCTCATGATTTACTTTCAGTCAGAAAATTTCCCTTTTTATGTTAAGAAACTTGATGCCAAAGGGAATCCTAGGTCAGTCATCTTTTGGTCTGCCATTACTCACAATTCCTTTGATTCTCCTTATTCCTATAATGAGTTTGTCGACCTTTTTGTTCATCCCGCAACTACCTTGTTGACAGGAGTCTCTCCTCCTAGAATTAACAATGAAATCAAGAAAATCCTTCAGCTCTCAAAGCATTACAAGATAGGTGACTGGTACCTATATCAAAACTACACAGAGATCAGGATATATGGATGTGAGTTATGCCCATTCAAACTGCCCAAGTATGTCCCAATGAGACTCTTTGCATTAGAATATTTCAGGCAGATGAATAATTCAGATATAATTCATTTTTGCAATGCAAAGAAAAAGGCTCAACTCAGGATCAAGAGCCAATTAGGTCCCTTCATTTGTAACTCTAGGGAAGCTGGAAAGGAAGCCAAAAGGATTTTAGAAGACTATCTTAGACTACAAAAGAGTTTCTACTGGGTGCCTTATGATCCAAACAACTTTATCTGTTATAGAAGAATGAAAAATAAACAGTCACCATACATCCATCAAAGAATCCCAGAAATAGAACAATATGCTAATATGGATGAATGGACAGAAGGGACATTGGTTGAAAATGATAGTGAGCAGGTCAATGTTGAAAATGTAATGAAAGATCTTGAAAAAGATACTTGACCTAGAATCTTTTGGACAGGTGTAGGGATCTTCTTCAGCCAGGACTTTACAACAAAATTTGCAGGAGATTAGTACAGTAGCAGTAGAATCTAAAGGAAAAGAAAAGGAGCCCGATATACAAATAATTGAAAAATTCATAATGACAGTGCAACCAGAGACTTCTAAAGAACAAGGTCAAGGACAAATTCCTCCTACTCAGATCAGTGAGCCAGAAATTTCTATTTTACAAACTCCTCTGAATATAGAAAAGGGCAAAAAGAGAGAGGCTGAAACAACTACTCCTATTGGTGGCTCTTCTGAACAACAAGATGTTAAAAGGTAGAAATTAACTCCCCTTCCAGAAGATGAATCATTTCAGGAAATCCCTGACAGCCAGGGAAGAGAAGACAGTCAGCAAACAGGTACAGGTAGTGGGACATCCACTAATTTTCAAAAACAGGGAATACAGAGGCAACAAAGTGTAGAAATATCTTCTTTCAAACCTCTAGTAAAAACTGCCTGGGACATCAAAAGAACATTCATCAATATAAAGGCCAGGAACGATCCACTTAGACTTCAAGTGTACAACCAATTTTTGAAGATGGCTCCGAAAAATCAAGAAAGATTGATGTCAGCTTATGACATCCAACAAGGTAAGATGTTAATGAGCCATTTGAAGCCCAAGGTGTAGCAGCCTCAGACAGCTGCAGATTACGTTAGGACTAATTTTGAAGTCTTAGCAAAGGATATACATCCTTTAGATCAAATTGAGCTACACAAGCAAACAGCTGAGATGATTTATTCTACTCTGACGGATAAATCAATGATGACCCATAAGTTTCAGGATTCTTTGGATAATACTAATACACAGTTGCAGCTTGAAAAAGCCTCCTCCCAGGCTAAGGATAATAGAATCAAAACTTTAGAGGAAATAATCATTGTTTTGGGTCATAATCCTAAAGATGTGAAAGGTATTGAAGCTTTGATCAAGAGAAAAGATGATGATATTGCAGCTCTAAGAAAAAAATTAAAGTTACCGGCCTCAATACATCCACAGACTGCAGAAATCATCAACCAAAATTCTGAGGAAGAACTAATGGATTTGCTCTTAAAATTGAATGAGAAACTTACTGCAACTGAAAAAGAGCTTGAGAATGCATTAAAAGATAAGCAGGAAAATATTCTAGTATCTACAGCAGGAGTAGTGATAGGTACAACAACAACAAGTCAGCCAGTAGAATTGTCACAGAGCAACACTGCAAATTTGAACACTGATAAATTAACAAAGTCAATGGAAGATATGAACATTCAGGCCATAGAGCTTCACAAAACAAAGGAAAAATTGGCCACTCTAGAACATAAATATGATCTTTCAAAAATGAGTGTTGCTGATAAAACAAGAGAAGTGAACAAATTAAAAAAAACAGTCAAAGCATTTGAAAAGAATCTCACATTGGAGAAACCTTTAAAAGAAATAAATGAAATTGTTTGGGATAATATCATTCAATCAATAAAGGATGTTTGGTCCTCAATTCAAATAATGGATGAACAGAATAACTTAGTTAAATTGGCTCTGGATGAGATTGAGAGATCAAGACAAGAGTTGGGAAATATGCCAAAAGAGGCCAATAGACTTATACATTTTTTGAATACTCAGACTAAGAATCAACTTGCAGAAATTGGTATTCAGGACAGGACCGGAACAATTTTGGAAATAAAGAGAGTTTTTACTAAAAGAACTCTGGTACAGAATTTAGAACGAAGGTGCTCAAATATGCAAGAAGAAATCATTGCCTTCAGAGAAAGATTGAATATTTTGTTAAATAGAGGATTGCCCAGTCCTATAGTTGCAGAAGATAAGCTAATGGACCTTGATAGTTATGTTGAAAAATTGGACAAATATGCCGATAATCAAGCTAGTTCTTCAACCAGTTCATCAACAGCAGCATTGCCTACAGGGAAAAACCTTCATGACAGATTGGAGAATTTATTTTATCTTGAGCATGAAGTAAATCATTTGTTCCCAAATCAGCCTGATTTCTTCAGATGTACTGAGGCCGATGAAACACTAAGAAAGTTGCAAAGGACCAGAGTGCCAGAAGTTCAATGGTGGGAAGAAATGATGGAACTTTTGTAAAAAATTATCCTTACATAAATTTTTGCCTATTTACCATAGCATATCATGATAAAAATGATAAAAGGATGAACAAAGGTAAAAGGGTATCAGAGAAGTTAAAGAGTATCAGTTAAAGAGGTCAAAGAGTAGCAGTTAAAGAGTATCAGATTGTCGATAATCTCCATGTGGACCGTTACTGGGTTTTATATCAAGTCCCTGTACGTGACATGGGGTATTTTTCTATCACTGTCTGGGGTGGGACTTCCACATTTCTGGATGGATATTTGGGTTCCAATCTTCAAATGTGAAAATGTAATGACTTCATGGACTGTTTTACTTCGTATAATATATTCAAAACATCGTTTTTTCTCTTATGAAAAAAAATGATTAATGTTTATCACTCTGCCTTCAAAACTAGCGATGCTGGTCTATGTTGCTGGTTTATTGATATGGTCTCATGGTCTTTTTATATTTGGGACATATCACACTCCTCACATGATTAGCGTTTTTCTCTGTTCAAGGATTTTGGGTACTTTAATTTGTATTTGGAACAATGGACGCCGGTACTCTATCTGTTGCTTTACTATTCTACATACTGCTATTTCACTTTCTTATAGATGCCTCAGGCATATTTGGATGCTTTCTCAGATTGTCGATAATCTCCATGTGGACCATTACTGGGTTTTATATCAAGTCCCTGTATGTGACATGGCGTATTTTTCTATCACTGTCTGGGGTGGGACTTCCACTTTTCTGGATGGATATTTGGGTTCCAATCTTCAGATGTGAAAATGTAATGACTTCATGGACTGTTTTACTTCATATAATATATTGAAAACAACGTTTTTTCTCTTGTGAAAAAAAAATGATTAATGTTTATCACTCTGCCTTCAAAACTAGCGATGCTGGTCTATGTTGCTGGTTTATTGATATGGTCTGATGGTCTTTTTATATTTTGGACATATCACACTCCTCACATGATTAGAATTTTTCTCTGTTCAAGGATTTTGGGTACTTTAATTTGTATTTGCAGGAACAATGGACGTCGGTACTCTATCTGTTGCTTTACTATTCTACATACTGCTATTTCACTTTCTTATAGATGCCTCGGGCATATTTGGATGCTTTCTCAGATTTGTCGATAATCTCCATGTGGACCGTTACCGGGTTTTATATCATGTCCCTGTATGTGACATGGGGTATTTTTCTATCATTGTCTGGGGTGGGACTTCCACTTTTCTGGATGGATATTTGGCTTCAAATCTTCAGATGTGAAAATGTAATGACTTCATGCACTGTTTTACTACATATAATATATTCAAAACAACGTTTTTCCTCTTTTAAAGTTTCATTTTTTTTTCAAATTGAACCTGTCGTCACAATTGCGACAGATTAGAAACGTCGGAAGAGCGATTTTCAAAATTTCGGACCACATTTCGTCGTAATTGTGACAGTTTACAGACGTCGGAAGAGCGACGTTCAAAACGTCGGACCACATTTCGTCATAATTGTGACAGTTTACAGATGTCGGAAGAACGACGTTCTAAATTTCGGACCACATTTCGTCAGAAGTGCGACAGATTGGGAAACATCGGAAGAGTGACGCTTGTTTGGAAGTGACGGAAAAAGTGTCGATAGTGAGACACTTTTTAATTGCGTCGGAACTACGATGGTATGGTAAAACAAATTTTTCCCTCCCTCGAACTGTCGCTCTTCCTACGACTATGTGTCAGAATAGCGGAAAATTGGCCGTCGGAATTTCTGCCAAATTTTCTAGTGTGAGATTCCTCAATTTGAAAGTGACCATGTACCTATATGAATACCTTCCTAGTTAAGAGGGAGTGTTGAAAAGTGTAACTGATGCCTAGGCTACCTCAATCTTCTATTTTATTGCACAAAACAATGCATCCCAATTTTTTTTTTTTCTGTCCCAAATAATTTCAACTAGGAAAACTCAACAACTTAATGCGGAAGCTTCTATATCTCAAATCTCTGATTTGAGATATAGAAATAAAATTCTCTTATGGCTTAAGAAACCCATATTTCAATACACCCCAGATTCCTAATATCTCTCATGCAGAAGCTCTACATTTCTTCTTCAAACTATGGTTAAAAACCCATATTTAAACCCCTTTCATTCTTATTCGAATTAACATTCAACTTTACATCTTAATCTCAAATTAACCACAACTCTCACTTCAACCATAACATACAAATATACATTACATCCTCCATTATAATAAAATGTGAAGCCTCAGCCTTTATTGAAATTAACTAATTCGAATTACCTTTTTGGCCCACCTCAGAGGCTCGGATCAATATTCGAAGCTTATAAGAACTCAATGTATTAACATAAGGTTTCGGCCCACAACATATTTCCTTACATCAACCTTTATACATCATGCACCCTTTGTGATAATTCATATCAAATATAATATATGAACATATATTACATCCTCCATCAAATGTTAGAACATTATAAAAAAGCCTTGAATTAGGTTTAGAACCCAAGTGATAGCACACGAGAACATCCTCGGGCCCACGGCTTCAATACATACCTTGCCATTAATCTCTGCGCAACTTCCAGATGCGACCACCATTGATTTCTCAACTCAAGATCAGACGAATATAATGTATAACGATTTTTTTTCACCTTCGAGTTTTAACGCTAAAAAAAATACGAAACTCGCGGTTTTACAGTACCACCTCAAGACACGCATCGGGAAAAGAGCACTATCACATTTTTTTGTTGGTTTCCATTTACCATTTTCAAAGAACGTGAGACCGCTGGTTTTAAATATCGAAATTTCCTTTACTGTTTACTTCCGTTTCCAACTTTGGCTTCACCTTTTATCTCGGCCATTGATCCATTGGATCTAATGGTAGCTATTCCTTTGTTTCCATAATTCCCTCATCATCACAATCCCAGGTCGACATGCAAATGTCAAACCTAAACTAAACCTCGAATTCAGTTCTCCTCATGGGTAATCGGTTTCCTCAGTGATCAATATAATCTAATATTTAGATAATTCTATATGCAGTCCTTCTCTGTTTTAAATCATGAGATTTGTATTAAATCTACAATTAATATCAATTCCCAAATAATATGCCCAATCACACCTCAGACTTAATTACAAAGTTTAATTATACACTTGCTAACTAAACAACATTCACCACACATGAATTTCATATATCAACCCTTAACACAGGGTTTTTCCTAATTATATGTAGAATCACACTTCAAAACACAATTACAGAGTTCTATTATTCAATTGCTCGCAAAACCCAGACATTCCTCACGCAGAATTAAATCCAACAATACACATCTAATTCAGGAGTAAATTATTATATACATACATACATACATACATATATATATATATATATATATATATGGAATCACTTACAAATAAATCTGGCTTGATCTTCAATTCAACGGCCTTCTATCCCCACTGCTCTACACAACTCTAATTCTCTCCCCAAAGAGCTATGCTATTCTTAGACCTCTACTTGATGCTTACATTTATACAAAAGATGAATGAATCGATTAAGCTTCTTTAACAGCTCAACAAAGACTCTTGGAATTCTCCAAAGTCCTAAATTCAGCCTAATTCCCTAGATTAACTGAACTGACTCTTCACCTTCCTAACTTAATCAACTTTCCTCATGTTCTCTAGTGGTTAGAGAACATTTGGAGTTCCTCACCACTTTATTCAAAATACTCATAATTACATGAGAATTTAAAAATATGAAACCCCCCTTATGTATACTTAGATACAAAGTATTTTATTGTGCCTAATGCCCCTGCATCAGACTCGCAAGGTTCAATTTGTTCATGATCTCCTGATCATGTGTCTTTAATCTTTGCCTCCTGGATCCCATACTTTTTTTTTCTGTTGTCCAACAGCTGCATTACTTTCCAACTGCACTTCTCTAGTTCTCCATATCTTGTTCTGCAAATTGCCTCCATCTCTACTTTCACAATCTCTTCTTTTCTTTCCTTTTTTAGAATCCTTCTGCTTTCTTGCTACTGTCTGCTGCTTCTGAGACACCTTCACCATTAGTCTTCTGATTCTTTCAATCTCTATGTCCAGCTTATCTTCTAGCTGGAAATTTCTTTGCCCACTACTGTTGTCTCCAACTCTTGTTGCTTTCAATGTTGTTGTCGTTATTGCCTCCAAGAATTTTGTTGCTTTTACTCTGGCTCTTGCTCTTAATTGTTGATCCATTGCATTCACTTGTTGAAACCTTACGATAGCTCTTACTTCCATCCTATCATCCATACCCTCTTGTCTTCTGCTACAGAAAAAATCTTCCTGAATATCTCTTAAGATATCTCCATCTGCCACATTCTCTTGCTCATTATCTGCAAATTTACCTTTAGAAAGTAAATTATCTTTTAGTCCTCTAACTGGAGTAACATAACCACTCATTCCTCCTTGTATACTAGAAATCATACTTAAATTCTGCAAACTAGTACCTACTCCTAGTTCTTCCACAGCTTTAGGAAAATTCACTTTAGTGTCTGCAATTTCTTCCTCTTCTCCAAATGTTTCTAGCAAACAATTCAGCCATCTCTTTTGCACTTGTTTCACATCCTCAATATGCTACAATTTAAATTCAGCATCTCCTTTTCCTTCTTTGAAAATCTTCAGTAATTGTCTTCCACCTTCTTGATTGATTCTGGCAATCAATTGAAGTCCTTCAAGCTCTATGTCCTCATCCTCTATCAGAATAGAATTCTGATTCTTCATCATTGTGTCAGTCTTAAAGATCTATCCCACAGTCTTCTCTTGGGTATTTAGACAAGCCAAATCCTCCTTGTCACCCATGGTAACAAGTCTCTGCATGACTGTTTCACCTTCTTTCTACAACAGTTCTTCTTTCCTTGAGACAATTCCAAGTGATGGATTGTCGTATGCAATACCTGTAAACATAATCAAACTGTTAGTGTTAAAATCACAAGACCCAATGGTTTCACTTGCTGATCTAGTCACCAAATTTCCTTTCTGAAGTTCTAAGTCTCTTTCAAGACTTAGAAATTCTTCACTGTATTTCTCCTCAGCTTTCATTATGCCAATCACCATGTTAAAATGATGACCCTTCACTATGTTCTTAGCCAACATAGTTTCTCTTTCATTCAATTCTCTTGTAGCTTCCATTTGATGTCCTTCTTTGCTTGCATGACCAACACATGAACCTTCAACATTAAAATTACAAGGTCTCAATACCTCTTCCTCCTCTAACAACACATTAGTATGTTGTTCTGAGTCTCCTTCCAAATCCTCTGTCAGCACATCAGTATGCTGATTTGCATACTCCATGAGACTGCCAGCTAGTCTCTCCTAACTTTCATCATTTCCTTCATGAATTTCCTTCTACTGTGATTCACCGAAATGAACTCCTTCATTTTGCTGAATCATTTTCTTATCCTCTATTCTCTGATTGTCATTCATGACAATTCCTCTCTCCTGCTTCTCCAGCAATTTATCCTTTGCATAGGTCCTCTACTTCTCCAATCCTCTTCTTTGAAAATCCAACCTCCTATACAATTCAAAAACTTCAATTGGAGTAGATGTTGGGAACTTCACCAAACCTTTTATCCCTCTTCTTGCTCTGAGTTCTTCTTTCAGTAAGGCAATCTCCTTTCGCCTCAACCTCAACTATAATGGTTGTCATTTCACTCTCTTCTTCATGAGCCAACCAACTCTATGGATTTCCTCTATCATATTTTCCAGTTTATTAAACTTTTCATTGATGTCAGCTACCTCTTTCCAATATTTTGCATCAGTCAACTGCTGCCCTACGCCATTTTCTTTGGCATCTGCTTTTTTTTCCTTTCTGTTGTGGCCTCTCTCGGAACCTTTGCAATCTCTGTTATGACTATTAGTATCCATATTCTCCTCCATGAGTTCTTCACTCATCAGTTGCACTAATCCTATGCAACAGAAATCTCTCCTACTACCACTTACCTCACCAATCCTTTCCTCTAGATCTGGGATTTTGGCAAGTGTTGGTCCCCTGTCAGCTGGAACCTTCTGAGCACTCTCTTCTACTCTCTCTAGGCTTCACTCTGCAAATTTCCAAGAACAAATCTATTCTCTTTCATCCAACCTCTATTGGGAATCCTCCAGGTTCTGCCACACTTTCTTCTTCACCTTAGAATCCTCTGCTGGACTCTTTCATCACTGCTCTCAAAGTTGTGATCTACTTTAGCTGAGATTTCTTCAATTTCCTGCAATATGAATTCTGCAAACAATTCTTCAAACCAGAGTTAAACATTGCTCATTAACTCACCTTCTCTTGAGAACACTATAATTTTTCTCCCTATTCAACCTTTAGTTGAATAACAGGTTCACTGCCATCATCATCAAACTCTGTCTTCACTATCTGCAACCACAATTCTGTAATCATAAATTCAAGTCAGATTTAAAATTATTTCACTTGTAAGATCCCTGCATGATCTTGTCTTCCACTCATTCAGTTCTGCAAATCCTGTTCACTGCAAATATGTATCTGTTGCACATTAGATTTAAATTTCTGATCTCCCCTCTTCTCTCATCACACCTTCAGATTTAATAAAAAAAAAATCCTTTACCTCAAACAGAGCTATTCCAGCACTGATACCACATGATGCCCGGGCCACCTCAATCTTCTATTTTATTGCACAAAATAATGCATCCCAATTTCTTTTTGTCCCAAATAATTTCAACTGGGAAAAATCAACAACTTAATGCGGAAGCTTCTATATCTCAAATCTCTGATTTGAGATATAGAAATAAAATTCTCTTATGGCTTAGGAAACCCATATTTCAATACACCCTATATTCCTAATATCTCTCATGTGGAAGATCTACGTTTCTTCTTAAAACTAGGGTTAACAACCCATATTTAAACCCGTTTCATTCTTATTTGAATTAACATTTGACTTTACATCTTAATCTCAAATTAACCACGGCCCTCACTTCAACCATAACATACAAATATACATTACGTCCTCCATTATAATAAAATGTGAAGCCTTAGCCTTTATTTGAATTAACTAATTCGAATTACCTTTTTGGCCCACCTCAGAGGCTCGAATCAATATTCAAAGATTATAGAAACTCTATGTATTAACATAAGGTTTCGGCCCACGGCATATTGCCTTACGTTAACCTTCATACACCGCGCACCCTTTCTGATAAGTCATATCAACTATAATATATGAACATATATTACATCCTCCGTCAAATGTTAAAACATTATAACAAATCCTTGACTTAGGTTTAGAACCCAAGTGATAACACACAAGAACGTCCTTAGGCCCATGGCTTCAATACATACCTTGCCATTAATCTCTGCACAGCTTCCAGATGCAACCACCATTGATTTTCTCAACTCAAGATCGAATGAATATAATGGATATCACCTTTTTTTCACCTCCGAGCTTTAACGCTAAAAGAAAACGTGAAACTCATGGTTTTACCATACCACCTCAAGACATGCGTCGGCCAAAGAGCACTATCGTGTTTTTTTGTTGGTTTCCATTTACCATTTTCAAAGAACGTGAGACCACTGGTTTCGATGTTCGAAACTACATTTACTGTTTACTTCCATTTCCAACTTTGGCTTCTTCTTTTATCTCGGTCGTTGATCCATTGGATCCAATGGTAGTTGTTCCTTTGGTTCCATAATTCCCTCATCATCACAATCCCAGGTCGACATTCCAATGTCAAACCTGAACTGAACCTTGAATTCAGTTCTCCTCATGGGTAATTGATTTCCTCAGTGATCGATATACTATAATATTTAGATAATTCTGTATGCAGTCCTTCTCTGTTTTAAATCATGAGATTTGTATTAAATCTACAATTAACATCATTTCCGAAATCATATTCCTAATCTCACCTCAGATTTAATTACAGAGTTTAATTATACACTTGATAACTAAACATCATTCACCACACATGCATTTCGCATATCAACCCTTAACATAGGGTTTTTCCCAATCATATGTAGAATCACACTTCAAAACACAATTACGGAGTTCTAGTATTCAATTGCTCGTAGAACCCAGACATTCCTCACGCAGAATTAAATCCAAAAATACACATCTAATTCAGGAGTAAATTCTTATGTATATGTATATGTATATGTATATGTATATGTATATGTATATGTATATGTATATGTATATATATATATATATATATATATATATATATATATATATATATATATATATATATATATATATGGAATCACTTACAAATATATTTGGCCTGATCTTCAATTCGATGGCCTTCTATCCCCACTACTCTGCACAAATCTAATTCTCTCCCCAAACAGCTATGCTATGCTTAGACCTCTACTTGATGCTTACATTTATACAAAAGATGAATGAATTTATTCAGCTTCTTTAACAGCTCAAAAAATACTCTTGGAATTCTCCTAAGTCCTAAATTCAGCCTAATTCCCTAGATTAACTGAACTGACTCTTCACCTTCCTAACTTAATCAACTTCCCTCATGTTCTCTAGTGGTTAGAGAACATTTGCAATTCCTCTCCATTTTATTCAAAATACTCATAATTATATGAGAATTTAAAAACAGGAAACCCCCCTTATGTCTACTTAGATACAAAGTATTTTATTGTGCCTAATGCCCCCGCATTAGTAACTAGGTCAGTCTTCATATTGACTATATAATTATGTACTTTATGTAAAGAGGAAGGCAAAGTTAATAAAATGTATATTGGTTGTACTTGCTACATGGGTTTCATGAACAAGATTTTATCTTAGGTTAATAGAATTCTTCTTGATGTCTATCTAGGGTTGTCTTCTGGTCATAAATATAATTAAGTGTCATGTATATGAATTGTCTAGACTATAGAAAAATGTTCCAAGGCTCTTGTCATGAAACGGTTAAGAAATTACTCTCGTATGGCGCTCTAAGCGACACACATAACGCTGGATTACAAGTCCTTCACGTTATCCTATGAACATAAGCAGAAGTCGGCTTAAATGCAATGGTGAAATCAGCCTACCATATTGCTGTAGGGTTGGCCTAAAAGCTTAATCGAAGCACTATATATACACTTGGTTTGCGGCTCATTCAAATTAAAGTTTGTTGGTGATCTCTGAAAATAATTCGCATGGCCTTTCTTAGAAAAATAATTCGTAATATACCTAAGAATAAGTGTGGACAATAGATGAAATGCAATGCAGATCAATCTGATTAATATACTTTTAAATGGTGATATCTGTAGTAACAAGTGTGTAAAAGAAAAATAAAATGTGGATTATTTTTGAATGAGGTGTGAATAATACATGTCATAAAATGTGGATTATTTCAATGAAGGAAGTGTGAATAATACAGATCATAAAATGTGGATTATCGTAATGAAGGAAGTGCGGATAATATAGATCATAAAATGTGGATTATTCTAATGAAGGAAGTGTGGATAATAAAGGGTATACAAGGTGGATTATCCTAATGAATGAGTTGTGGATAATATATATATGGAAGTAATGTGGATATTTATCAGGTATTCAGACCATAAAAGGAAGAACAAATAAGTATGAAACATAAGATGAATCAATTTGAAGTATACCTAAAGCATAAATCTGTGTTTGAGAGCAGATCACATGGAAACAGTGTGGGCTAAAGTCAGAGAAATGTGCAGGTATGTCTTAGGCATCACAACATGATGCCACCTCAATTAAATGCGGAGTCAAGGCTATAATTTACTGATCTTTGATAAAATAAGATTTTTGGAACACCTAATCCTCTATGGGTAGGTGTGGAATGCGAAAAGTCACAATGGAGTCCAAGTGACCTTGGAAAATGAAACCAAGAGTCACACCATTGTATTATAAATGTACATCTTTGTATAATGGAAAATAAGAAAGCCTCACACTTATCTTTCATTATGTGTTGAGTCTCTTGTGTGTGTGCATTCATCTTCCTCATACACCATGTGTGTGCCTTAACATGGTGTTTAAAATGGTATCAAAGCGGGCGATTGCTGGCCCTGCTCCAAATTGAGTGAGCCATTTGTGTTTATGGCCTGTGCATATCTGCAAAATTCTTGACATTTTTGTAGCATTTAGAGACTTTTTGCAGCAGTGTTTTTGCCACCATTCAGAAGTGTTTTGAAAAGGAGCAGCATTCAAAATCCCAGCATTCAGGCATTGGCTTTGAAGAAAGGCAGAACTGCCCATCTGAAGGTTTTCATTCTCATTTCTTTCTGCAATTTTTGCTTATTAAAATCTGCATTTTCAAGAGCTGTTGGAATAGTTTAAAGAGGGTTTTTGAAGATATTTCTGAGCTTTCACTGAAAAAATTCTAAGCTTCTGGACTGCATTTCTTTGTTGCTGGGCTACTGGGAGATTTCTAAATTTGCACTGAAAGAAATCTGAGTTTTTCTGTTGAAAAATTCCATATCTGCATTTTCTGCCGCTGGATTTGTTTCTGCTATATATTTGAAAGAAAAAAATTCTGCTGCCACTCTGCAAAGTCCTTTATTCTGCTCTCTATTGTTTTGAAATAAGAAAAAAAAAATAAAAAAATCCCATAGCTCTCATCTCAAAAACTACATCTACATCACCATTCCCATCATTTAATATTGCTCTCCCATATGCTATCACTCCCCACCTGCAAATGACCCTTACTACGCCCCCATTCGGCTCTGCATTCAGTTATTAAATTCATACACTCCCACCTCTACGCACATACGACTCCCATTACACCCTTCACACTACAGCGCCTACACACACCGCTCACTGTAATACCACAGCCGCTCCCCCTTCCCTCGGCATAGCGTCCCTCCCTCACCGCTGCTCCTTACTCACTAACAAACAAACAAAAAAAATTCTGCACTCTCACTCATACCCCGAGCCCCCTCACACTTGTCCGCTCTCCCTCTACAGCCCACCCCCTACGGCTCTACGCCCACACCCTTACCGTGTGCTCTTCCCCATACCCCGGCCACTCCGCCCTCGGCCTCTCGACTATACCCCCATTCCTGCGCACTCAACAAACACTCACACTCGGGCTTCAACACATTGAACCCTCCCCTCGCCAATGCTTATGCTCCCAAAAGCTGGCTTTACGGCCCCCCTTCACCTCACAGGCCCACGGCCATTCCATTCTATGGGCTTTTATTTTTTAAAAAATTTAAATTTTATTACAACCCCTTCCATACTTTAAAATTCGGACTTTTTTGTTTTTTATATCCCCAGCCCCCTCCATATAATACGACAACTCCCTTGAAAATATTTCATAATCCTTTTTTTAATATTCTCTGTCCCTTTAATATAATACGACCTCCCCCCATTTTAATAACCCCACTTTATTTCATTTCAATTTTTTAATTAATTTCTTAAAAATAAAAAAAAAATTAAAATTAAAAAATTAAAAAAATTAAAAAAAAAATTCGCATTCCCTTCCCATATTAAATTAATCCCCTCCTTTTTAAATAAATCTCCCTTTTAAATCCCCCCTCCCTTTTAATTCTCTTCCCTACACATTTTTTAAATTTCCAACTCCCTCCATTTTTAATTATTTCCATTTTTTTAATTAATTTTTTAATTAAAAAAAATAAAAATAGCAGAGAGAGAGCAAAGAAGAGAGATATGAACAACAAGATATGAAGAGAACATGGACTATACATAGTGAAAATTGCAGATTTACATTGTGATGTGTGGCATTGATTTGAAGGGTGATTTTTTGAATAATTTTACATAAGAAGACAAGTTTGCC
Source organism: Pinus albicaulis (assembly GCA_034641835.2). Lineage (NCBI taxonomy): Eukaryota > Viridiplantae > Streptophyta > Pinopsida > Pinales > Pinaceae > Pinus > Pinus albicaulis. The sequence continues at coordinate 380,929,014 of CM076569.1, read as the reverse complement.
ATCATTTGAATAGCTCTTTGAAGAAGAAATTTCAGCTGCCTTAAAAGATTCTTGCACAAGTGTTTTCAGCTTCACAGTTACAAATATTTTGCAGAGATATGTATTGAGCTTACATTGTATTTTGAGTGGAATTTGCCTCTTCATTCATAGTTGGAATCAGTGAATTTGAGTTGTTGATGTAACCCATTGTTGATAGCCCTCCATCACTTGAGGAGCAGATTTTGTACTTTGAGATTTCCATAGTTGGAAATTCTTTTGAGTCATTTGTATTTCTTGTTGAATCACATTGTAAACGGGTGCATTTTCGGTTGTAGCCGACACCCTTTCATTTGTTGAGCCTAATTTGTTGAAAAATGGCTAAAATCAATGAGGCATTAGAGTTGTTGAATAGCCTCATTCATTCCAATGTTGATGACATGATAAAAATGAGCAAGGATGCTCTTTGTAAAATTCAAAGTTGTTTGCTATATGCACATGAAAAGAGTGATTTTTTGCAGCTAGAATCTCAGCTCCAACAAGATGAACTTCACCAAAAGAGTCACCATTCTGAACCTGTTTCTGTTCAGAACATTGTGAAAGAGTCCCATCAGCAGCAAGTCAGCAAAGTTCCAGTTGATTCCCATTCAGTTCCTTGTACTAGAGCATATTTACATGCAGATGCAGCCACTCAGCCTGCACTTCCTAAGCCCATCATCACACCTTGGGAAGAGCTTGTCCACAACAAGCACCGAACTGGTCTTGGATATGACAAGGATGTGTCATTTCATATTCCAGACTACACAAAGCCCATCAGATTTCAAAGTGTCGGATTCCTATATGACAGTTCACCTGCAGCTGTTCCAGATCCTGTTCCACTTCCACAACAGATTTTGACATGCCAACACTGTGATCGAGTTGGCCATATGAAAGATCATTGTTTTGATCTTCATCCATGCAAGCACTATGGTCGGCACACCCATTCTTCAGACAGATGCTTTAGAAACAAGCCTCCTGCAAGAACCAAGATTCATCTTGGATGGATCGCTTCTTGACAATGGGCATCAACAGCAAAGAAGATGTTTACGACACATGTTAGAACTTGTTCATGGATATTGAGTAAACTTGCAGTAGAGTTTTCGCCGTCATCTCACCTTGTCCCTGACAAGGGGGAAAATGGTGGTCATGTACAAGCTTCGACGACAGATCAAGCGAGCCTGAGCCACAATCTCTCATTCCATGTTCAGAGTTGTAGCCAACAGTTCAAGCGAGCCTGAGCCACAATTCTTCATTTCAGATTCAGAGGTGTAGCCAGAGACACAGATGCCCATTAGCATGCCTTCGGTTGGTGGATAACCTAAAACCATCATTTTTGGTTGGTGGATAACCTAAAACCATCATATTTGGTTGGTGGATAACCTAAAACCATCATTTTCGGTTGGTGGATAACCTAAAACCATCATCTTTGGTTGGTGGACAACCTAAAACTACCACAGGTAGTAGACCTCCCTTCTTTTAGGTTGAAGGTCTCCATTTTTTATGAGGGACAATTCCTCTAGCAGAAGCCTTCAGCTTCTTGCCAGTTTTGGAAGAGTTCCGGGAACTGCAACAAGTTTTGCGTTCCAGTGTTTGTGGTCATCCTAAAACCACCTCTTTTTTCCAACATTTCATAGAGTTGATTCAGCCCAAGTGCTGCCATGTATACTTGCATATTTGTATTACAACTCTTTTCTTGGACTCACACATACCCCTTCGGATTAAGGGGGGATGTTGGAACACCTAATCCTCCATGGGTAGGTGTGGAATGCGAAAAGTCACAATGGAGTCCAAGTGACCTTGGAAGATGAAACCAAGAGTCACACCATTGTACTATAAATGTACATCTTTGTATAATGGAAAATAAGAAAGCCTCACACTTATCTTTCATTATTTGTTGAGTCTCTTGTGTGTGTGCATTCATATTCCTCATACACCATGTGTGTGCCTTAACATGGTGTTTAACAAAGATGAAATCAAGAAATATTTAATTAGAGATCGGGTTCTCTAAGGTTAGTAAAAATCAGTATAAGTTTGTGCAAGAGTGAAGGGTAAGCGTTGGGAGCACACAAAGAAGCATTGACAAGGTCTTGAAGGTATTCCTAGGTCAAGGGTCTAAGTGTGGGTCTTGGTACTTGTTATTTGAAGATCTATAAGAAGAATTCATTGTGGGTTTTCCTCTGCAAGAGTGAGAGGTTTTACCCTAGCTCTAGGAGCCTAACTTTGTGTCTTATTTATTTTCATAATTGAATTGATGAAAGACTAACTAAGATAAATAAGACAAAACAAAAGTAAGCCCACAAGTAATAATCAAGAAGAGAATTTGTATCAAACACCAGCCCTCCAAATTCTCAACAGGAAGCACTACTACCTTTTCTAATCTATTACAAAAATTATGAAAATTTGGCTTTCATAAAATTATATGTAACATCTGTAATCTAATCTAGGAGAATAAAAACGATAAAATCTAAAAGTCCTTCCCAAATTTCCCATCCAAAAACCACCAAACCATCTAGAAACAAACTAGAGAATCCACTGATGATTATATGAACAACTATTTAGTATGAAAGATGGTGTTAATCTCAAGGATCTTTCTTTTCAATCCTTTACATGTTCGGACAATTCATCGACTAAGCCACTCAATTTATCTAAAAATGAGTGCACGAACACGAAACAAACTTTGAGATAAGGGCTTTCACCTACTTAATAATATGGTCAAATCCAATTTTGACGATCTTGATCTGTCCATAAATTCATCCTGCAAAAAATAGCGATGATTTATTTCAAATAATAAATCTTAGTTGTTGGCATTATTTCTTTATTATTTACTTCTTGTTTTTCCCCTTTTTGTTTGAACTCCTCCAAGAAACATGCTTTGAGGGGTGAATTATATGTGGGTATTAAGGGGTATAGATTCTGCTAAAATTGAATACACATGCACCCGACATTAGCTTATCATAACATGGGAAATTTCAGTGGGCTAAACCATGAAAATATTGGAACCCTGGTGGAATGTGAAGGTGAGGATTTTCTAGAAATATCACTACATATTTTTGACCTTAACATTGAACTAAGTCCCCATTGGCTTTATTTATTGGTTTCATCATTCAAGTAACCTTGGGACTTAAAAAACCTTTTGTGGAGTACATACCATTGTCCATATTCAAAAACCTGTATCAATAGGATGATTTGGTAGATTTGAATTACCTCTTTGGTGAGGAGAATTGGGATACATTGTAAGTTTCCACTTTTAAGAATAGAATAATAGGAGACCAAGGTAATTTCATAGCTTAATTTCATATTGACCTTCATGTTTCCTCAAACAATGTTATTTTCAAAACTATCACTCATTTTTTGTTGTCATGAACTTGCTTTAAGTTTGAACCTAACACTTCTTGGAAATCGTATTCCATAAACTACACAGACAATTACTACCATGTCGCTTGTCGTTAGCTTTTTGTTGTCCCTATGATAAGAAAACTTAGTGTAGTTTAATACAAAAGGTTTGATTTATTTCCATATAATTTTCAAACAAATTAGGACGATGGAAAATGGTATTTGCCTTGCTGGGAGAAATAGGATACTTTGTCTATGTTTTCACTTTAGAAATATATTAATGGGAGACTAAGTAATTTCATATATTAATTGCATCTAGATTTTTATGTTTTATTCTCATAATGTTTATTATTTCCAAATTTATCTTTCATCTTATTTTCTTCTTAAGTTGCTTTAGGTTTTAACCTAGTAATTCCTATAAATTTTACTCTACGAACCACACAGACAAAGACTGCAATGTTGCTTCTTTTTAGCTCTATGTTTGACCTCTTATTTGGAAACATGATATGTTTTAAACTTTCCTAAAATTCTGAGATAAATTGAAGAGAAAATGCAACAATTATATTAAAAAATCCACAATGATATTAATTAATTTACATGTGGAAATATTTGAATCTGTTTAATTACTAATAGTTAAATTTCAAGTCTTATTACGCATAGATTTTAGATAGTTGCTGCTTATAGATATAACATTTGTTTCATACTAATAAATACTAAATTTGATGTATAATTTGTATTGGATGTACTTCCCTTACACTCTCATTTATTTTTTCCCTGTTAATGGATTCTTTCTCTTGTTATATAATTTTCGAAGAAGTTTTTGACAATTTTCCATTGAATAATAATTTGGCAATGGATAATGCACCTATAATTGTGCATGCAAGGCAATTCTTATAGCATATTGATGCCATATCAATAATTTGATCAATTTATATTATTCCTAATTCACTTTGAATTTTAATATACATATTTTAATTTTATCTAAGGTTGTAGTACTCTAGGTTTTCGAACCTTCTTGTGTCTTCTCCAGATATTGAAACATAAATGTCTAAAGATAAAGAAGAAATTTCCGAAATTGAAAAAATACATAGAATTGTCAAAGCGTATAACCTAAATTCTTAGTTTTGATGAACATGTACACGGAATAATAGAGTATAGAATGGTGTGATGTACTTCTACATTTGTGACATAGGAGGTGCCTTTATACAAGTTAGCATTTTCCCTAGTCAAATGCTAGTTATGTTTGATAAAGGATCTATAATTTCCCTGGAGTAGGTAGGTCCTCTTTACAACTCAATGAGGATGAAATATGTAACTAGATGTGCGTTCTATAACTGAATTTAAAGTGGATAGGTATATTCTATGACAAATATACCTGAGATATGTGATTGGGTAAATCTTATAAATAAAATAAAACAGAAATAATTGTTGAAGCCAATACTCAAACAAAAAATAAAAAAATAAACAATAGTAATATGTGTGTGTGTGTGTGTGTGTGTGTGTGTGTACTGAGATGTATTAAGTATCAAAATATTTATTTTTTTATTTTTTGTCTCTCTCCAATTTTAATAAATCTAAACGTAAGATGTATTTATGTTTTTCAATCATTCATCTAGAAATGAATTGAATTGATTCTATCATTGACATCAACATTTTTTTTCCTAGTTATTTTTTTCTTGTAATAAGCCTCTTCCTATCAAACATTTTCTTCACAACAAGAGCTACCACAACCACGACAACAATTTTAATTATGTTTTGGAGAATTGGGAGTCGGATGTAGTGCATTTTTAGAAAAAGGATATTTATGGGAAGTAAGTAGAAGGTTATGGGAAATTATTCCTTGAGTAAATTGCTTATTAAAATCGTTTTGTTCATGTCCCTTAGGAAAAATCCATGCTTTTCAAGGTTTTTTTTTCCATGTCTTTATATTTAGCTTATCTATGTGGTTTACATATTGTTCCAACCATAGTGCTCCTCCTAGTTTAGGAGGTTTGTAGATAGAACATTGTAAAATGGTGTTAATTATAATAAACAATGTCATCCTTTAATGGTTTGTACAATAGTGTTGAGGATACACTAATATTTATGGAGGAGAGAGATATGGTTCTCTAGGGTACACTAGTGCTCTCCTCTCCACATATTATCATGGGTGTAGAAAAAATATTCACTCCCCTTATACATGGATACGAAAATCATGAAAAATTTATATTTTGTAGTGACAAGGATAACTATGTGATGTTCGGTTGAAACCCACAGTCCCGGTTCTCTCCAAATCCCTATCTCAATCTATGTATAAGCGTACTTAAATTTCACTGCCATACCAAATCCACACTCGAGGAAACTCCCGCCCTTTCTGCTTTCTGAGTTGGCAAATTTAAATAAACAAATGTGAGTTATTTTTAATATCTCAATTCAGAGAATTGAGATATTTATGCAACAATTCCCTTATGGTTATAAAAGGACCACAATGCAAACATATGCGCTTTCTTCTGGGGCCTACCACGCTGGCATTAGTTAAATAACACCAATCATATAATCTCGAACATACTCATGTCAACACCTATGTGAACACCCAATCATATATTCGAACCATATTTACAACCCTCAAGAATAAGCTTAGAGCGGAGGTTATCTTGCCTCTTTACATCTTATAGTTATAAACTACATTCCATGACCTACATATGAACGGTGAAAAATTTATATGAGCCTTGATTAATCGTCAGACCTATACGCATCAACTTCATAAGTTATAGCAACCTCGATTCCATATAGTACTCGGCCATCAAAATCACACCATAACAATTGAGTTTATAACTAAGACCCGTCATATAAACTAGAACCACTATTGCGCAATTATCAATATTCAATATCAAACGCCAATCAATGAATGGCGTGGGGTCCCACGGAGACTTACCTCGGCTAATAGCAGAATGGATCCAACAGTCCAAGGTTTATCGTGCCTTGACTATTGATTGAACTATGTAGATGGATATCACAAGGGGTTAAAGACTGGACATTAGCGCATGATGTAAGTGGTTTTGGAAATCCACCTCATGCCACGCGTCCTGCAACGAATGTGATCGCGCTAATTTCATAAAAAACCACTTATTGCTTTTGAGTCACACAATAAGCATAATCTGTTTCCTGAATCCACCTTCACTGTTCAATTTCATGATTCCACCTTAGTTCGTGGTTCCGTCTCTCCAAGGTATCACCTCGTTCTCCTGCGTTATTACTATAAAACCCACGATTCATGGTTCTGTTCCATCTCGTGCAATGGAACTTGACCCCATCACTGTAACCGTAATGGAACCCCTATGTAATTTTGGTTTTCGACTTCCTTACGATTAGCCAATGCTCCAACGCACCTCTACGCATCTCATTTACCTTCACCCTTATGCAAGCAGCGTTGACTCTTAGCCAAAGTTAAATTGTCTCAACAATTACAATATTTCACTGTAGGTGTTCAATTCATCATTCAAAAAATATTGCACCCCTTCCTAGTGCTGCTCTAAGTTTTAATGGCTCAGCTCTAATTCATATCGATTATTCACAATCTTCAGGTCAGACTTGTTGTGACCTCTGAGTCAAGAGTTTGCGTTCAATATTCGTAGGTTCCAAATGCATTCTAAGCTTATATAATTATTATAAACACATAAAAACCAATGTGATTCCAACGCTTATAACATAAACCTTCAATGCATTCAATTTCCTATGAATCAAATATTTGCATTAACATCAATCTCCTAATGATAACCAAAATACCATTTAAATCCCAGTTTCAGCATTCCACCACACTGTTTCTTACACAATTGTTTATGAAGTTCATAGTCCAATCATACAGAAAGTAAATCAACCAATACTCAAGAATGATGGACAAATTCTTTCATAAAAACAAAGTTACTTACAGAACCTCATTATTTGGGCCGGATCTTCTATTCGGTGGCCTTCTACTCTTCCTACTCTATCTCTAACAGTTCTAAGCTCTCTAACCTCTATATTTAATGTCTTTTTGCTTAGAATATAATGAATCACTTCATTTTCCTCTAACAGCTCAACTACTCTAGCTTTAGACAAAATCCCTAAAGTAACTAAACTGATTTTAGTCTCTTCACATTCCTAACTACTCATTTCTCTCAGGTTCTCTTACCACAGAGAACATTAAAATTCCTTACGTTTTATTCAAAATCACTAATAATTACATGAGAAATTAAAAGCATAAGACCTCCTATGTCTACTTAGGTACAAAGTATTTTATTGTGCCCAATGCCCCTGCATCACTATGTATTGGAGATAGAACTTGATCCCTTCAATGCACCCTTTCCTTGCCCAACACACTGATCTTTCATTGTAATGGAGTTCAATTTTTGAACTAATATTTTCCTTCAAGACCATTTCATGATAAAGAAAGCACACAACCATTGTTTTATTTCCTTGGAGCACACAAATACCACAACCATGTCATTTTTATTTCCTTGGTTAATATATTTCATCACTGTGCTTGATAATTAATTCATTATTATTCTATTCACAATAAATATATATCAAATAGTAGAGAAGGATGGCCTTGATGTTTTAGATATATATAATATGAATTTATTAAAAATCCATTGGGTTATTTATATTTTCATATTCCTATTTCACTTATTTAGAGAAAACTATATATTCAAATACAAAAGCAACTCAATTCAAACTAAAATAAAGAAGCCCAATTATGAAGATGCTTCTCTCTAGAACACTACCTTGCATTGATGGTATTTTTCTAAATTACAATTGAATTTTATTGATAATAAATTGGATTTATTTAATGCTTTTAACATTGAATTGGCATCATGGTAAACATGTTAATATCCCATTACATATGACCTAAATATGATTCAAAGAGTCTAACCTTTAGCCTAAGCATGTGGCATAGTAATTTATGAGGTGTGATGTTTTATTAAGGGCGTTGTTTGTTTGTTTGTTTTGGTTAGAAAATTGTTTGATCTTGGCTTTATGTGACTTTCAATTTATCATTTGTAGCATTTTGACAAATGGGAAATAATAATATGTGACATTTATCTTTAAAAAATTGATGTTGAATTAAAGGATATGTAGTTTAACGAAGCTACAGTTTGCTTTGGTAAAGGCGGAGGAACATCTTAAACAGTTGCATAAGAATACACCATATAAAAATTTTGAACACAAGTAATATATGGTTTTTTTCTTTTTAAAATATGTTCTTTTTTCTACCTAAGATATCACAACAATTAAAATATTGATATTGTAAAAATTGTTTGAGGACCTCATTGAGGTCAATTTTTCTAATGTCCTACTTGATTGATAAATTCTCATGATGGGAAAGATTTAAATATGAGTTAATATGTTCCTGAAATAAATCAGATTCAAGATTATAGATATAAAATATAAAAACAAATTTCAGTGCCTTTGTTTGATTGTTACCTGAATTTGGTGTGGGTAGGTTACAAGAAATTTGATTGGAAAAAGGATGGGGATACATTGCAGAGCATTTCCTCGACATAATTCATTTGTTGTTGGATATCCATTAGGCACCTCACCGATCGACCTTGTAAATTTTTCTAGTAGGATTTAGTATGGGTTTTTATGTTGTGATTCTTTCAAATCTTGGTTATTTTGGGAAATAAAATGTTTTAGGAACTCCACACAAGACATCGGTGGATAGGTGAAAAAAAAAATTATAACTTAAATGTCCATTCCTTGATATCCTCTATTTATTCTTTGATCGTATTTTGAATGTTTATTTTTATTTTATTTTTTATTTCAAATATGAAATTTAGAATGCTTGGTATCATGTCCATTTAAAGAACAACCAAATCTTTAAGATGAAATTATTATTTCATGATATTGATTGATATCCTTTTAGCTACTTTTTGTTAAAATATTTTCATGACTATTAGAATAGTTTACTTTCATGTTCTTACTTGAGGATATCTTGTTTACATACTATAAAAATTTCATGCATTAGAAAATGAAAGGTTTTTGAAAATAAAATGATAAGGATTAGACATCACACCTCAAATTATTTCTTTTCACAAGTTATGTATAGCTTGAGATTTTCAGCATGTAACTTGGTTGGCATGATTATGCTTAATATTTCCTTGAAGGTTGAATACAAAGTTAATAAGGTGTTCGTTTCTATGATGACATTTAATTTGTGTTTTTTCTACAGGTCATCTAGCCACATAGTGGCCACTATTGTCGAAATGAAGAAAATTGATTCGATTTTCTTGCTTTTATAGAGAAAATGACTTTGCCATTTTTTATGTTGAGGTTTATGTCATATAAATACTTTATAATCTACTTTATTTTATATCCTAGTGTTCATCATCTTTCATTTCTTACACTCTGCATTGTATATTCTTTAGTTTTCAGAAAAGGAACTCAGTATTCATTAGAGTAATTTTGAGGTATAAAATGGGTCTCCTAAGGAAATTATAAAATAATAGTGGAAATAATAAAATAATATTAGATTACAACATCTAGAGGGAAAAAAAAAAACTACTTTTTCAACTCGTATTTTCAACTTATTTCCCTATAGTTTTACTCCAATTTTGAGCGGGAACACCCGTTGGATGCATAATTTGATTCCTCATCAAAGGAGTATCCATGTTGTATACTTTTGTTGGACTATGCTACATGAGAAAGGAGAAATATATGAAAAATTTGTTTGCAATCACATTTTTCATGTATTTCTCATTTTCTGTGTACTAGGGTATTCCAAAAGTATGCAACATGGGTACTCCTTGGATGAGAAACTAAAATTTTCATCCAACGAGTACTCCCGCTCGAAATTTGAGTAAAACCTTAGGGAGATAAGTTGAAAAATTAGTTTTATTATTTTATTATTTTTTAATCTTTTTACTTTTTTATCCCAAAAAAGGTGAATCATCCCTCATGGTTGACATCATCATCTTGAATCCTATTGGTTCTTATAAAGTTTATTTTGATTGTACATTTTTCTTAGGAGGCCCATTTTAGACCTCAAAAGTTCTCCAATGGACGGTAAGAAGCTAGAATTGAGGAAAGAGTATAGCAATAACATTGGAGCGACAAATGCAAAAAGACTGAGAGAAGCGAATTGGTCTAGTGATACCCTTAGATCCAATGTCCCATATAATACACACATATAGAGACTTATGGTCAAGTCCTTAAAGTTGGTGAATTCACATGTAATGCCTTGGCAACACAATGATAATGTTTTGAAGTGATGAAACAACATTTCATGTGTAAATTGTAGTCTAACCAATATTAAGTTAGAAAATCATATTTTAATACTTGACATTTCATATAATATAGTCCATGTGGTTGATAGTATTTATATTTGCGTTTGATATTGTTTACTATTGTAACTAACATATGTAACTTTGTGTTTTCATATTAGATGGCACATGCATAGTGTATGACATTTGTCTAATTTAGTTGCAAAATTATACTAATTAATTTATGTTGATTAATAATGAACACATAAAATCAATCTAAAACTACTAAATTAGTAGTTTATATTGATTAACGATGAACATAAATAAAATTAATATACAACTAAATTAGCTTTTATAATGATTATTAATGAAAGTAAATTAAATGAGTATAAACTAGTAAATTAGTTGTTTATATAATGAATATGAAACTACCAAAAAAATATAAATGACTACTGCAAATGATAAATTTGTTATTACAAATGATTACTAAGTTTTGAATAAATATGACTATTAGTAGCTAATTTACAATATCTTATAACATGACCGAAATTTAGTCATATTTATTTTGTCATTAATTAGTATCAAACAATGACTAAAATCTCCACATATATAACTACTAGTAGCTAATTTACAGTATCTTATAACACTACCAACATTTTAGTCATATTTCTTTGATCATTAATTGGTTTTCTCAGGTTATCATATATTATATATTTTTTTGTATATTTGGACATTAACGATGGCAATTAATGAATAAATTAATGACTAAATTAATGACAAAATTAATGACTTAATATACTACTGCACGACAAAATTGAGACAACCAATTAATGACTAATGTAGAAATGACTAAACGTTAGTGGCATTGTAAGATATTATAAATTAGCTAATATTGGTTACTTATCGAAAAATGGTCATTTCATTTTTTACTAGTGATAATAGGATTCAATACCAAGTTGTGGAGTGAGCTCTTGGAATCCTTGTGCATCTTCTCCCTCCTCTTGAGTTGCTTTTGTCCCTTCTTGTAACACTTTTTCATCATGTAGAAACATTGTTTTCACCCTTGCCATTTCCTTTGAATATTTCCTTGCTTCCTAAGACTCTACAGGTTGTTTTGCACAAAATTTTACTTCTTGTAGCACTCTATTAGCTTCTTTTAGTAAATTGACTCAATCCTGTAATAGTGCCTATAGGATCCTTTAGATGAAATTTTGCATGCCAAGAGGTACTAGGTCCACCATTTTATTTTATATTTTTTTATATTTTTATTTTATCGTTTTTCATTATATGAAAAATAAAATCAGATTTCTTTGAGTTAATTAAGAAATTACTATTGTAATTTTCTGGTTATCTAATAGCCTACTAATGCGCTGAATTTCCTGTTGGAAGGAGGTCATTACAGTTCAAATCATTTTACAAAAGGGAAAATAGCTTCAATTACAATAGTAGTTGCCAAGGTAACAACAATTACTTAACAAGTAACAACCACTTCAATCTCAACAACAATTCTCAATGTAGCATTAGTTCCCAAAGTAACAAGAGTTTTCACATCAACAATAGTTTCCAAGGAAGCAACAACCTCCAAGGAAATTGCAGTTTCTAAGGAAACAACAACCTCCTAGATATCACAAATTCAATTCTAACAGTAGTGATGTAGCATGTAACTACAATTTTCCTATTACCGTGGACTTGTGGGTTATGGCCCACATAAATTACCTTTACTCGCAACATATTATAATATCAGAGTATTATAAACATAGATGCGGAAGAAATAAAATAGCGGTTAATTTATCGCAGGTTCTTCAGTTTTTAAACAACTCGCAATCTTCCCCAAAAAACATGCATACACACTTAACTTTGGTTGTAGGATCCCAAAAAACGGTGACCAATCGGAATTAATCACACTTCATAACTTATTTGATATCTCATGTCGGTAATTATAACAAATAGCTTAAATGGTAAACAATGAAATTGCCAATGAGAAGTTGCAATGACGATGTTGCATTGCAAGATCGCAACTTCCCCTTCTTATCACAAATGTGCGCTAATGCAAAATGCTGACACGTGGCCCTTCACCTTATTGCATCGCAAGAAATATAACTTACCCAATGAATTCTTAACTCTATCTAGTAAAATTTGCGATGTGTGATCTTGCCATTTTCCGTCCACCGTTGATCTGCACCTAGATCTAGCGATCCTCACTTCTTGTCCTTCATTGCACTGAAACATTCCCAACTTATCTTGTGATGTGATCTCATTCGTTCATCTCTCACCTTCACATCTATGATATGATCATGACTATCCACTCATCGTTCATGCGTCTCTTCTTCATCTCTTCATTCTTCTCTCTCTGCCATAGCATTGTTCTATGTGAATTTCATGGGAACTTCGTCCTCTCACTCACACTCACACAGTCTATTAATTTACACAAATAAGACACGAATATATAGAGAATTCAAAATAAAAAACTCATAGATACTATAAGTTCTAGATTATCTTGGACACTTAAAAGCACACAAAACTTCATTTATAGACTTAACTCGAGTTATAGGCTAAGGCCACTCATGCCTGAATCACAAATTTGGCCCTCAGGCTACATTGCACTCTGCCTTTTTTCTATCTGGACATATAGAATCACATTTATAAAGAAATTACAAGCGAGTGGATCATCTAAGATCCACGAGTTCTTCTCCCATAATCGCTCAACTAAACCCCTAAATATCTATGTTTGATTACATGGCAGATAATTACAATTTATCACATCTTCTAGAGACTTATCGCTTGCATCATTTTAGCTTTGTTTCATGGAATCTTCCCCTCTTTACAAACGGTTTTCCACATCTCATATTTCACAGCATTGTATTTTAATTTAATTAAGGTTCTCCGATGCTCTTTCGTCAAACTCCCAAGGTGCAAAAATTCTTATGACCTCCTGGTCATATGCCTTCTTCATCTCTTAGCAATTCTAACTAAATCCTCTATGGAATTGATTTTGTGATCTTTCCATGAGCTGCAAGAAAACCTCTGCAGTAGATAGTCCTCCCTGCTACATGATACCTCACCAAGCTTCTCTCCTTTGAGCTCAGTCTTTCAACATCTCTCTCTTTCTCTCTTCTCTGGAACCATTTGAGCACTCCTGACTCTAGGTTGTTGCAAATATTCTCACCTTCCTCAGCTGCTACCTGCATAACAATATAAAGAGCACAAACTTATCAATATTCAACAGAATTGTACCTCTTTCTTTTCATGCAGAATCATTTTCTCGTGGGAAATATTTCCTTGCTTTGATACCACTAGATGCACCCCAAAATGGAAATTTTTATATTATCATGGACCTGTGGGTTATGGCCCACATAAATTCCATTTACTCGCAACAGATTATAATATCAGAGTATTATAAACATACATATGGAAGCAATCAAACAATGGTTACATTATCACAGGTTCCGTAGTTTTTAAAAAACTCGTAATCTTCCCCAAAAAACAACATACACGCTTAACTTTGGTTTTAGGGTTGAACAACACAGTGACCAATCAGAAGCAATCACACTTTGCAACTTATTTGATATCACAAGTCGGCAATTATAAAAAATAGCTTAAATGGTAAACAATGAAATCTCCAATGCGAAGTTGTGATGACGATGTCGCATCGCAACATCACAACTTCCCCTTCTTATTGCAAATGTGCGCTAATGCACAATTTTGACACATGGCCCTTCACCTCATCGCATCGCAGGAAATACAACTTACCCACCGAAGTCTTAATGTTATCCGCTAAAATTTGCGATGTGAGAACTTGCAATTTTCTGTCCACCATTGATCTGCATCCAGATCTAACGATCCCCGTGGCTCGTCCTTCATCGCATCACAAATTTCCCAACTTATCTTGCGATGTGATCTCATTCATTCATCTCTCTCCTTCACATCTCCGATTTGATCATGACCGTCTGCTTATCCTTCATGCAGCTCTTCCTCATCTCTTCATCCTTTTGTCTCTGCCATAGCTTTGTTCTACATGAAGTTCATACGAACTTCGTCCTCTCACACACACTCACACAGTCTATTAATTTATAGAAAGAATGCATGAATATATTGAGAATACAAAATAAACAACACATACATATTGTAAGTTATAGATTATCCTGGATACTTAAAAACACACAAATTTTCATTTATACACATAACTCAAGTTACAGGCTAAGGCCACTTAGGCCTGAATCACAAACTTTGCCCTTAGGCTACATTCCACTCTGCTTTTTTTCTATCTAGACATACAGACTCACATTTATAAAGAAATTACAAGCGAGTGGATCATCTAAAATCCACGAGTTCTTCTCCCACAATCTCTAAAATAAACCCCTAAATCTCTCTATTTGATTACATGGTAGATAATTACAATTTATCAAGTCTTCTAGAGACTTATCGCTTCCATCATTTCAGATCTTTTTCACAGAATTTGCCCATGTTTACAAACGGTTGTCCACTTCTCATCTTTCACAGCATTGAATTTGAATTTAATTAAGGTTCTTCAATGCTCCTGCATCAAATAGTTTACAGCGTGACATTATTTCACTAGTACAAAATGGCTAATTAGTTACTAAAAAAACAACTAAAATTTCCATACAAACGACTATTTTACGGATGATGACCAATAGTGGCTAATTTACAGTATCTTATAACGCGACCAAATTTTAGTTGTTTTTAGCTTATTCATTAATTGGTTACCTCAATTTCATTGTCTAGAAGTATATTTGGTCATTAATTTAGTCATTAATTTGGTGATTAATTTAGTCATTGATTTGGTCATTCATTGTCACAATTAATGACCAAATATACAACAAAATATATTATTATATGATCACCTGAGAAAACCAATTAATGAACAGAGAGATATGATGAAAATGTTGGTCGTGTTATAATATACTGCAGATTAGGTGCTAATAATCATATATATGAAAATTTTAGTCATATCTTGAAACCGAATAATAACCAAAGAAATATGACTAAATTTGTGTCCTGTTATAAGATATTGTAAATTAGCTACTAATAGTTTTATATATGCAAAATTCATTCATCATTTGTAACCACAAATTTATCATTTGCGATAGTCATTTATCTTTTTTCATAGTTTCATATTCATTATATAAACGATTAATTTAATAGTTTATATTTATTTTATTTACTTTCATTGATCATTTTTATAAATGACTAATTCAGTCATATATTTATTTTATTTATTTTCATTATCAATCAATATAAACTACTAATTTAGTAGTTTTAAATTGATTTATTGTTCATTATTTATCAACACAAATTAATTTGTATGATTTAAAAATTGACATACAATGTGCATGTTCATATAATATGAAAATAGAAAGTTGCATATATTAATTACAATATTACAATATCAAGTGCAACTATAAACAATTTCGACCACATGAATAATATTATATCAAATGTTAAAGAATTACAATATGAATTTCCAACTTAATATTGGTTGGACTACAATTTACACATGAAATGATGTTTCATTACTTCAAAACATTATCATTGTGTTTCCAAGGCATTGTAGGTGAATTCCCCAACTCTGAATACTTGACCATCAGTCTCTATATGTGTGTCTTATGCAAGATATTGGATGAGTATCACCAGACCAGTTCTCTTCTCTCTCTCTTTTGCATTTTTCGCTCCAATGTTATTTCTCTCCTCTTTCTTCAATTCCCACTTCTCACCATCAATATCGAGTTCCTTTTCTGAAAACAAAGGAAAATACAATGCAGAGTGTAGGACATGAAAGACAATGAACACTAGAGTATAAACTAAATTATAATATAAATATTTTACATTAGAAATACCTCAACATCAACAATGTCAAATCCATTTTTCCCCATACAAGTAAGAAACTCGAGAAATTTTTGTTCTGTGGGGCGATAGTGGTAGCTATAATGTGGCCATATCACCTGTATAAAAAAAAAAAAAAAATATGTCACGATATATTAAAAAGAACACCTTAGTAACTTAGTATTTAACCCTCAGGGAAAGCTTAGGAACAATCATGTCAATTAAGTTATATGCTAAAACGTTCAAGATGTAGATAACTTCTGAAAATAAATAGTCTAAGGTATGAAGTTTAATCCTTATCGTTTTATTCACAACAACATTTCATTTTCTAACATATGAACTTGGTCAAGTATCTAAACAAAATGTGCTCAAATACCAACATGAAATTAAACTTTTTAATAGTCATCAAAATATTTTAAAACAAAATAGGTATAAGGATTCCATTCAATATCGTGTAATACTAATTTCATCTTCAAGCTTTGGTTGTTGTTTAAAGTGACATGATGGCAAGTATTTTCAATTTCATAGTTAAAATACAAAACAAAATCAAAATAAACGTCCAAAATACACTCAAACAATAAAGATAGGATATCATGGAATGGAAATTGCAATTATACTGTTTTTTTTACTTTTCCACTCATGTCATGTCTCGCATTCCTAAAACAATTGATTGCCCAAAATAAGCATGAGGTGAAACAATCAAAACATTAAAATCCATGGGAATTCCTACTACAAACATTTCCAAAGTCAATGGCTCACGCACCTAAAGGATATATAACAGCAAATGAATCATATCCAAAATGTGTTATAGATTTTCTCCCCATCCTTTTTTCAATCACATTTCTTGTAGCCTACCCACAGCAGATTCATGTAAAAATCAAACGAAGACATTGACATTGGTTTTTATCTTTTATATATATAAAATTTGAATATGATGTGTTTCATGAACATATTAATTCATATTTAAAGTCTTCGTGACATATGAGAAAGTATCAATCAAGTAGGATGTCAGAAAAATCGACCCCAATGAGGTCCTCAAACAATTTCTACGATATCTGCAAAAGAAAAATGCATATATTACTTATGTTCAAACATTTTATATGGTGTATCCTTAAGAAATTTTTTAAGATGTTCCTACACCTTTACCAATGTGAACTGTAGCTTGGTTAATATATATATTATTTCATTCAACATCAACTTATGCAAGATAAATGTCACACATTATTCTTTCCCATTTTTTCAACAAGCTACATACGATAAATTGAAATTCACATAAAACCAAGAGCAAACCCTTTTCTAACCAAAACAAGAAAATGAATAGTGCCTCTAATAAAATTTCATTATAATATTAGCAAATAAAAAGAGAGTGGACAATTTTTGTTGTTTCAATTTTCCTTTTTTTTATGAGAGTGCTCGAGCTTGAGGAACCGACAAATGTGAGGGAAGTTATAAATGTGAAAAATAATTATGTTGACCTAATTTATGGACTTATTCAAAATGAATTGAATGCTGCCATTTTCAGATGTGGTAAATTTCATCATAAGAAATGGCCACATTGGATGCAAATATTAAATATAAAAACTTATGGACATGGCATGTATTCTAATAAATTACATTGCAATGAATACCATGGGCCTCCACAGGTTATACCTCAGTATGTTAGTATTGATGATGAAAGAGAGATGGCAACGATAAGTATGAGTGGTCCTACTTTGTATGGTGGATATCTTCAAACCATCGTCGCCGTCTTGATGAACCTAGGTTCTAACATGGTAAACCTGGATCCAGTCTCCACCCAATGTCATTCCATCATAATTTGTGAAGACTCAAGAGGACATAATGGTCCTTCAACATATAATAGGCTTGATTTTGAGGTTATAGATAAAGCTTATCCAAAGAAAATGGATTTTTGGGTTCCAAGAGATATGGATAATTTAAAAAATAACAATTTAATGTTTTTCGCCAAGCTTCAAATGTAGGGGTACATTTTGTAGATTTTACTAATAGATAGAATGGGAGAAATAATCCATGAGAAGAATATACAGGTCATTGTGATTAGGGAAATACTCAGAGATGAAAATATTATTTAGGTTCAAATCAAAGATGGTGTTGATCCTTGTAGCTCCTCAGTTGTTGGTAGTTTTTAAGGTAGGAATTTTGGTTCTTCAAGGGTAAGGTCATTTAGCTTAATTGCATCTACCTTGGTCCTATCACCCAAAAGAAAAGCATAATCAACAAAGAGAAAATATGTCAATTTTAGGGCAATTCCTATTTGTATATTTTTCAAGGTCATAGTTATTTTTTACTCTATTATAACTTTGTTGAGACCACCTCATCTTCACACAAAAAATATGAAGAGCCACTGCCTAATTTTACCCATGGTCTCTTGTAAGCATGATAGAATAATAGGTTGAGCCATTAATTATAATTTCAAAGATACTGAGGAAATAAAATTCATTAACTAGTTCACAAATTGCAAATTGTAACCTATATGGTTGAGTAACCCTAAATAAAGTGAATTTTCTCTATCATGTGCCTTGGAAAGACAAAATCACTAAAGTTTCTTGTAAATTTTTGGTTTGATGTTATAAAATCCTTCTCAGGATACTCCTATTTTGTAATGGATTCATTTCCCATAAGAATGCAAAATTGTTCTAATGACATGGAATCAGCTTAGTTGATTTTAATCCTAAATGAAATAATTTTTGCAATGATTTTGTAGATGTAATTATATAGTGATATGGGTCTGAAATTATCGCATTCTTGTCTAATTTTTGGGATTAAAGCCTAAAATGTTGAATTGAAAGCTCCCAAGTGCTACCTTTGTAATTAATTTGTGAGCAATTCTTAGTTGGTTTGTTTGAAGGAAATCATAGAATCACTAGAAGAATTTTATTGTCCTATTAAGTGGTTTATGGTTCTTATCCTTTGGGAAGCAGTGCAAAATTGTTTGTAATTATTATTGTTATATTTGATCCATCAATGCCTCATTACCCACCTCACCTACAAAACTAGGGAAATATGAAGTCATATTTAACTATCACTCTTAAATTTATTCTATCATCCTCTTTAGAAATTCCCTCAAAATGTTTTGTTGATGAGAAAATTTCTCCTTGAGATGAGACACCTTCTGATGAGGCAAATTTCATTGATAAACAACATCTTGAGGAAATTTTTCATTATAATTATGGGATGTTGAAGAGAAAAGAAAACTATTATTTAGTAAAGGCTATGCATGAATGTTAGTGATTTGGTACAAGGAAAGACATGGGCAGTGAGAGAATTGGGGAGATTACCTACAACCCTTTCCCAAAATGTGGCACATGAGGATGTATGCCTATTAAATAATTATATTTGAGAATGTGCACAGTTTTGAAGGAAATAGTATTTTTGATGTGAGCACAAGAATTTTGACGAAGCTCTTGCACCGGACCTGACAACCCACTTGCTTACCAATGACTAAAATCTATGCACTTCCCACCTGTCAGTTGCATTTGCTCAAATTCTTGTTTGGATTGTGCCTGATGGCCCGTCACTATGACTACAACTAGGCTACTTGACCACATGCGTGGTTGCTACTAAACCTGCACTGACACAAGTATTGTTGGATCTAATAGCACTTCATCATCAAACTAGCTATGCTAATAGTTTCCCTTCTATTGGTCATTTCTGTACCTTTTCCCTCATGATTTCTTAATGGCTGAGTGGTGTCAACTATTCTAGCATGTGTTTCTTCCTTCTTAGTGAGTTGCCACCTTATGATTCTTATGGTTTTGTTTTTATCAAGTGTGGGCTTGCCTGCAGGCCACAGTTCTTCCACCAACAACTTTTGACCATACCTTCCTACCTCTCCTGGAAAAATACACTAAAAAATACATGCTTCTTCCAGGTAATTATCGTAGAGCCTTTTCTACCAATTGGAATGTCGACCAACCCTTCTTCATGAAATTTTCTTTTCCTATTGGCAACTAGGCTTGACCCTTATTTCAACCACTATTTTGTTTCTATGACTTACACAAATTTGTCACTTGTGGATAATTTATTCAACCCCTATACCATATACAGACTGATCTATATGACCCTTTTTCAATACTTAAAATATATTAACAAATTCTTCAAGGCACTATACGACTGCTTTACTTCAGTCCTAATTTTTTTTTTTTTTGCACGATGACAGTCAAACTTGACCCAGTGGTCATGTACAAGACCTGGCTTCTGTGATTCCTAGATAACCTTTCTTCGAAGTTTTTTCTATGATACCCTGTTAGATTTCTTATAAACCTAGGAGCTGACACTTAAATTACTAACATAAATATTTTTCAAATGATTTAAATGAACATCAAGGTTCCTAATACAATAAAATTTAACGAAAGAAAATAATTAAATATCAATCACAATGAAAAACGAATTTTCTTTCCATTGACTCACTGTGAATATTCATGATCTGATGCACAAATATTTAAGATGGAAAGATAATGAGTACATGAAGTAGGTTTTAGTCATAAAACTTGGAAAATAATGCATTTGTTTGATCCGTTCCCACCCCGCCTAGCTTCCCAAATTGATAAAATTACTATAGTATCAATAGAACTAAGATGAATTTTGGTAGTCACGAAGTCTTGTCCTTTCAACGCAAATTTTTATTGGAGGCATTGTCTCATCATATCATCACCACGATTTCTTCTCCTAAAATGAGA
Source organism: Pinus albicaulis (assembly GCA_034641835.2). Lineage (NCBI taxonomy): Eukaryota > Viridiplantae > Streptophyta > Pinopsida > Pinales > Pinaceae > Pinus > Pinus albicaulis. The sequence goes on along the minus strand of CM076569.1, from coordinate 380,907,908 downwards.
TAATATACATCAAGGAAATGTTTCAAAATACAGTAAGGAAAATAGGATATGCACTCTTACATCACATTAAATTTATTCAAATATTGTCAAAAATCATCACTCTAATTAATCAAAGAAATTCTTGGGGTTACATGTATAGCCCCTAGGTATCTCAAGTTTTTTTCTTTTCAAAGTAGGCAAGAGAATAAGTAAAATAGTTCATGTTGGAGAATATCAAACCCAGACAAGAGAAAAACATGTAAACCCGTAATAAAAATATCTTTTGTACAGATTTGAAATCTATGATTTGAATTAGTAGATTCAAGATATATGTGAAAAATGTTCACACTAATTCTTATAGGCAGGAAACTAATTTCATAAAATTTCTAGATGATCCACTAGTTCTTTGAAATTTAGATTAATGATGTTAGTGTAAGTAAAAGAGAAAACATATAGATTAGATACACAAATTTTATAAACCTGACGAGCACCTTACATCAATCACTTATTGTCTCGAGAAGACTCAGCAACCAAGCTAGACTTAGGCGATGCCAACAAAATAATTTTGTGTTTATGTGGTGATTTACTAGACATATGGCCAGGAAATTGTTCATGTTTTTTAGTTTCCCCCTTTTTAGGGTCCTTTTCTTCCTGAACCAAGTTACCATTTTGTTGAAGTCGACCTTCTCTTCTACACTTCCTTTCAAATGTAAACCAAGTAAATTTGTTTTGTGCATGTTTCTCAAGAGCCTTCACATTGGCTTCTGGACCCTGGCCCACATTGATATCTGTCATCTCACCATGAATTTTTTTTTAGCCCTTTGTCACAGAAGGCATATTGGCTAAACTTTCTCGCTCACATTATTTTCCAGTAAGATCCAATCAAACTGATAAACTTGCTTTATTTCTATCACTTTGAACTATCCCTGTCAGAACTGCACCTCCACCATCATTCCTGTTATATATAGTCTCAAAGGTTACGCCTATATTTTCTTGAGATGAATTCATGGTTGAGCTATATAGTGTAGACTATACACTTACTCCATCCTTAACAAGAAGCTTGCTAGAGGTACTGAAATCAACTTCTGGATTTCTCTTCTCTTCAACATGCTTATTGGTATCCAGTCCACAACTATTTGTATCTTTGTTTTCAATTTTCATGCCTAGACTTTCCCTAGTAGAAGATGGAGTTTTATTATCTGCACTAGAAGTTTGAGAAGATTCAGCTTCCCATGAGCTTTCTTCTCTATCTTGTGGAAGAAATGTTGCACTATATACATATGGACAAGAAACACAATATTTTTCTTTCCAACATTTTCGACTGCAATAGTACCTATATTAGTTGTAGCTAATTTTCTCTCAACACCTAGGTAGGCATCGAAATTTGAAGTTGGAGATGATTTTTTATCCAAATGGACAGAGAATCCATAAAATGTACAAATTTTTCTTGTAGAGGTTACAAATATTGTTCTTTGCAAAAGAAAACATCTAGCATTTTATTTTTGCACAAAATTCATGTTTTTGAAATCGACATTTATATTGGTATTTTCAAAGTTGGCACAAGGATATGAAATTGCAATAGAAATATGTTGTTCCTTTGCATGTGTATAGTAATCATGCGTTAAAGTTGCAACAATAGTTACAGGTACATTTTTTTGGCCTTTAAAAGAGACAGTGCTTTCGATCTGTCTTTCCTCAATTAAAAACGACCTTATATCACTCTTAGTAGACAAGCATTTTTTGTTTTCATTTCCTTTTGATAAAGGAAATAGATCTGCAGTTTATTCATTAGAATTTTCTCTATCTCTTCCCTAGTTATATCAATTTTCAGGTATATTTCATTCTTTTCACTTCATGATTACAGATGGAAAACTAGGTTTTCCACTAAGCATGCACTCAGGCGATTGCTTTGCTGACAATGCTACTTGCATTGTTGGGTGCAATAGAATGGGAAACCAAAGAGAACATAAGACCCCAAACAATGTTAGTTTGTGAATTAGTAGCATTATTAACATTAATAAGAATAACAAGTTACACTTCTAATAAGAAATTCCTATAAAAATAGTATGAAGAATTAACCGTAGCATATTTCTCTTACTTGAATATTTTGAGGAAGAACACATTAGATCAAGAAAATTATCATCCAATGGGCACATCAATTTTTTCATGTTCTCTAGTACTTCTCCTTTTCTTTTATACTCAGCCTTCATTTTTTTCACTATATCTTGTGATGTGAGTAATTTAGCTTCCATTTCTTGTATATGTTTCCTTTCAATCACGCATGCCCTTTCTAATTGAATAATTTTACGGGACTTGATTTCATGTTGACTTTTTAGATGATATTTCAACATGATTGATCATTAAGTCACAAAAATTTTCCTCCAACAACAATCAATCCATAAATATTTTACAAAAGTTACTGAAAATTTACTGTTGTAATACTAAATTTTTTAAAAACAATTTACCAGACCTGACATGTGATCCACTAGGGCATGTTGAATGCATGTTTTTTTTATTTCAATAGCTTAGTGATTTTAAATCACTCGCATCAATATGAGTCACATTCATCACCCATCCTTTCTTATCATACGCCCTCTAATTCACACACTTAGATATAATGCAAAAGTGAAGATTAGTTCCAATCAACTAATATCGAAATTATATGGCAACTACCAGAAAGTGAATCAATAGAAAAAAACTACATCTATAGAAGTTTTAAGTGAATATTTGCCACAAATCCTTCTTAAATCTCGGGTGAAACTTTGTGATTTCTCATAGGAGCTCATGGCAGGCTTCAGAATCGAAGTAATTTCATCAAAATTTCAAAGTCTTTTGGAGGAATGAGTCCCTAAGCCTGCACATAGACGTAATAGAGTTTGATTTTCCAAATAGATTTTGTTAGATCCATGTTGAGGTATTTTGTGGTAAAGATGGAAACGGGGCTATACATCTCGTAGTGTAAGAAGGACATTAATTTTTTTGTATGAGTATGAATAAACGGATACTAGGCCTACAAGAAAATATTGTATTGAATTCAATGAAGACAGTTATTGAGACTGTCTATCGAAGCTGATATAAAACTATAAGTATGGTTGAATGAAAACTATTAGCAGCAATACTTGATTTTGACTCTAGTGCTTACTATTTATTTATTCTAGAAGCAAGAGTTCAGTACTTTAAGTATCATTCTGTCATGACATAAGAGGCTAGGATATTATTGATAGTTATGGAAATTCTTTGAATTCTTCTTGTATAAGGGATGTTGCATTCATGTCATTTCCTTCCTCACTTTTCTAAACATTCTGAGAGGCACTTTGTAGGTCCCATGTTAATATTTTACATCATATTGTATCAAATCGTATCTTATCATAGTTGTGTTGTGTTGTGCATTGTATATTTTCAAGCCTTTAAGTTGCTAGATTTATTTAGTACCTTTGTGTCACCTCCATCAAAAATACCAAATAGGTAGCCTCTTTGGTTCCTATTGCTTAATGCCCTATAAGGCAGGTTATAATGGGCTCAAGTTTACAATTCTTTCCTTTGGGGATTTGAGAAAAGGAACAAGGTTTCCATATAGTCAAGTTGAAACTCGAGTATATGATCCTTCCCAAAAAGATATAACCACTTTAGCTTTGCTTTTATAATTAATGAGGCCTTGCAGTATATATCCACTGGATTATCAAATTCTTCAAAAATATTAAATTAATATCTTCATCTCTTACTCCATGTTGTGATGTGTGTGTATATATCAACTTACATGCAAAGTCTTGAAAAAATATTATTTGTCAACCACCACTCTCTTTAGCAATATATTTTGTTTTAGACATGAAGCCTCTAGGGAAAGTTGATTGCTTAGTCCTAAAATGTATCTTCGGAAAGGAACTTCAATTACTACTAGTCTCCACAATCCTAACATTGAGAATATGACTAGAAGAGATTGAGCATAAAATAAATTAAAATCTCTCTAATATTAATCGTTCATTTTTAGCCAACTTTTAAGGATATTCATCTCCACAACGTAAGAATTATTCTCTCAAAATTTTGTATAGAGACCAAGTCTAGCATGTATCCTAACCAACAAAAGGATACTCCTTGGAAGCTACTACTACACTTCTAAACCAATGTGTCACTGAAATACTTGTAAAGTTTTGAATATTATCAACTCTACATTTATGTAGAAATTGAGATATGAATGGTTGTGGCAAGCTCTACTTTAGCCTAAAATATGCCTTTCTATCTTCACCTTTGCTATAAAAAAGTATGAACACCGTACCATACTTATCTATGTTGGGACTACATCTGTTCATGTTGTGACAAGTAGATATCCATAGCACTTTTTATTTGTGGTGCCCAAAAACTTATTTTATGGGAGTGGATCCTTGAATTATTTACCTCTACTATCAAATGCTAATTCATTTGGGTCTAAGGACTACTTGGTGATTTGGGAATCTGGTATGCAAATTTTAAAAGAGACGGGAAAATCCTTGAAGCATAAGTATCATTTTTTATAAATATTAATTTTTTTTCACTAAATTCATCACCAATTTCGTTTTATCTTACATTTTCAGCCATCTTATAACTTCCATTTTTTATGCACAAATTAAAGCGAGGCAAAATACGTTTAAAAGGAACTTGACTATTTCATGAGCCTATAATGCATTAGGGTAATTCTCTATACATTATTAGCATACTACCATAATATCAACCATATTTTGATGGAAGGAGGAGGTATAGGAGTAAAATAAGGATAAATAAAGATAAAAATGGCCACATAAATATCAAACTATACTTCCATCATGGCTAAGCATTCCATTGTTTCCTAGCTCAATTCCCACACGAGAAAATTTAGAACATAAAAAAGTTCCTACTTCCAACCATGGTTTGCATCAGAAAGATGATAATGATGATGATGATGATCCTACCAATATTTTTGTTGTGGCATAGTCCTTTATAAATCTGTTCTTCAAGACAGAAAATTGGCTTAGGTTTTTAAATTAATTTTAGCATCTCACCATATGTCCTCCTATAGCTTATGTTCTAACAATATATGTTGCTACCATACCACCCTATGTTTTTTATACTATATATATTAAAAAAATTAATCAACTAGGTCATATTTTTAAGAAAAACAAATAATAAATTATAACAATAAAATACATAGAACACACCCTTCTTTTGAGTTTCAAATTTAATACATTGGTCACCTTTTATGCCGTCATGAAATCCATGAGGCAGCAAAATTTTCAGAATCTAGGTGTTGTCGTAATTGAGGTCCATTGATACAATAATATTTACATCTATACACAAAAATTAGAAGATAGAAACACTGAATTGAGAACATTTTCAGGACATAGAAAGAAAACCAACTACCCTTCTAAATTGTAATAGGAACTACGTAGTTTTGGGGGGTTGGGGGAAGGGGTTCGACATGCTTAGTAGGTATATTTTTGTCTAGAGATGGAAAATTTCATGAGTAAAATTCCATTTACATGATATGTCTTGAAGATGGGGACAGGAAGACATCTCAGAAGAGGAGGAAGATGTTGGGGGAGTAGAACCTGCAAAAATTGAGATCATGCAACCACTAGAACTAACATTGACATCAATACTAGAACTACTTTGAAGTCCTTAAAAAGATCTTAGAGTGGGTGTTTTTTAAATAGGTAAAAATCCCTCTATAATCTTCAAAAACTTCCCCATAGAAGGTCACTGAGAAGTTTTCTCTTGGATGCAACAAAAACCAACTTGAATTTCCTCGCCACCTCATCCATATTTATGTGCTCACCAAGCCTCTTATCTACGATGTTAAACATATTTCTGTTTTCAAATTCATCATATGCCCAAGTGGAGAATTTCCTCTTCCCTGAGGAAGAAGAGACATTAGAGTTCCTTCTACCACTTACGATTTCTATTAAAACCATACCATAACTGGAAACATCAGATTTGGAAGTAACTAGAAAATTAACAAGCCACTTTGGAGCCAAATACCCTCTAGTCCCTCGAACATCACTCAATTTATGGTTTTGATGATCCCTTGTATTAATAAGCTTTGAAAGCCCAAAATAAGAGGCATTGGCATTCAAATTATCATGTATAAGTATCTTATATGGTTTAATATCACAATGAATTATGAAATCCCTACATTCTTCAAGCTAATAGGAAATTCCTCTTGTATTGCCAAGAGCTATATTCAGTTGTGTCTACCAATCTAACTTCATGGCTCTCTCTGAAGATTCAAAAAGAAAAGTATCCAAAACCAAATTACCCTAACCTATTATGCCCCTCTAAGCAAAACCTAATTACCCTAACTAGGTTTAGGGTTCTTGAGATGCTATTAAGCTGCTAATTGCTGCAAACTAATGTCCTCACATTCCTTCCACTTAACCCCAACCAAGCCCTATTAGAAATGCACCCTTATATACACCTAAATCCACCTACACCTACCCTCTATTTAAAATTCCTTGTTGATCATTTGTATTTGTAACAAACTCATTCAGATTCAAAGTATATTCTAAAAAGTGTGTATTGAGTCGACATCCTCCACAACTAGATTGTTTTAGAAAACAACCAAAATCTCGCTCCATGATTAAAATGAAAAGAAGAGTGTCCATAACATCTATTTCAACTCCAACAACAGATACGACTGGCCCCTAAGGTGTACATTTTAACGCTGCAAGAGGTAGGATAGCAGCATTGCCATCAAAGATACCCAATATAATATGTGCTTGGAATTGTTATGGATTGGTATGCACTAGTAAAAAAATGTGTATTAAAGTGGCACATTCCTGAACCATCATTTAAGACTATTTCTGAAATGCAACTTTCACCCTTGAGAGAGTTTTGCTAGTAGTCTGAAACCCCTCCAAAGAAGTCATTAGAATATGGAGGATAAGGAAAAAAATAACATGGGACCTAATTACATGTTGACATTTTAGACGACATTTCAACATTATTGGTCATTAAGTGTCCTACAACAACAGTCAATCCATAACTATTTTATAAATGTTACTGAAAAATTACTGCTGTAATACTAAAGTTTTGAAAAACAATTTACCACACCTAACATGTGATCCACCGGGGCATGTTGAATGCATGATTTTTCTTTGAATAGCTTGCTTATTTTAAATCACTCGCATCAATATGAGTCACATTCATCACTCATATGTTTTTATCATAAACCGTCTAAATCACACACTCAGATATAATGAAAAAGTGAATATTAGTTCCAATCAACTAATATTGAAATTATATGGTAACTTCGAAAAAGTGAATCAATAGAAAAAACTACATCTATAGAAGGTTTAAGTGAATATTGGTCATAAATACTTCTTAAATCTTAGGTGCAACTTTGTGATTACTCACAAGAGCTCATGGAAATTCTACAGACTCAAAGGAATTTCGCGAGACCTTCAAAGCCTTTTGGAGGTATGATTCCCTAAGCCTGCACATAGAGGTAACATAGTTCAATGCTACAAACATATTTTGTTAGATCCTCGTTTATGTATCTTTTGGTAAAGGCAATAGGGATATATGTTTCGTAGTGTAAGAAGGACATTATTTTTTTTGTATGAGCATGAAGAAACAATTACTACGCCTACAAGAAAATATTGGATTGAATTCAACAAATACAACTATTGAGCCTATCAATCGAAGATGATATAACTCTATAAGTATGGTTGAATGAAAACTTTTAGCAGTAATACCTTCTTTTGATTGTAGTGCTTATTGTTTATTCTTTCTAGAAGCAAGAGTCCACTACTTCAAGTATCATTTTGTCATGACATAACAGGCTAGGATATTATTGATTGTTATGGAAAGTCTTTGAATTTTTCTTGTGAAAGGGATGTTGAATTCATTTAATTTCTTTCCTCACTTTGCTAGACATTCTAAGAGGCACTCTATAGGTCCCATGTTTCCATTTGGAATTCAAAAATATAAGGAATATTACAAAAGAGGAATGCCACAAATGTAGATATATTGTAGTACATAAAATCAAAAGTATAATGAATTCATTGATGGGGAAATCAATGGGATCAATGATGGTTTACTGTCTCCTAAACATGGGAGTTACAATTAGATGTTTAAAAGTACATTTTGATACATTCCCACTTTCCACTTGTAACCTAGCATTATTCTCACTTCTTCCTCCTTACTTACAAGGAATTGTTCCCTAAATTAGAAAAATGGAAACGAGTATGTCTCCCCTCACAAGAAAGCCACATGTTTTCCATTGAAATGGGTGGTTGTGATATTTTTTTGGGTGATGAATATGGAATAACAATAGGACCTATCACCATTGATTTATTGGAATTCTACACGAGTTTTCAAGAGAATGGAAATTCCTACATTCTCAAAGGTTCCAAAGCAACCATTAGAGAAATAATCAACTACCATTGTATGGAAAATATTCTGAAAAAATGTTCAATGTTTGAAAATGGGCCATTGCTAGTTATCATTTGCTTCTAGTCCAGTGTGACCTTCCTCAAGGTTTTTCTTTCATTGTGTATGAGGGGCACAAATAGGAAGCTTTGATCCTACTAACTTGTGTGTGTTATTCATACTTAACACTTTCCACCATTCCCTTACTCGTTTTCATATCTTTTGATTGGTTGTTTTCAGTGACTTGTAATAGTTTTTTGTATACTTAATGCTATGAGAAGAAGGGGCTAGAAGTTCCTAAGGTTGATGAACCTATTAAAAAAGGAAAAATCATAAGCCAGATGTTAAAATGTAAAAGAATGGCAAGCAATGTAAAGGCAATCAGAAGAAAATTATAACATGAGATCTACCATCTCTTATATAACAACTCCTAGGTTATGTCCATACTTTATTCTTATCAAAGTAAAAAGAACTTGTAAAATAACATCTCAACACAAATGAAGCGATAAATTGATCATCATTAGATGTTGGTATCAGCATTATTTCATGATTATCAATGAAGATTATTAAACAAGATAAACAAAGAAAGAAAAAGGCTAATCAATGGGCTCGTAAAAATGAAGGAGAGGGAAGGTAAATCAAGAAGGAGAGCTCAATAAAAAACTCTAACTTCCCCATAAGCATTATTTTTAAAATCTCAAAACGAGGAAATTATTCCAGAAGACCCTTGCAATTACTATTGAAAATAGCATTTGATGATCCCATGGTTCAACTAATACTTGCTACAGTTTGAGAGATGAATTTGACATAGAGTAGATATCCTTTTTTGAATGGCATAAAATTTACATGATCTATAAGTGGAAGGCTCATGGCCATTCACCTCATCAACATGGATGCTCACTGTAGGATTAAATTTTGGTGTCCCTGCAGTCATTTCATGCTAGGGTCAAACTTCTCTAATTGAAGTTCACTAACAAGTATAAGTAAATAGCTTTGTTTTAGATTGGTGAATTAAGTAGGAGGCACAAGATACCAACAGAAACATTGAACTTGGCTAGGGGAGAGGAAAAATACACCCATTCCATTAAATTCACAATTGTATCACTTGCAATCTATAAGCATAAACTATCCATTTTCAAAATCAAATTTGGGCTAACAAATAATGCTCTAGTTTCTAAGACATCACACCATAATTAGAAATTCAAATTTAAACATCATTATTACCAATATGGCCCCATCAATTGGTTTCCTCAAGCACATGGATTGTATAACAAAATTTGGCCGATTAATGGTGATATCGCGACTCTGGAGTTCCACGTTAATGGTGGTACCATTTTTTCAACAATTTTGCTTGGATAATATACATACATACTCTTTTCAAATAAATGTAGTGCTAGAATTGTAGCTCTAGAATTGAAGCTTTCAATGATAATTGCAATAGCATTTTAATGCCTCTGCTCAAGTGACGAGGAACCATTTCTTTCATGACTACTCAGTATTAACTTCGAAATTCAAGACTGCAAGAATGGCTCTAGTATAAGTTTGTAGCTTCATGCAACATCTTAGCAGTGCAAGTATCATTGTAGCATTAATTTTGTGACATCCCCTCTCTATTTCTTTCATAGATTTATAATAATGTAAATATTTGACCAAAAAAAAAGAGAACTAGGTCATGGGATACATATTCCATGGTTGAAGGGGGATTATTGCTTGGAGGACTTGTTGTTGTCATGGACCAAAAGAGCCTGACAGGAGGCATGCAAAGAGAAAATAACCAAGTGGCACAATACCATTAGCCAACAAGACTCTGGGGAGTGACAAGGCCAACAACCTTAAAGAATATGAAACTAAACATTAGCTAGGAAATATATGATTTGTTGAAAAAAAAATTGGGACAAAAAGGAGAAACATACCAAGGAGCCTCCCCTCATGATATAGAGAATGAAATTTACCTACATAGGAGGGAGTGGTTATGTTGGGTGAACAGAGGTTGTCCCTAGTATTTTTTAGGGGATGGATTCAATAATAGATATAATGTCTTAATGCAGGACGACTGGTTTTTTTTGGATGGGGGAAACCTAGAAGAAGAGACAATGGAATGCAGTGGAGACATAGGGGCAAGAGGTAATCGATGGATAGATTCAAGTGATTCGATGGAAAGACGTAAGGAAAGCACGCAGGAAGGCAAGAGGAAAAACCAAGGTGACTTGGACGTTGGAAGCACCAAAGGTGAGTCAAACCCATTCGAGTTCACCCTTTATATTCACGAGCTCATTAAAGTCAAAGTCGTGTTGAACGATAAATGAAATATTGTCTATGATTTCTATGGATTATATTATTCTTGGCATCGCTCTTGCTATTTATACTAGTTTTTGCATGGTCCTATGTTAAATTTATATAACCATGGTGTGTTCTATGCTTAATGAAAATTTAATTCAAGCTTCCTTAGGCTCGATTCAATTTAGCAATCACATAAAAATGAAATTAAAATATTGATAGAACACAATAATAGATCAATAGAATACAAGCCAATAATATATATCATATTTTACAATTCTTCTTCTCCAACAAAGATATACGATAGTGTGTGTTATGTCAGTCAATTGGATGCATCATCCAACAAATTCTTTGTTAGATCAACCAACCCTCCAAGTGTCACCCACACAGCCCTCAAAGACATCTCATCAAAATTCAACAATGGTCAACCAAAGTCAATGCATAAAATTCAACATAGGACAACCAACGCATAAATTCAACGCTGTAGATTTAGGGCTTCAATCAAACTTCTCCTTTTTCCTCGAATTTTCTGCCCAGACATACGAACTTCAAAAATTGGATTTTTAGAAAATATTGGAGGTCAAAGAGTCAAAGGTTTACCATGGTCAATGCTGGTCAAGGCACAACAAACAACATTAAAATAGATATGCAGATTTTCCATAGCTTGAACTCTTCACGTGTGAAGGAAAGTGGCCTCCAAAGGCTATCAAAGAAATCAGGTCACATTAAGAGAATGTGTAACGAGTTGATGAGTAGCTGAACTCCAAGTATCTCCAATTTATATCCATCTGTGATGGTGTGTGACACGTCTATTAGGCTTGTGAGCCTACATTCCAAATTTGGCCGACCTTGCACATGTGTGGAAAATAAAATAAAAATATATGTTCTACTCATCTAAACAAGATGATCTTTGTATCAATATTTCACCTCCCCAAAAGAGGAATCCAAAAAAAATATGATCATCATCATATGAGAAGTGCAACATGGATTTTGGACCTAGTTTCCCAAAATTCACACTCCCTCTCAACTAGGGAGAACTCCATCTGTCAACCTGTTCCATCCAGAGATCAGTACCATCGTGTACCATCATATAGCATCATGTGTCATCCTGATATAACCTGCTTTGTTGGATCTTCTTTTCAAATATAAAAAAAAAGTGAGTCACAAATACATCACACTTAGCTGACCTGAAGTTAGCATAGAGGTTAAAACCTATATTGGACTCAAAAAGAGTCTCATACTAACCTAAAGTTAGTTTACTGATCCAAATTCATTTTAGAGGTAAGAACCTGATCATACTTGATCCCGGACCAAGGTGTTGGAGACGTGCAATCCCAAACATAGAGAGTACAGAAATCGTTGATGCATCCATTGATCTTGCTATTGGTATCTATCCACATTTCCCATGTCATGGGTCAAATGAGAGGTACTTCCCATGAGTCCAAAACTCCATGGGTAGGATGTGTGCGAGGCATATATAAAAGAGAGGTGAAACAACTCAATATCATAACGCTAGAGTAGAAGCATAATAAGGCTTGGCAAGCCTAGCCTCATGTGTGCTTATAGCTCCAAGAACTTATCTCGAAGCCCCCTGGAGCTTTGAGAGCTCGTAGTCCAACTAAAGGAGGACCCTTAGAATAATGCCTTTCCACGATTCTGAGCTTCTCATGGAAGGTTAGGAACATAACTTTTTCTCATCAGTTCCTATATGATCGAGCCTTACAGTGCCTCATTGTGCCATATACTGGATAAATTGGTAGCTGATATAAATATGATTAGATCAATCATGTAACACAAGATTCTCATAATGATTAACCCCACTCTAGTTATCACAAAGGATAAGAGTGGTATCTAGCACATGCCAAAACAACTCACTGAAAAGCTTTTGAAACCAAAAAAATTCACAATAGGAAATAATCACTGCAATGTACTTGACCTCAGCAATTATCAAAGCCACCGAATTTTTCTTCCTGCTCATCTAAGATAATGAAGCAGAACCCAAGGTGAAGCAACATATAGATGTGCTCTTGCGATCCACCACACTACCAAACCAATTGAAATTATTATATCCATGGAGTCTCAAACTCCCGGTTGTGTATCTCAGCCGATGGTTGATTGTGCCTCAAATATATCTCAATATATTATTGGCACCAATCGAGTGACTGTGATGAGGATCAACCATATGTTGACTCAAAGTGTTCAAGGGAAAACATACATCCGGACGGGAGTTCACTAGGAACATTAGGACCTGCAAGATTTGTTGATATTTGGTGGGATTTCGCAGCATGGGCGCAGTAGAATTTTCACACAACTTCTTAACGTTGAGTTCCATTGGTGTCGACATAGACGTACAGTCCACCATACCGAATCTCTCCGGCAGCTTCACGAAATATTTTACTTGAGAAAGGAAATTTTTTCCTGGCCTGTACCAGACCTCTAAGCCTAGGAAGTAATGCATCAGTCCTAGGTATTTCATCTCAAAATTGGAAGCTATCTCCCTCTTACACTGATCAATTAGAGGGTCAGCACCTGTCAGGAAGAGATTTTCCACATAGAGAACTAGAATGAGAGGCCTTTCTCTATCAACATTAAAATAAAGGTTTGGATCAACATTACTTTGAGTGAAGCCTAGCTTCATCAAGTAGCTATATATCCTCTCATACCAAGCCCTAGGGACTTGCTTCAATCCATAGCAGGCTTTCTTCAACCTGCATACATAGGTGTCTCTATCTCGGACTTTGAACCCTATAAGTTTCTCCACATACACCTCTTCCTTTATACAACCATGCAGAAAAGTGGTCTTTAGATCTGTTTGATGGAGACTCCATCCCAACATTGCAGAAAGGGAAATGATAGATCGTATGGTGGTATAACGGGACATAGGTGCAAGTATATCATCATAATCTATTCATTCCTTTCTAGAGAAGACTCGGGAAATAGATATTTCCTTGTACTTTTCAGCACTACCATTAGATCCATGCTTGATCTTATAGATCCATTTCGAGGTGAATTTTAGATTTGTCCTTCGGTCTCGAGACCAATTCCGAGACATCATTTTTCATATTGTACTCATATTCTTCGTGCATAGCATCCTTAAAAACTTTATTCTTTACGGATTCTTCAAATTATCTGGGATCAGATTGTACAAGTTTACTCATGGCTTCTATATACGCTTGGTATCTATTCAGCTTCTTTATTTCACAGAATGTACCCCTTGGGGAAATATGTCTGTCGGCATCTGCAAGAGTATCCCTGAGCCATGACTATCTTCTCTTATTTGAAGGAGGTGGATCAATAGGATCTATAGGTCCTTGAACATCCAGCATCGATTCATCCTTCGGGTCTTCCTATTTCCCTGCTTCATTTTCTTTGCCTTCCTTGGAGCTAGGAAGATTTCTCACTTTCTTGAGTGAAGCATCTTCATCGAAGGTGACATCATGGCATATCTCCACTTCTATTTGACCAAGCACATATATTCTATATGCCTTTGAAGTTTCATTGTATCCCACAAACATTCCATTCTTTCCAGAAGAATCTAGCTTTCTTCTCTTTTCTTTTGGCAGATGAAAGTAAATAGGACAACCAAAAACTATAAAATGAGAAACATCAGCTTTCCTACGAGAGAAGACTTCCTCGGGAGTTTTGGAGTCTAGAGCAGAATGCGGGCATCTACTTTGAACGTACACAACAATGTTCGAATATTATCCCCATAGAAACTTTGGAAGACCTTGGTCACATAGCATGGTGCGGGTAGCTTCCACAATGGTCCTATTCTTTCTTTCAGCAACACGCTCAGGAGTATGCAAAGTTTTGGTATCCCTCTTAATGTCAGTTTCTCTACAAAATGATTTGAATTCATTTGACTCATACTCGGTCCCATTGTCGGTCCTCAAAACTTTGATTCTCTTCTCGGTTTGATTTTCCACCAAGGCCTTGAATGTACAAAACCGTTTGAATGCTTCGTCCTTCTTCTTCAAGAAATATATCCAAGTTTTGTGGGAGAATTCATATGTGAAAGTCATGTAATAGAACCATCCTCCCAAGGATGTCACATGAAGCATACCAGATAAATCATAATGTATCAACTGCAAGATATTGGTTGTCTTTATGACACTTGAGGGAAATGGTCCCCTTATGTGCTTCCCTTTGGCACAACCCTGACATATACCTTCATCATCATATTTTAATTTAGGAATCCCTGTCACCACCATCCTTTCTTCGGGAAGGGCTTTGTAATGAAGGTGTGCAAACCTTTGATGCCATAACTCTATTTGAAGAGTTGTATGACATGACATAGCCCCCAATGGACTCATCCAACTTGGTAGAGTGTGTCAACTCTAAAACCAATAGTAAGAGATTATTTGAAGTTATTCTTACATATATATTCCTTTCCATCAATGAATGCCAACTTGAACCCTTTGTCTTCCATTAACGAAATAGACACAAGGTTCTTCTTCAAATCAGGTATGTACAACACATCTTGTAAACAGAGGACTTGAACTTGAGAAAAATGAAGGGTCACAATCCCTATCCCTTCATGGGATAGGTGGAATTATCTCCAAGGATAATTTCTAGATTAGTATCCTTCTAAATTAAATGAGAGAGGGATAATTTATAACTAGTGAAGTGCCTTGAAGCACCACTATCAATCAACTAGTCATCCAGGGTGTTAGGAGGACATGAAGCTGAGAGGGAAAATATAGGAATAAATCATTTTCTATTATTATCAACAACATTAGACTCATCGTACCTAGAATTTCTTGACCTCTTGAAAGGTTGCCCATTTCCTCTACGGTCAGAGGGAGACTTCCTTTTTCCTTTGAACCTATTGTTCCTTTGATTTCCATTCCCCCCAGAGTTGTTTTTGTCATCATCCCTAGGAGATGCCCTTGTATTAGGGAACTCTCTTGCATAGTGACCAAAATTGTTACAAGTGTAACATCTTCCCTTCCTTCATTTGGGCCATGCTCTTCCATGCTTTTCATTTCTTAGACCATAATTTTTCCTCTTATTTTCATGAGCGGTGAAGGAAGCAGGGTCACCTCAATTTCGATTACAGGGATGATCTCTCTCCATAATTCTTTTCTCCTCTTCACTGCCTCTCGTCAATATTTCATCAAAATTAGGAATCACATTATTATTAAGAATAGTGGTATTGAATACATACCATTCATGGGCGAGACCTCCAAGTGTAAACATAACCATATCTCGATCAAATATTTCTTCTCCAATATGTAGAATATTCTTCCTAATTTAAGCGAGCCTCATAAAATAAGATTGAATGCACTCATCCTTTCCCTTATTTATATTCTTCATTTAATTATTGAAGAAAAGAACTTGATTAGAATTTATAGCTCTGAACATGTTAACCAACTTATCGTACATATGTTTATATGTGCTCGGCTCAGAAATGTAAGAAACCAAGTTCTTATGAATAGAATATCGGATAATCATCTTTTCATTTATTTCCCCTTTTCTATACTTCGTCTTTGTGGTAGCAGGTGCATTTGATGGAGGCTCTTGAATCTTCCCCTGCACATAGTCAATGACATCTTGATCTTATAATCTCAAATCCAAGGACATTTTCCACGCATGATAATCAAAATTATTAGTCAATTTATCATAATACTTTATCTGAATATGATTTCTAGTTATTTTTGTGCTAGTATCATATCAAATATAGGATTTTCTTTAATTAGTTTTACGTATCCTTCATATATTTTCTCATGAGCATGCGATTGTCAAATAGCGTACTTGGTGAAATTATGAGTTTTTCATAATCTTATAAAGAATAATTTCAAATGACAGAACAAAATAAATATCAAACATAGCAAACACACATAACAGAGCTTAACACACAAAATTTTCATAGAGGATATCACCGCTCCTAGGTTACATCTCCTTGGTCCAGCTACATAGTGTGGGACTTTGTATTAGCTTCAAGTATGATAAAAAATTATGTTACAAGCTTCAAAACCTCTTCGAACCTACTCCAATGAGTTTAAAACATCATAGTCTCCCAAAAATGACTATTTTTTTGTTGAATTTGTACTCTAGATGCTCTGGAAATGACCCCAACACCTGGTGGCCCTGGCCTTCAAAAATATTCAAATGCAATAAAAAAATTGTAGATGACCTTTTCTACCTTTGTAACCTACTTCATTGAGTTCCCAGCATCCCAATTAGCCTATAATGCCTCTTTCTGAGCTCTGTTTGAGCGAAAATTGGATGAGTTATGAAGAAAACTATTTTTCCCCCAATTTCTCCACTAAACTTGGAGAGACTCCAAGTTAGATTTATAAATTTGGAAAAAAACACCATAAATGGCGTGCTCCCTAAACCTCCACTAGTTTAAACCAAATTTTAATTAGTGGATAAGCGCATCTTAATTATAAGATAAGCGTTGTTTTAAGGATAAGTGCGTTTTAGCGCTAATCATGTTTAAATGTGGTTAAACCAAGTTTTAAAACTAGTTAAACGTGTTTTCAAATTTCTCTGGTTCGTTCGTTAAAGCGCTCAGTTCTTGGATTGTGGTCACATGTGGAGGGGGCTAACCTACGGGGCTAGACCCCTCCAACCCCCAGTTGTCGGATTGACAAACTATCAAATGTAGTGGGGTCCCTATATGGTTAAGAACCACGAAGTAGAGGGGTTGGTAATGCGTGTGGGCAGTAAGCATGAGGTGAAGGGTTCGAGTTGTTATCCGACCAAAAAATTTATAGAAATTTACAAAGATCTTTGCTGCTAAATTTAGATCTCGCCTCCAAATTTAACGTCCGTCAATTTAGCTAGAGGCTCCTCCAAATTTAGATAATTCCGTCGAGAGTGGGTTTTAAACCATAGGTTTTATATATATATATATATATATATATATATATATATTATTCCACCATTTAAACCTTAATGTCCAACCTTAATGTGAAATAATAATTTGACCCAAGGCTTGGAGAGGGCCCACCAGAGAGGACACGTGGTGCCCTCTGGTTGGGTTGTACTCCAACCTAAAAAAAAATTCAAATTCAAACTTAGGAAGAATATTGGAGGTCATTGGGAAATTTCTCCGTTCACAAACCTATTTGGAAATTCTGGAGATGACACTTATCACAGTGCAACTGGCTAAAATCTGGAGAATATTCCTTGTAATGCTGATTGTACATGCCACATCATCTTTGGATCTATTCTTCTCCTTTTTTTCTTGTTTTGGAAAATGAGCAATAGACAATAACTCAGTCATACAAACTCAGATTTCGATGAAACGAGTTCTGCCACAATCCTAGCGAAGAACTCTATCCATTCGTTTAAGTTCAAATAAATTTTGAGAAGTTTCAATTTTTAGCTAAAACTTGAGCCTTAGATCATTCCTCCCCACTGGAAGCCTTTTGTGTTGGGTATGTGTTATATTCTTTCCATGAATAGTCAAGCGCAGGCCCGCTTGTGGTTTTGTGCATGGGTTTGCACATGGTTTTGGGGCATGATGGTTTTTTTCCCCCTAGTATTTTGTAGATTTGATCAAGGGAACTACGGTTATGTTCTATTCCAGGGTTAATGGATTAGGGTTTATGTATGCTTCAGAATGTATATATATTTGTTGTAACACTAAAAGGAATATAATGAAAAATCAAGCTGGTCGTCGCGATTTGGGATCCAGAGGAAAATATCTGTGTATATCTGTGTTATGTTTTATGCTCTCTCTATTATTTATTTTCTATTTTAAGATTCATTTGTAGATCATTTCTGTACAGGGTTAAAACCTACATTTGGTATTAGAGTTGTTTCATTTTCAAGGGGATGCCTTTGCTGTTGAGGGGTTTTTTACTCGGGCCTGTGGTAGACTCTATTCAGTGGGAGATCTCTGGGATTGATTCTTGCAGTGAAAGAAGATGGCCAGCAGTGGAAAGATAGAGATTGAGAAATTTAATGGTCAGAGTTTTGAGTTGTGGAAGCTCAAGATGGAGGATTTGCTGCTAGATAAATACTAGTGGATCGCGGTAGATCTAGGTACTAAACGAATGGCAATGTCAGATGAAGACTAGAAGAAGTTGTATCAGAAGGCAAAGAGCACAATATGGTTGTGTGCCTCTGATTCCATATTGTTGAATTTATCTAGGGAAGCTACGACGAAGAATTTGTGGGACAAACTTAGGAATTTGTACCTATCTAAGTCTTTGGTGAATAAATTTTTCCTGTGGAAAAAGTTGTATAACCTAAGGATGCAGGATGGAGACTCGGTGACAGAGAATCTGAACGCCTTCAATACTGTGGTGAGTCAACTGTCATCTATTGATATTGAAATCTTAGATGAAGATAAGTGCATCAGTTTATTGTGTTCTCTACCAGACTCATGCGATAGTTTGGTTATTGCAATAGGTAGCAATACAAATACCTTGAATTTTGATGACATTGTCTCAGCCTTGCTATCGGAGGAAATGATACGGATAAATATGGAGGGTCAGAATGGAGATGCCTTATGTGTACAAGGAAGGTCCTAGAACAGAAACAAGAATAAGGGTTCAAGTGGGAAATCTAAATCTAGAGGTAGATCTAAATCTCCTGGAAAGTTTGTAAAGGTGTGCTGGAAATGTGGAAATGAAGGGCACTACAAAAAGGACTACAGATCTAAAGCTCCTAAGAAAGGAAAGGGATCTGATGATGCTCCTTCTATAGAGGCAAAAACCACCTTGGATGAAGGTGGGGATATGTATTTGGCTTCTTCTTCAAATGCACATGTAGATCATGAGTCATGTTTGATTGACTCGGGTGCATCCTTTCACTTCATTCCTCATAGGGAGTGGTTCTGCGAGTATGAGAAATATGATGGCAGTGATGTGTTGTACTATACAACAACCCTCCCTTTTTTTAAAAAAATTTTAGAAATAAAATTCATTTAGAAATAGGGTCCCTTTCTTTTTTCTTATAGAAATAAAAGACTTAGAAATAAAGATTCATTGTTTTGAAAAAACTCATATTTTGTTTACTAATCAAATACAACATTCAAAACTCATGATCCGATCCAATATAGAAGGCCTTATCATAAAAAACAAATCAAGTTTAAAATTCCAATCGCAATCGGAGAATCGGAGAAAAACCTTAAAATAAGTTTCATATACTTATTTCAAATCCTTCGATGCGATTAGTTCGATCGGAAATCTTCAATCGCTAAGAGTTTAAATTGTTTATTTGTATAACTTCTGATTGGATGCGGCCAGTCACAATCGAATAATCGGGATATTCGTTAATAAACTCTTTACGGTCAATTGAAATTCCCCGATCCGATGCGCTTTATTACATAAACGCTTTCAAAAGAAAATCAAACATTTGTTCGTTTAAATTTTATATGGTAGACCCACCATTAGAAATCGGAAAAGTTTTCAATCGGAATCGCCCAATCGAGAAAAACATATTGTGATGTTTATGTGCCATTCGAAAACTTTCGATGCGATTGATAAATGTTATTTATTACATGCGAAAAATTCAGAATGAATGAATATTTTAATATTTCACAAGCGCCAAATCTCTATTTGTACGAAGGCATTCAATAACAAATCGAATGAATATTGTGAATGATCTGGTTTTTAATACGTGAGTGTGACCCAAAAGGAGCATTTACGCGGTATACGAAATAAATAAATAAAAATCATAAGTTCATAAATCATCCCGTTTGAGTTGCTTGTTTGTCACGTATGAGAGTTTATTGTCTTGCAGAGCCAAAGAACACTAAGCCCTTTCATTCACAGAAAAAGGGAAGCAATAGAAAACGCAGAAATGTCGAAGAGAGCGAGAAGAAACAAGACTGTTGTTCCAGTTAAGTTTGTTGAGACTCCTACGGTTTCAAAAGAAAAGCCCACAAAACTAAGATTAGTCACAGATACATCATGCCAGGGGCTTGGGAGAATGACGTGGGAAGGAGTCTACAACCTATTGGAAAGAGAAAACCCCAAGGTCACAGTGGAAAAGGCATCGGTTCCAGACGAAGATAGCTCAAATTCCGACTCTGAGATCACTGAAAAATCACTTGCAAATTCATTTTTACATCGAATTGCAGCCAGAGCGAGCATCATGCCTTATTATGATGCAATTCTATGGGTTATTGACAGTGTGAAGATACAAGACAGAACGTTTGTTTCAGCATCTAGAGTGTCTTTTGGCTCGTTTAAAGCAGAAGACCTAAAGGCAATGTATCACCTTCCAGACCCGCAGAAGGTGTATAACAAGGAGTTTATCAAAGACTTTGCTGATAATAACAAATTCCAATCTGACCCTATCAGATTGGAATTTGTTATGGAGAAGCACTGAAATGAAGCGTCCGGTATGTATTCTGTAGATTCCCTTTTACCTCCATATTGCTATGCCGCTGCCATGATGTGTAGATTATTTGGCAATGATAATTCAGCTAGGTTTTCTATAAAAATGGTCCCATTAATCCTAGCTGCTGTCAATTCCGACATCATGGATTGGGCTGTTATTCTGTCTGATAGAATGGCCAATAGGATACTTGAGTACAGACAAGAAAAAACCGCTGGAAATTCCACTCCCTTTTTCTTTTGTGCCTATATTATTGATGCTCTTTGTTTTAATTCAGAGTTTCCCTTATTTGGATGGAAATGGACTCCCAAAGACCCTACCCCAATTCATATTTATCATAAACTGCTTTGGAAGGTTCATTTCCAAGATAATGTATATAGAATCTGCCATGGTTTCCTTATCCCTGTTTTCCAAACCATTTTTAATCGCTTCCCTCCTAGATTCTCTGATAATGCTAAGGCCGACTTATCTGCAATAGGAGATTGGTTTGGGGAGGAGAAATTTACATACATCAGGGTTTTTGGTAGTATTGTGGAACCACATGTTCTTCCTCTTATTGCTCCAGACAAACTTCTTGCTCAAGAAATTTCCTATCAATTGACAGTGGAAGGGATATCCAGGTCTTTAAATAATAGTAAGAAGAGAATGTGGCCTCAATTCCCATTCAATTGTGGTCAGTTTACTTTAAATGACTTCAAGCATGCTGAAAAAGAAGTCGCCAAGATAAAAGGTTGTAAATTTGCAACCATTCCTGGAAGACAATATGATCCGCGACAGATAGCCTTTAATGTTACTGCTTCAGTTTCAATTGCTCGATTTGAGCATGAGCCAGATCTGTTTGATGATTTGTTTGTTTATTTGGATAATTTTCCTCAAATTTATGGCTTAGCCAAGTCTAAATTTCAAAAAGAGGAAATGAATAAATTTTTGTTATTCAGAAGCTAGAGATTGTTAAGAGTTCCTCTGGACCAATTAAGAATTCCAACACAAGGGTCAGAGACAGAAGGTACATCTAGCAAAACGCCAGTGGAAACATCTACTGGCAAAGTCATTACACAATCGGTTGTTAACCAGCCAACTGTACATACTCAAAAGGTGATCGTTGTTGGCAAGCCTGATGCCCAAAAGGGAAATACTTATGATAAATCCGATCAAAATACTGGTCAACAGTCTACTGCTCAAACAACATAAAAATGCACAAGTACCGATGATGATGTGCATAATCAAAAAGGTGGATCGGATGGCAAAAGCACTGAGCAGAACATAGATACAGAAAAAGGAAAAGAAACAACTAAGGAGATTATAGTTTCTGCTGATCTTAATTTTTCTTCTCAGTTATTGAAACAATATGATCAATTCGCTCAACAGCTGGGATTGCAAGATAAAGATAAAGAAAAAATAGAGCAGGATGTTGAAATCATTCCTGAACATCCGACAGGGCAGATTGTATTGAAGGTCGAGGAGATCCCTCCTTTAGATGTATTTTACAGCCCCAAACATAAGGCTGTTGTTAGAAGACAAAGAAAAAGAAGAAAGACAGAACAAGACATGTTTTCTACTCCATCAGAGGAGTTTATGAATATTGTTTACAAAAACAATGAGGTGAATCCATCTGAAGACCTCACAAAATTATCCCAGTATGCAGGAGCTTATAGTGCTGCGACAGTTGATAAAGCTGTAGAAGTTTCTCAGATGATAACTCAGAAAGATCTCCACATAGCTTCACTTGAAGAGAAAGCTAAGGAAAGTTAGCAACAGATTACCCAATTGCAACAACAACTACAAAATCAGACACTCAGGTCCAAAGAATTGGAAAAACAGCTTGATGAAGAAAAGAAGAAAGTTGATGAACAACTCTTAGGAAAACAACAACAACTAAACGAAGAAATTTCTAAGTTACAAAGTCTGTTACAAAATGAGAAAAATGCAAAAATGATTCAAGAAAAGGAATTTCAAGCAACTTTGGATAAGTTTAAAGATTTCCGAATTTCTCAATTGGCAAGACACAGAAAAAGGAAAAGAAGCCAATCTTCCTAGAAGAGAGGAAAGACACAAAGAAGTCTTGTTTACAGAATGGGAACATCAAATAATGAAAGCTGAGAGAGCAATATCAAGGGCTAGGAGTATGATGAATAATATCATGCAATTCATAAATGACAGCTTATACTCAATCAATCTCATTTCAGACTGTGTTCCTGGCAGTTTGCCAAAAGTAAAAGAAACTGAAAACAGATGGAGAGAAGAAATGGAAAAGAAAAGTCAACAAATCAACAAACCTCAAACAATATCCTGGGACAGTATGTGGACTCATTTAATCAAACCAAACAATCAAAAAATGGCTATCAAATTCCTTTCAAATGCCGTTGATTGTTTAATTCCAGAATTTTCCGATGCCACCTATGCTGGACAGCTACATTCCGAGATGAGTCATCCACCGAGACTCCAAGATATGTTGAAGATTTTCAACTTGGCTTCATCAAGCGAGAGAGAGAAACAATGAATCAGTTTCATTCAAGATAGCCTTTCAGTTTTTAATTTGATAGATTGTAGCACTAGTAGTAGGATTTTGTTATGTAATTTCTTATTTAAATCCCTCTCATGCATTTAGAGAGGGATCTAAAGTTGTAATATTTTTTGGACTTGGAGCTAACATTTCTGTACTCCATTCCTTATTATATTTTATGAAGGATCACATCTGGTGATTTTTGTGCTGAAATTATCTTTGAAGTGTTGCATTTCTGTACCTTTGGATTTAATTTTACATCGGAGTTACTAGATCACAGTATCACATTTCATTTGACAGTCTTCAAGATGAATGAGGTATTTCTATCTGTTCACTGTTGATTTTCTTTGTTATATGGTATTCGTTTGAAGAATTTGCTATCATTTATATATTTGGTCTTCATAATGTTTCCTTTTATATATCATTTCTGAGTATAATTGAAATGTTACCTTTTATAAGCATATATAAATGGTATACAATGATGAATGCAATATTGCTAATATAACACTGTTTAATTTCTTAAACAGAGTTATCTTTATTCGTTTCTGCATATTTCAATTTGATTAATAATACATTTTCATGGTTATTATTAGATTGAAACAATCTTAAGTTGTATTCACATATAATTACCCGGGTTAGTATTAGTATTTCTTTATCAGTATTTAGCTTAGATTAGATAGTTTTATGTCTGTTAATTTAGTCCCATTTCCACCCATCCAATCCAATCCACTAAGTTATAAGGAAACTGGTCCTTTAAATCCAGTCAGAGCCACCATCCCAAACGAAAAAGGAGCTGTCTTAAGGTCCCGACCGAGTGGTTTTCCCCAATGTTTGAAGTAGATATTTTCTAGACTTCAACATTTTTGGCGCTAGAAGGAGGGCCAACTATGAATGGCGAGTAAATCAAAACTTACAGACCATTCTCAGAGTAAATCACCCTCCACCTCACCTCAGACCTCCCGTTTGCATTCTGAATCACCAGTGTCCAAACGAGAAGAAGAGGGATCAACTATCACTGCTCAAACACACCATACTTCAGAACATTTAAGTTCGGAGTCCCCTGAAGTTCAGTCTATCATCCAAAAACTTCAAGGCTTCTCCATATCACCTCAGAGATCTGAAGTATCTCAAGGCAGTTAGACTTCGCAATTCCACCTACCTCATCATCTCACCAGACTTCAAAGCGAAAAACTTGGCATTGAACCAGCTGAGTTACCTTTACCCCGAAGGAAAGGGGCAAAAAAGAACACTGAAGGTTCTGATAGTGAGACCTTTTCTCCATCATCTTCCATCTCATCATCTCCAGTGCGAAGTCAAACACCCACTTCCCCATTACATATTATTGTTCACCAGGGGTCACCACCTTCAACATCACAACCTCTTCAGTCTTTATTACTACCTCCTCCCCAATCACCTCAATCATCATCAATCTCAACATCATCTATTCCAACAACTTCTATTCAAACACCGCCAGTTACTACTCCTCCAATAGTCGTTCCGATAATGGCTATACCATGGGCTACTCCAGGAGCAGTCAACATGACTGCACCTTTACATGATTTACCAGACAATCCTGGAAAATGGCTTCTGAAATTTAGTCCAGATCTTAACATCCAAGCTGAAGAACATATTAATAACTTTATGTTAGCTGTTAATTTGAATGGAGTCACACAAGAAGATGTTGTAGTCAGACTGTTCCCTTATACTCTTCAAGGAGCAGCAGGATCATGGTACTTCTCATTACCTTCGGGATCCATAACAAGTTGGGACATTTTTGCAGATCATTTCTTAACCAAATTTGGAGATGACTGATCAACAGCTACCTTACTCAATGACCTCTCAAATTTGAAAATAGAACCCAGAGAACCCATTAAAGATTTCAACGCTAGATTCAACAAACTCTTGAACAAAATTCACACAGATTCACAGCCCAGTGAACAGGTCAGAATAGAATGGTACATAACTTCCTTACCCTCAAACATAGCTATTTTCGTAGACAGAGCTGCAAAGCCTACATTAGCTGAAAGTATGAAAGAAGCTATTGCAGTGGAAAAACGAATTACTTCTCTGGAAAAGAAAAATGCTCTTGAGGAAAGAAAATCGAAGAAAGTCAGCTTCAAATATGATTCAAAGAAAAAGGCCAAAGATCCATATGACATGGAAGGTTTACAAAAAGTTCTTAAAACCATGTCGAATGAAATGGTCGAAATTAAAAAACAAGTAGCTGAAACTTCTACCAAAAAACCATTCCGAAATTTTAGAAGAAACCAAGTTGAATCTAAACCTCCTAATGCAATCTCTAATGCAGAATCAGAAGAAGAAGAAGAAGAAGAAGACACATCTTTAATATCAGATGAGGAAGATGAGAATGAAGAAATCGCTGAATTACATGGAATGTGGGATTTTATTCTCCCTAATTCTGACGGTGAGGTAGAGCAAGAAGTTATGCCTGTAAATACTAGGATTAAATCTACAGCAGAGCCTATACAAACAGCTCCTAAAAAGAAAAACACAACTCCAAGTATCAAAGACAAATCCCCTACAAAGAAAGCTTCTCCATTACCTACTCAGAATCAGCCATCTTCTTTTAATCCTCCCACATCGACAACAAAGACTTTAGTAGTGTTAGATCCTATGGAATACAACATTGTTGAGGACATGAAAAAGATCAAAGCTAACATTTCCTTACATGAACTCAGCAAATTGAAACACCAGCAGAAGTTGTTATTGAAAGAATTAAATGCTACACCAATTGCTCCTTTACCAAGCGGTGTAGTTGCAAAAGAAGCAAGAGGAACTGGTAAGTCACCAGATAAAGTGGATGCTACTGATACTGTACTCATTGGGGAAAAGTCAAATTCTCAAACTCCTCCTTTTCTTTTGACTTATGAGATGTACAATAAAAATCTGCACAATTGTTTGATTGATTCTGGAGCTTCCTCCAATATAATGCCTACTTCTGTGTGTGCCAAATTGAATATCAAACCACAGAAATCGGCAGTACATATTGTTCAATTAGATCGATCCAAAGTTCAAGTTGTAGGAGAAATCAATTCAGTAACTATCAGATTAGCTTCCGATCCTAGAATTGTCCAAAGAAATGATATTTTGATTGCTGATATTCCTGAATTCTATGGATTAGTTTTAAGAGGGACTGGTCTGCGAAACTCAATGGTTATATCTCGACTGATTATTCTCATATGTGGCTGCCCTACAAAGGGAAACCAAATCAAATTAAAATTGAACGAGAAAAACATATGAGACATATTGTTACTGAGTTTGAACAACCTAATGAACCTGTGGCATTCAACAACAATATTCTTGGAGGATATTCTGCTGAATCATTTCTTGGAAATTTCAAAGCACCCCGATCACCGTTTTCTGTTAATACTTTTGTTTCTCAAGTAGAAATTTTTTCACAATCTGATTCTTCCAGAATTGTAAATACTTCTGATGTAATTGTAGATAAGTCAATAGATAAATCTTTGTTTTGGTCATTATATTTTGATGGATCAAAGTCTAGTGATGGAGCTGGAGCAGGATGCATTTTAATCGATCCGGATGGAGAGAAAACCATGCTGTCATGTAGGCTAGAATTTGAGTGTACTAATAATACCGCAGAATATGAAGCCTTGGTTCAAGGACTTTATAAAGCTATAGGGTTAGATGTTAAATACTTGAAAGTCTTTGGTGATTTCGAAATTGTCATAAAACAAGTTAGGAATACTATTCATTGCCTTTCAGGACATCTTAAACACTATCAAACCCTAGTACAAGATCTCACCACTCATTTTTTAGCATTTAATATTTCTCCTATTCCTAGGAATCAAAATACATCGGCTGACTTGTTAGCTAATGTTGCATCGAAACTCCTACCGGCTGAAGACTGCAGTCCTGATAGGTTTTCTGTAGAATTAATTTTTCGTCCATCTGTCCCAGACAATGTCACAAATTGGAGAGTTTTCTATCATGATCAAGATATTTTAAATTTCATGACTTCAGAGAAATCATATGATGATCAAATTATTGATGAAAAAGATCATGATTTTCAAATTGCTTCGAAAGGTAATGAAAATCCCATTCCGAAATCTGTTGTTAAATTGGAGGACTTATATGATATTAAAGACAGATTCAAGAAATTCACTAATACCAAGCTTCAAAGTTCTACTTTGAAGTTTGAATTAGTGAATCTTGGTTCTGATTCCAAACCTCAAAATGTTAATTTAGGACTTAATTTAACATCAGATGAAAGAAATTCTTTCATTAAACTCTTGAACAAATATACAAATGTTTTCGCTTGGAATTATGATGATTTAAAAACGTATGATACTTCAATTATTCAACACACAATTCCAATGCTTCCTGATATTAAACCTGTTCAACAAAAACTAAGGAAAGTTCATCCAAATCTTGAAGGTCAAATCAAATAAGAACTTAATAAACTTTTAAAAGCCAAAATCATTTTTCCTGTCAGACACTCCAATTGGGTTTCCAATATGGTACCTGTAAGGAAGAAAAATGGTGATATAAGAATCTGTATTGATTTCAGAAATTTAAACAAGGCATGTTTAAAAGACAATTTCCCATTACCAACCATGGAACAGATACTTCAAAAGGTAGCTGGTTCTGAACTTATGTCCTTTCTCGATGGATTTTCGGGCTATAATCAAGTTTTAGTTCATCCAGATGACAGATTGAAAACAACTTTCCGAACAAAATGGGGAACTTATGCTTATCAAAAAATGCCTTTTGGTCTAATAAATGCAGGAGCAACTTTTCAAAGAGCCATGGACATAGCATTTAAAGGTCTGATCAATAAATCAGTTGTTGTTTATCTTGATGACATAACAGTATTTTCAAAAAAGAGAACCAATCATCTACATGATCTAAAGCAAATATTTGAAAGATGTAGAAGGTTTGGTATTTCCCTAAATCCAAAGAAATCTTTCTTTGCTTTGGATGAAGGAAAACTCTTAGGATTTGTTGTGTCAAAAGATGGTATATACATTGATCCAGATAGAGTAAAAGAGATCTCTGATATTTCTTTACCTCATAACAAAAATCCATGCAATCATTTCTTGGACAGATCAATTTTGTAAAAAGATTCATTCCTGATTTTTCTTTAATTGTTTTACCTATGCAAAATATGATCAAGAAGAATTCAGTATTCAAATGGGGGCATAAAGAGAAAGAAGCCTTTGAGGCAATCAAACAGGCAATCATTAATGCACCAGCATTGAGTACCCCGAATTTTTCTAAAGATTTTATTTTGTATACCTTAGCCACAGAGACATCCTATGCAACTGTTTTAACACAACTCAATGATCAGAAAATTGAAGCACAAATTTCTTTCTTTAGCTTAAATCTGCAAGGAGCTGAACTGAATTATTCTGATGTTGAAAAACAAGCCTTTGCTGTGTTCAAATCAATCAAGCATTTCAGACCTTTTCTCTTAAAAACTCATACAAAAATCATTGTCCCATTCTCTGCAGTGAGACAATTATTAATTCAGAGAGAAGTAGGAGAAAAACGAGCTAACTGGGTAACATCTTTACAAGAATATGATGTTGATATTAAACCAGCTAAGATTGTTAGAGGATAAGGTTTTTGCAGATTATTAGCAGGAGCCCATAACATACCAGAAAATGAAGATTCAAATCAAGATATTCAAGTAAATCAGATAAGTATTACGGATTCTGAATCTCAGTATGATGATCTCATCTATTACTTGAAAAATGGGTATGCTCCTACTGATCTCAACTACAAGAAAAAACATGCTTTAAGATTAAAAGCTATTAAATATGAGATCATTGATAATGTGTTATTTAGAAAAAATTATGATTCAATTTTATTAAGATGTCTTGAAAAGACTGAAGCTGAAAAGGTTTTGCAGGAGTTGCATGATGGACCAACAGGAGGTCATTTTGGAGGTGATACCACAGCTCACAAAATAATCCGTGCTGGCTATTATTGGCCTACCCTTTTTAAAGATACACATGACTATGTAAGAAAGTGCAGAATCTGTCAAACTGCAAGTGGAAGACAAAGGAAACCAGCTTTTCCTTTGCAACCAGTAAGTATTGAGCAACCATTTGAACAATGGGGGCTTGAAATTATTGGTGAGATAGTACCTCATTCTTCCAAACAGCACAAGTACATTCTTACTGCAACCGATTACTTTACAAAATGGGTAGAGGCAATCCCTTTGAAGGTAGCCAATTCTAATGCAATTATTGATTTCGTAGATCAATTTATCATAACCAGGTTTGGAGTACCTCAAGCTCTTGTCTTTGATAATGCATCTTATTTTTCTGGAAACAGTTTAATAGAATTTGCAGTTAAAAGAGGTTTTAAACTCAAATATTCAGCAAATTATTACCCACAAGGTAATGGTTTGGCTGAATCCACCAACAAAAATCTCATCAAAATTATTAAAAGGACTATTGATCAAAATCAAAAGAATTGGCATAAATATTTATTTTTTGCATTATGGGCTGATCGTATTACTGAAAAAGCTTCAATAGGAACTTCACCTTTTAATTTAGTTTATGGAAAAGAAGCTGTGATACCATCGAATTTAACTCTTCCATCATTAGCCCTAGTGCAATTTATTGAAGAAAATCCTTCATCATCCATTCAATTGAGGTATGATCAAATCCTTAAATTAGAAGAAGAAAGAGATAAAGCTAAAATTGTTCATGAAAAACATCAGCAGCTTGTAAAATCTTCTTTTCATACAAGTTCTACCGGCTCAAAAATTTTGTCAATTGGTGATCTTGTTCTAAAATGGGATAAGGCACATGAAGAAAAAGGCAAGCATACCAAATTTCAGAAAATGTGGCTTGGACCATATAAGATCATTGAAAAGATAGGCTCAAATACATTCATGCTCCAAGATCTAACAGGTAAGAGAGAATCTCTTCCTGTAAATGGGCTTATCTTGAAGAAATTCTTTTCATAAGGAGGTAACCCCTTCTTAAACTGTGCATATTCCTTTCTGCAAAGTTTTTAATTGTTTTTGCAAATAAAGGTTGTTAGTAAGTCTCTAATTGACTGTTTACTTGATAGAAAAAAATTCTTAAGAAGAATATTATAAATATTTATTTGGTGTAAATGAGAATTTTTAAAGAAATGATTATATGCTTTTGATAGTTTTAAATAAGGTGTTAAACTTTGAAAGATTATACTAATTATTTGCATGATCTTTTTGAAAAACTTGAGGGAAATGTAAATCATTATAAATTTTATTAAGCAAAGAAAGGTTATCTATAAAAGTAAATATTATTCAAGTCTTGGTACTCAAAAAACTCAGAAAATTGTCATCCATTGATTCTTAAGGATAAAACTAGTTCACCCCATTCATTTAGGTTGTGATTTTTTAGAATATAATTCTAAGAAATTATGTTAAAATTTTTAAGAAATAAGAGGTCTCATCATGAGCCGACTTACCATATTCATAATAAATAATAAAACTGACATTACCAATACTGCATATCAAAACAGGGTAATGGCTTATAAATATAAGACAAGGGGTCTCATCACGAGCCAGCTTGTTAAGTTTAATTATAACTATTGAATGGCATTGTTATCAACTGGCTACCAAACCAGAACAATGGTTCTTAAAAATAAAATAAAAAATAAATAAAAGACAAAAACATGAGATAATATGTCTTATGAATTTATCTTTTAAAAAGTCATAATCTTTGTTGAATGGGACAATGAATAGTTAATGGTTAAAAGGTAACCCTGTCGAGACTATGAACATTTGCAGGCAGCAGAGGAAATACCTATGACAATAGAGTATATTATAAAACCAAACTTGGAGAAATCCACTTACTTCATTATTAATACCAATCAAAGCTTAAGATAACCCAAAATGTTTTTACTCTCAAGGAACTAGAAAGAAACTGTTAATAATTTTTATTCTTTTTCATAAGTTAGATTTTATTTTTGATTATCCTAGGATAGTATTCATTATCTTTAAAAATATTTACTTACTTAAAATATAGTATTCATTTTATTTTTTAGAGATAATTGGTTCTTTCAGTGAATCGCCAATTGTTGTACTATACAACAACCCTCCCTTTTTCTTAAAAAATTTTAGAAATAAAATTCATTTAGAAATAGGGTCCCTTTCTTTTTTCTTATAGAAATAAAAGAATTAGAAATAAATATTCATTGTTTTGAAAAAACTCATCTTTTGTTTACTAATCAAATACAACATTCAAAACTCATGATCCGATCCAATATAGAAGGCCTTATCATAAAAAACAAATCAAATTTAAAAGTCCAATCGCAATCGGAGAATCGGAGAAAAACCTTAAAAGAAGTTTCATATACTTATTTCAAATCCTTCGATGCGATTAGTTCGATTGGAAATCTTCAATCGCTAAGAGTTTAAATTGTTTATTTGTATAACTTCCGATTGGATGCGGCTAGTCGCAATCGAATAATCGGGATATTCGTTAATAAACTCTCTACGGTCAATTGAAATTCCCCGATCCGATGCGCTTTATTACATAAACGCTTTCAAAAGAAAATCAAACATTTGTTCATTTAAATTTTATATGGTAGACCCCACCATTAGAAATCGGAAAAGTTTTCAATCGGAATCGCCCAATCGAGAAAAACATATTGTGATGTTTATGTGCCATTCGAAAACTTTCGATGCGATTGATAAATGTTATTTATTACATGCGAAAAGTTCAAAATGAATGAATATTTTAATATTTCACAAGCGCCAAATCTCTATTTGTACGAAGGAATTCAATAACAAATCGAATGAATATTGTGA
Organism: Pinus albicaulis; assembly: GCA_034641835.2. Taxonomy (NCBI): domain Eukaryota; kingdom Viridiplantae; phylum Streptophyta; class Pinopsida; order Pinales; family Pinaceae; genus Pinus; species Pinus albicaulis. The sequence goes on along the minus strand of CM076569.1, from coordinate 380,875,674 downwards.
ATGATCTGGTTTTTAATACGTGAGTGTGACCCAAAAGGAGCATTTACGCGGTATACGAAATAAATAAATAAAAATCATAAGTTCATAAATCATCCCGTTTGAGTTTCTTGTTTGTCACAACTGAGAGTTTATTGTCTTGCAGAGCCAAAGAACACTAAGCCCTTTCATTCACAGACAAAGGGAATCAATAGAAAACGCAGAAATGTCGAAGAGAGCGAGAAGAAACAAGACTGCTGTTCCAGTTAAGTTTGTTGAGACTCCTATGGTTTCAAAAGAAAAGCCCACAAAACTAAGATTAATCACAGATACATCATGCCAGGGGCTTGGGAGAATGACGTGGGAAGGAGTCTACAACCTATTGGAAAAAGAAAACCCCAAGTTCATAGTGGAAAAGGCATCGGTTCCAGACGAAGATAGCTCAGATTCCGACTCTCAGATCACTGAAAAATCACTTGCAAATTCATTTTTACATCGAATTGCAGCCAGAGCGAGCATCATGCCTTATTATGATGCAATTCGATGGGTTATTGAGAGTGTGAAGATATAAGACAGAACGTTTGTTTCAGCATCTGGAGTGTCTTTTGGCTCGTTTAAAGCAGAAGACCTAAAGGCAATGTATCACCTTCCAGACCCGCAGAAGGTGTATAAAAAGGAGTTTATCAAAGACTTTGCTGATAATAACAAAGTCCAATCTGACCCTATCAGAGATTGGAAGAAAAATCCAGAGAAGCACCGAAATGAAGCGTCCGGTATGTATTCTGTAGAATCCCTTTTACCTCCGTATTGCTATGCCGCTGCCATGATGTGTAGATTATTTGGAAATGATAATTCAGCTAGGTTTTCTATACAAATGGTCCCATTAATCCTAGCTGCTGTCAATTCCGACATCATGGATTGGGCTGTTATTCTTTCTGATAGAATGGCCAATAGGATACTTGAGTACAGACAAGAAAAAACCGCTGGAAATTCCACTCCCTTTTTCTTTTGTGCCTATATTCTTGATGCTCTTTGTTTTAATTCCGAGTTTCCCTTATTTGGATGGAAAGGGACTCCCAAAGACCCTACCCCAATTCATATTTATCATAAAATGCTTTGGAAGGTTCATTTCCAAGATAATGTATATAGAATCTGCCATGGTTTCCTTATCCCTGTTTTCCAAACCATTTTTAATCGCTTCCCTCCTAGATTCTCTGTTAAAGCTAAGGTCGACTTATCTGCAATAGGAGATTGGTTTGGGGAGGAGAAATTTACATACATCAGGGTTTTTGGTAGTATTGTGGAAGCACATGTTCTTCCTCTTATTGTTCCAGACAAACTTCTTGCTCAAGAAATTTCCTATCAATTGACAGTTGAAGGGATATCCAAGTATTTAAATAACAGTAAGAAGAGAATGTGGCCTCAATTCCCATTCAATTGTGGTCAGTTTACTTTAAATGACTTCAAGCATGCTGAAAAAGAAGTCGCCAAGATAAAAGGTTGTAAATTTGCAACCATTCCTGGAAGACAATATGATCTGCGACAGATAGCCTTTAATGTTACTGCTTCAGTTTCAATTGCTCGATTTGAGCATGAGCCAGATCCGTTTGATGATTTGTTTGTTTCTTTGGATAATTTTCCTCAAATTTATGACTTAGCCAAGTCTAAATTTCAAAAGGAGGAAATGAATAAATTTTTGTTATTCAGAAGCCAGAGATTGTTAACAGTTCCTCTGGACCAATTAAGAATTCCAACACAAGGGTCAGAGACAGAAGGTACATCTAGAAAAATTCCAGTGGAAACATCTACTGGCAAAGTCATTACACAATCAGCTGTTAACCAGCCAACTGTACATACTCAAAAGGTGGTCGCTGCTGGAAAGCCTGATGCCCAAAAGGGAAAACTGATGATAAATCCGATCAAAATACTGGTCAGCAGTCTACTGCTCAAACAACAGAAAAATGCACAAGTACCGATGATGATGTGCATAATAAAAAAGGTGGATCGGATGGAAAAAGCACTGAGTAGAACATAGATACAGAAAAAGGAAAAGAAACAACTAAGGAGATTATAGTTTCTGCTGATCTTAATGTTTCTTCTTAGTTATTGAAACAATATGATCAATTCGCTCCTTAATTTACAGATTTACAGGAGCAAAATTCCCAAAGAACAAGATCTGGCAGAAATCTTCTGTGGAAAGCCACCAAGTAGTGATGTGAAGGTCGAGGAGATCCATCCTTTAGATGTATTTTACAGCCCCAAACATAAGGCTGTCGTTAGAAGAAAAAGAAAAAGAAGAAAGACAGAGCAGGAAATGTTTTCTACTCCATCGGAAGAGTTTATGAATATTGTTTACAAAAACAATGAGGTGAATCCATCCGAAGACCTCACAAAATTGTCCCAGTATGCAGGAGCTTATAGTGCTGCGACAGTGGATAAAGTTGTAGAAGTTTCTCAGATGATAACTCAGAAAGATCTCCACATAGCTTCACTTGAAGAGAAAGCTAAGGAAAGTCAGCAACAGATTACCCAATTGCAACAACAACTACAAAATCAGACACTCAGGTCCAAAGAATTGGAAAAACAGCTTGCTGAAGAAAAGAAGAAAGTTGATGAACAACTCTTAGGCAAACAACAACAACTAAACGAAGAAATTTCTAAGTTACAAAGTCTGTTACAAAATGAGAAAAATGCAAAAATGATTCAAGAAAAGGAATTTCAAGCAACTTTGGATAAGTTTAAAGATTTCCGAATTTCTCAATTGGCAAGACACAGAAAAAGGAAAAGAAGCCAATCTTCCTAGAAGAGAGGAAAGACACAAAGAAGTCTTGTTTACAGAATGGGAACATCAAATAATGAAAGCTGAGAGAGCAATATCAAGGGCTAGGAGTATGATGAATAATATCATGCAATTCATAAATGACAGCTTATACTCAATCAATCTCATTTCAGACTGTGTTCCTGGCAGTTTGCCAAAAGTAAAAGAAACTGAAAACAGATGGAGAGAAGAAATGGAAAAGAAAAGTCAACAAATCAACAAACCTCAAACAATATCCTGGGACAGTATGTGGACTCATTTAATCAAACCAAACAATCAAAAAATGGCTATCAAATTCCTTTCAAATGCCGTTGATTGTTTAATTCCAGAATTTTCCGATGCCACCTATGCTGGACAGCTACATTCCGAGATGAGTCATCCACCGAGACTCCAAGATATGTTGAAGATTTTCAACTTGGCTTCATCAAGCGAGAGAGAGAAACAATGAATCAGTTTCATTCAAGATAGCCTTTCAGTTTTTAATTTGATAGATTGTAGCACTAGTAGTAGGATTTTGTTATGTAATTTCTTATTTAAATCCCTCTCATGCATTTAGAGAGGGATCTAAAGTTGTAATATTTTTTGGACTTGGAGCTAACATTTCTGTACTCCATTCCTTATTATATTTTATGAAGGATCACATCTGGTGATTTTTGTGCTGAAATTATCTTTGAAGTGTTGCATTTCTGTACCTTTGGATTTAATTTTACATCGGAGTTACTAGATCAGAGTATCACATTTCATTTGATAGTCTTCAAGATGAATGAGGTATTTCTATCTGTTCACTGTTGATTTTCTTTGTTATATGGTATTCGTTTGAAGAATTTGCTATCATTTATATATTTGGTCTTCATAACGTTTCCTTTTATATATCATTTCTGAGTATAATTGAAATGTTACCTTTTATAAGCATATATAAATGGTATACAATGATGAATGCAATATTGCTAATATAACTCTATTTAATTTCTTAAACAGGGTTATCTTTATTCGTTTCTGCATATTTCAATTTGATTAATAATACATTTTCATGGTTATTATTAGATTGAAACAATCTTAAGTTGTATTCACATATAATTACCCGGGTTAGTATTAGTATTTCTTTATCAGTATTTGGCTTAGATTAGATAGTTTAATATAGTTTTATGCGGTAATTTAGTCCCATTTCCCACCCATCCATCCAATCCACTCGGTTATAAGGAAATGAGATCTTTAAATCAGTCGGAGCCACCATCCCAAAACGAGAAAGGAGGCTGTCTTTAAGGTCCGGCCAAGAAAACCATCCACCGTGTTTGAAGTAGAGATTTTCTAGACTTCAACATGATGTCATCTTAGGTGATGATAGGAAGGCCATAATTGTCAGACGTGGAAAATTCAAGCTGAAGTTGCAAGGTGGAAGGATTAGAACACTTCTTGGTGTTCTTCACATTCTTGCATTGGCCAAAAATCCGATTTATGTAAGAAATATTGATGATGCAAGTGTAAGAACAATGTTCAAGAAAGATACCTGTAGTTTGGTTCGAGGAGCACTAGTATTAATGCGGGGAGTTCAGATTGGAACTCTGTACAAGCTTCAGGGCAGAACTATTATTGATGGATGCAATAGTTCTGTGGTTCTGAAAGTGGAGCAGAAAGCCTAGCAGTCACTGGAGAAAAGACCATGCTATGGCATGAAATTCTTAGACATATTGGAGAGAAATGCCTTCAGATACTGTATGGAAATGGTATGGTATAAGGTATGTCTAATAGCTCTCTAGATTTCGATTTCTACGAACATTGTGTATATGGGAAGCATAATCGAGTGAGTTTTCCTTCTGGTGCTAAGAGGGAGAACAAGGTATTAGAGTTTGTGCATAGTGATGTCTTTGGACCTATGTGGTTCCATCAGCTGGGTAAGTCTATGCCTTTATGTTTCATTCATAGATGACTTCTCGAGAATACATGGATATATTTCTTGAGGAAGAAATGCAGGTCTTCGGCAGAGATTTAAAGAATTTAAGGCTGCGGTGGGCCCGGAGACAGAGAAAATAAAAGGTGTTTGGACAGGATAATGGTGGGGAGTTCTCTAAGAAGAATTTGAAAAGTTACGCCAGAAGTGTCGTATAGCACTGCGGTAGAAGACCACTCCATGCACAACTTAGCAAAATAGAGGCTAACGAAAGAATGAACAGAATGCTGATGGAAAAGGCAAGAAGCATGCTCATTGGTACCGGTTTAGGACAAGAATTTTGGGTAGAGGCAGTGGAGACTGCATGTTACTTGGTTAACAGATCACCTTCATCAGCGTTGGAGGATAAGACTCCACATGAGGTATGGACTAGTAAGAAACCCTCTCTTTCACATCTGAGGGTATTTGGATGTGATGCATATGTACATGTTCCAAAGGAGAAAAGGACCAAGTTGGATAATAAATCTGAAAGGTGCATCTTTATTAGGTATAAGGATGGTTTAAAGGGTTACAAGATTTGGAACCCAGAAACAAGGAAGGTTGTGTACAGCCGAGATGTGGTGTTTAGAGAGGTGAAAAATGTTGTTACACATGAATTCCTACCAAAGGAACCTGAGAAGATAGAGTTTGAGCTAAAGGAGGATGAATCAGACTCTACAACAGAAGAAGACTCAGAAGAGGAAGAGCCACAAACTCCAGCTGTGAGAAGATCAGTTTAGGAAAGAAGACAACCAAAAAGGTATAGTCCATCTACTTTTTGTTCAAATTTTGATTTAACTATAACTGATGACGATCTTAAGGCGGATTAGGGAGAGCGTAGATTCAAAGGATGGAAAACTCTAGAAGGAGGCCATGGTTGATGAAATGGCATCCTTGCATAAAAAATGAGGCATAAGGATGGGGTGGAGTTTCTCGAGATTGATTTTGGTGATATTTTTTCTCCTATTGCCAAAGTTACTTCTATTAGATTACTTTTATTTGTTGCTGCTACATTTGATTTTGAGGTAGAATAGATGGATGTGAAGACAACATTTCTCCACGGGGATCTGGAAGAGGATATCTACATGAAACAACTTGAAGGCTTTATGGTGAAGGGGAAGAAAGAGCTGGTATGCAGGTTAAAGAAGTCTCTGTATGGGTTAAAACAGTCACCAAGGATGTGGTATCAGAAATTTGATACCTATATACGGGGACTTGGCTTCACCAGAAGCAAGGAGGATCATTGTTTTTATTTTAAATTAATTGGTGACCGTGTTATTTATTTGGTCTTGTATGTAGATGATATGTTGTTGATTGGAAATGACAAAGAAATTATCCAAGATTTGAAGACCCAACTGTTCTCCAAATTCGACATGAAGGATCTTGGTGCTGCAAACTATATTTTTGGCATGGAAATTAAGAGAGATCGGGCAAAGAGGAAGCTCTGGTTAAACCAGAGGAAGTATGTCGAGACTATATTGCAGAGGTTCAATATGCATGATAGTAAACCGGTGAATGTTCCTATTCCTGTAGGTGTAAAGCTGTCTGCTGAACAGTGTCCCAAGACACAAGAAGAAGAGGAGGATATGTCCTGTGTTCCATATGCAAGTGCAGTGGGTAGCTTGATGTATGCAATGGTCTGTACTAGACCAGACATTGCACATGCAGTGGGAGTATTGAGCAGGTTTATGTCAAACCCAGGGAAGGAGCATTGGACGACAGTGAAGCGGGTTTTCAGATATTTACGTGGCACTAGTGATTATGGCTTGTGCTACCAGGGAAGACTAGGATTGGAAAGAATGTTGGACATTCATGGTTTTGTTGATGTAGACTGGGCTGGAGATCTGGACCAAAGAAGATCTACAAGTGGGTATGTGTTTAGCCTATTTGGAGGTGCAGTCAGTTGGATGAGTAAAAGACAGTCTGTAGTGGCGCTTTCAACTACAGAGGCAGAATACATAGCAGCCACTCATGCAAGCAAGGAAGCAGTTTGGTTGTAGAGATTTTGTTCAAGTATGGGGTTGGTACAGCAAGCTATAAGGATAGACTGTGATAGCCAAAGTGCAATTTTCTTGGCTAAGAACCCTGCTTATCATTCAAAGACAAAGCACATTGATGTTCAATATCACTTTGTTAGAGATATGGTTGAGGCTAAAGGGGTGTTACTGGTAAAGGTGGACACTTTGAAGAATTTTGCAGATGCATTGACGAAGTCTGTGAGCACTCAGAAGTTCTCTTGGTGTAGAGAAACAATGGGTGTTGAATAATTGACCCAATGAATAAGCGCTCCTGTGGCCCCCTGTGGAAAGAAAACAACAAGTGGGAAAATGTTGGGTATGTGTTATATTCTTTCCATGACTAGCCCCACGCGGGGGGGGGGGGGAAGGTTAAGTGAGCCGACAACACCCCCTTTGTATGTTGCATCGGGTACGATGCGGGGTCGGAGAGTGCGGCCCACGGTGGAGTGGGGAAACGCCCCGGAAAAAAATTGGACCTTGGCTGTGGGTTTGCACATGGTTTTTGGGCATGATGGTTTTCAGCCCCTGGTATTTTGTAGATTCGGTCAAGGGAACTACGATTATGTTCTAATCCAAGATTAATGGATTGGGGTTTATGTATGCTTCAGCATGTATATATATGTATTGTAACACTAAAAGGAATATAATGAAAAATCAAGCTAGTCATCGTGATTTGGAATCCAGGGGAAAATCTCTGTGTATATTTGTTTTATGTTTTATGGTCGCATTATTGTTTATTTTCTATTTTAAGATTCATTTATAGATAATTTTTGTACAGGGTTAAAACCTACATTTTGGACCCCAAAATATACTATCAATTGTTCAGCAAGTGAGGGTACAACTCCCTCACTTTTCCAATCTCTAACCATTTGGCCTTTGAAGGATTTTGAGCTTTGAGTCCAACTCTAAGGTATTCAACATTCCCTCTTCTTGAAGTTCTGATTCTTCTGTCAAGTATGAGATCTTGTTAAAGTTCATCAAGATATTCTGGTGAGAAATCATGTATTGATGGCAGCTGAACATGCTCTCCTTGATCATCAATCAAAAGTGCTCAAACAATCTAAAATTCTCAACATTAAAGATAGAATACATTTGCATATATGGAGGCAAATGTAGCTTGAATGCATTTGTACCAATCTTTTCTAGAATTTTAATTGGACCATAATGGATTGGTTTGAGCCTTTTACCTTCCCCTTTCAATCTCTCCTTGCTTATGTACATCCAAACTTCATCACCAACTTAGAATTTATGATCAAACCATGTTTTTCATGCCTTGACCTTGTAGCTTATTTGACTCTTTTCAAGTTACTCTTCCACTGTGTGATGTACCAACTGAATTTTCTCAATGAACTTTCTTACCTTATCTATGTCACTATTTCCATCTATAGCAACATCTTTCTCAAATATTAAGTCCAATGACAATCTTGGAAAGTAACCAAAACATATATCAAATGGCGATGTATTTGTGGAAGAATGTTTTTCCCGGTTGTATGCATGTTGTATGTAGTGTAACTGTTAGTCCCACAACTTGGGATGCTTGCTGAAATAGCCTCTTAAAATATGAATAAAAGTTATATTTACCACCTCTGTTTGACCATTCTTTTGTGAATGAAATGTTGTACTTTTATCCAAATTTGTATCCATCATATCCCATAATGTTGACCAAAAATTCTGAACAAATCAAGAATCTCAATCACTTACAATAGAAGTAGGAAGACCAAAATGGATCCATACATTTTGAAAGAAAATATTAGAAATTTTTTCAGTTGTAATAGGTTTCTTGCATGACATCAAAATACAAATTTTGATGAACCTATCTACCACAACATACAAATAATCATGACCTTTCCTTGACATATGAAGGCCTCCTAAAAAATCCATTGAGATACTCTCCCAAGGATGAGAAGGAACCGGATGTGGTGTGTACAAACCAAGCTTCCTATTTTTAGGCTTACTTGTTGCTGATAAACAACATCCTATAATAAAACGAGAAACACATTCATTCATTGGTGGCCAATAACAATACCTTTGGAGATGCGTTATTGTCTGGCCTACACCCAAATGTCCTACAATCAATGATGTGTGCGCCTCCCTTATGATATTATTTCCTTCTCCTTGTGAAATACATAACTTTCCCAAGTGATACAACAAATTGTTATGCACATGATAATCTAACTCTGCTTGGAACACACTCAAGTTCTCATACACATGCCAGAAAATCACCATCATTCACATGTGTTCAATGTAACTTTCATGCATAATAGAATTGTGCTTGAGAATAATAGTTGAATTTACAATAGGCCTAGAAGAGAGCATATAAACTACCTTATTATAGATTTTTTTTTTTTTACTTTGATAACCAATTGAAATTGTTGTAGAAAATACATCAAAATGTCTTGATTCTTTGCCAACTTTGATTTTGATTATGAAATCTTTATATTAGCTGATGGTTGGTATGCATAATGGTCTCTTTCCCCATCAACTGTTGCTTCCATTTGTTTACACTTTGTACCAATGCATATAACTCTCTATCACAGGTGGGATATTTAGTCACAGCTCCATTAAAAATTTCATAATGAAATAAGATAGGCTTACCATACTGCATGAGCACTGCTCCCATAGCATAATCACTTGCATCTGTTTAGATCTCAAAGGGTTGTCTAAGATATGGAAGTGTTAGAATAAATGTTGAACTTACATTTTTTTTTTAAGAATCAAATTCTTTCTGCTACAAATCTCCCCAATGTAAGACTTTATTTATGCTTTTCAATGCATGTAACGAAGCTACAATGAAAGAAAAATTATCAATAGATTTCCTCCAATACTGTGCTGCCCCTAAAAAGCTTCTTACCTCGGTAACTATATTGGGATTGAGCCAATTCAAAATGACCTCAAGTTCGAAAGGATAAATCTTCAACTCACCTCCTCCAACAATGTGTCCCAAATATACTAATGAGGTTTTACCAAATTCTCACATTGACATCTTAAGAAACAATTTCTCTTTTCTCAAAACATTAAGTACCTTGTTCCCTGCATAGCTATCTTGATTTATTGTGATAATTATGTCATCTAAATATTAATGAAAAAATATATAAAATATTCTAGTATAGACAATACTATCTCATGAAAGTATTCTGCACATTTATTCGCCAATAACAATATACTCATATAATCCTTGTCTAGTTTTGAAAGAAATTTTCCAAATGTCTTCCTCAACAATCCTAACTTGATGATAGCCACTTCTCAAATATAACTTAGTGAAATAATTTTCATGCTTTAGCTGATCAAGAAAATCATCAATATGTGGGAGTGGGTAGCGATTCTTTACCGTGATTTTGTTTAATGCATGGAAATCAATACACATGCGCCAAGTCCCACCCTTATTTGGAACCAAAACTATTGGTGAACCACATGGAAAAGTAGATGGGCGTATGATATCTTTCTTTAGCAACTCTTGGATTTTCTTCTTGATTTCCAAATTCTCCATAATTAACATGCGATACATATGAATATTGGGAAGTGGAACATCCTACTGTCGCTGAATCTCATGCTAAATTCCCCTCTTCGGTGGTAACCCCTTTGCTTCTTGAAATATCTCGCCATGATGACTTACCACATCAAAATAATCAGATTCAAATTTTTCATCACATCCATCAAAATATTCATAGTCAAAATCATCCTTTTTCTTGATCATGAGAAGCACAAAATTTTTACTTGCATTTACTAGCCTCTTCATTTTCCCTACATTAAATAAAGAGATATTTAGTTTCTTGCGATGATCTCTCACAATATACTCCACTCCATCTTTGATCAAATGATATTTTTCTCATGACGGTAAAATACCACTTTCCTGTCATACAAATATGAAATACCCAAGAAAATCCTTGAAATGTCAAGGGGAACTGCATCTAATTCAACTTCATCGACAAAGTTTGCAGTAATAGAAAATCTGAAAATACATTTCCTTGTAACCTATAAATTGGCATTGTTAACTATCTGTTGAGTCTCAATTCTGCATCTTTTCCATACACTTTTCTATACCTTTTTCACTCACCTGAACCTCCCAAACTGTCAATATCATTGTATGTTAATTGCAAAGAGCATCTAACATGGTTTTTAACTATATTTTTGTGTGTAACATTTTGATTTAGATTTTGTTCATTTAGGCTGAGTCTTTCCACTTTCCGCGGTGGCGCAACTTTCCGCGGCTATTTTGTGAAACTCTATGTTACGTGTCTACGAGAGGAAACGAGCCACATGGGCAAGTCGGGGGAAATGATGTGGACATGGTTCGTGTCCTATTGGCTTGAGCAAACTCATCTAAAGAAGTCGCGATCGAGCGTCCACATGGAAATTCAACCATGAGTCTCACGGTGACGAGGACTGTTTCATGTCACGTGAAGGTTCATATGGCCGTTTCGAGTTGCGGAAGGATTAGGTCAACATCGACATGGCTCCATGGTCAATTCAAACATCACTCCTCTTGGTTACTTTGTCCTGCTTCATGATCCTCGTCGTGGACGTAATGGTCTCGTGTTCTCCTGACATAAACTTTAGGAGACGGTTATATTTCTTTTGTTATATATAATGCGTTTGCATACGCATATAGAGATTAATCGATGTTAGTCTATTATCTTTTATTAGTGTACGCATGAGTACTTAATTCACCTTTACTTACTTAAAATGTAAGTAATACCACCTTATTATTATGAGCGCATTTTAATATGAAGACTACGTTTCCAACGTAATTCATACTTGAAAGATTGTTGCCAAGGGCAGTGTAGAGGGCCACAGCTCGAGTTTGAGGTTTTGTGCATTAGTGTATAATTCTTATTTTATTTATTTAAAAGTTCATTGTGCCATAATCCATTCACATGTTTATACATTGCATTTTTCATGATACATATGCTTCATTTCTGTTTTATAAACTTTCCTTGCTTTCCATTTCACTTGTCTTTCATGTTTTATATTTATTAATCCTTTGATCGGTGTTCTTGTTTCAGGTTATAGATAGGCAATAGTGGCATTTTTCATAGCTTTTTGACTAATGACATGGGATTAACGTTACTGTTGCTAATTTGTTTTTCTTAGTTTTGTTTAATTCTTGATGCTTTGTTTAATTCGATTTTTGCTCATTTGCTTCGGTAGTTAAATTTAGATATATTAAAGCGCTCATAACATCTTCGATTGCCTCGAAAGCCATAGTGGACTAATGGTGAGGGATTGTATTATGAAATGTGTAGTTTAGTATTAGTTTTTTTTTTACGCAAATTTAGATATATTAAGCGCTCATAACATCTTCGGTTACTCCAGAAACCACGGCTAGGCGATAATTGATTGTATTATGAAATGTGTAGTTTTAGTCTCAGTAGTTTCCTTTACGCAAATTTAGATATATTAAATTTTGCATGACATCTTCCGTTACCTCCGAAAGCCACAACTATTTGATGGTGAGGGATTGAATTATGAATGTATGGTTTGATATTAGTTTACTTTATTTGCAAGTTAGATATCGATTCTCAAGTTGTTTATGGTTACTTAGAAAATCATAGGCCGGACTAATGATGAGGGATCGAAAGACAAGTTGATGTAAATTGATTTAAATTTACTTTATTGCAACTTTTGGATTTTGACATAATTTATTTTGTGTTTAGACATTGAGAATAGTTTGGTTTCATGCTCACTAGTTCAACATTTTGATTCATTAGATTAGCGGCATCTTTTCATTTTCGAGCGAGCGCATTTTTCATTTCCTTTCAAGTTTTGTCATTGTAATTTTCAAATTCCTTTTTTTAAGTTTCAAGTTGGTAAATCATTATAGAGGATATCATTTCCTTGAACAAACATAACATACTTGTTTTCATTTTATAATTTCCATTTCATCTTAGAAAACCAAAAACGACCAAAAGTTAAGAAATAGGTTATCTTGCACATATGAGTCGCCGCACTTCATCAACTTACGAATCCGGATTGACAAATTAAATGTAGCACTTTAGGACACACTAAATTGACCAAAAATTTTGGCGCCGTTGCGGGATGCTTAACTAGGTAGCCAATTTCTTAAAAAAAAAAAAACACAAAATCATAAAGAAGGGAAAAATTGATAACTTCTTGAAGTATGCTCTCCTCTTGCACCTAGTGTGATGCGGAGGATCATAAAAGAGAGTTATTGGTTCGGTAATTTCTTAAGTATGCTCTCTTCTTGCACCTAGTGTGACACGGAAGATCGGAAAAGAAATTATTAGCCCAAATTTTTTAAAACATAAAAAAATAAAAAAATGACATGCATAGAGCAAGAGATTCTAGGGGAAGGTTTATAGCTAAAGCCCGAGTTACATTTTCACAATTCCATCTTCTTCAAGGAAACAGGAGCCAGTTCACCTGCATATTACCCTAGCCTTAAGATTTTTGGAACTCAAGGAGCGGTACAAGATTAGAGGATTCTCCTATACCATCTACTCAATCCCATTTAGAAAAGCAAAGAGACTCTCTCTCATCCTCCCTTGGTAGAATAACTAGAGGAATTTAAGGACTCTAAAGAAACTATCATGGAAGAGGAAGTAATAGATGGAGGTAGAGGTAGAGGTAGAAGAGGAAAACAATAGAGACAACATTGGTGAAGGAAATAATGGTAGAAATAGGGAAGAGAGCTTAAACTTTTTTGGATTCCCTATAGTTGATGAGGAAACTCATGCAACGATGAAAAATATCTCACCACTCTGTTCTCCCTAACTTTTATGGATTGCGAAGTAGGGATCTGAAACATTTTGTTTGAGTTTGAAATTGTGTCTTTGAACCTATGAGTTATATGGAAGACTCTTAAAACTCAAGCTGAAAGCTTTTCCTTCAACTTTGAAGGGATGTTTGCTTTGAAATAGACATGGGATTAGCCACTCAATCTATTAGGACTTGGAATGATATGAAACAAACATTTTTGGATAGATACTTGGACTATTGTATGCCCACCAATCACAAGGATGAGGTATTCAAGGAAAATGATGCAAAAGAAGATGAAAATTTGGAAGACTTACTTGAAAGATTTCAATACAACTTGAAAAGAGCAAAGATGAGCAACTTAGATGATGAAACCTTGAAAGCCCTCATATTAAAAGCCATTAGAGATGAATGGATAGATATTTTAAACATGATGGGGAAAGGAGACATTTCTCAACTCCCACTTCGTGACATAACGAGAACTATGTGTCCATCTCTCGAGGAAAATCTAAAACGGGAAAAGGGCCTAGGGATCCTTCTTATTAGGGCTAACAAATCTGAAATGGATCGGTAAGTAGGAATTGGTAATATGCTTGATGAGTTCAAAACTGATATTTTAGGGAGCCTTAGTGAACAACTAGACACCCTTAAAATCCAAAACAAACGACGAAACATACGCTTTAGCCATCTTTTGTCAAATGTAGGAAGAAACATGATTTGAGGGAATGTCCCTTGGATACAAGAGATTGTAGAAACATGTATGATTTGCTCGGAGAATCATGAGATCAAGTTGTCCTTCATTCACGGACTCCAAAGGCATTTTTCAGAAGACCCAAATTCGGTAGAATCTCTCTGTTTGTTGCAAGAAGACAACGGCGAGAGACTGACAAACTCGAGGTTTAACAACCCTATGAATTTTCTAAACCCCACCAAATTGGAATCCTTGGCAACAACCTTGGCCTCAACATCAAAATTCATATCAGCCATGGGTACAAGGATGCAAAATCCTTATGGGAGATTTACTCAATTTTATCAATATCCTCCATCTTTTCAAAATCAACAAGCTCCACAACTTCCAAGCCCAAATCCTGACTTTCATTGCCATTTCCACAACGACAACCTTCTCAACAAATCCAAATCCTCAACTCATGGTCCCATACCAACAAAAGACAAATCAACTTCCATCTCACCCATTGCCAAATCCTAACAACAAATCATACCTCGAGAATACTTACATGGTAGAAGGACAACAATTTCCTACCTATATGATTGTTCCTCTCAACGATGTACAACTCGGATCTTTAGTAGAGTTTAGAAAAACCTTCTATAGATATTCGAGAGCAAGATACCTGCGAGGAGGATTCTCTTCAAGTCAATAAGGGTTACGAGGAAAGAGATCTCTTCAAAATTGAAGCATTCAAAAAGAAAAAGGAAAGTCAACACCCACAAACTCCTATAGTTGAGCAGCACCATCATCATACACACCTCCTTTTCACGAAAGACTACGAATTGACAAGGAAGTGGAAAAACAAATCTTGTTGCCTAACTATGACTTTCTAGATGAATTAGAAGAATGTTTGTATCAGATTACCTTGCTACAAGCCATTCTGGAAGATTCTATCCTACTTAAAACCATAAAGGAGTTGGAGTTTCAAAAGACCGGGGAAGAAACTAAAAGACACTGAGAAGAATCCACAGTAGGAAAGATTGCAAATATTACCAATCCAGGAAAAATTACCATGCGAAGTATGTAGATCCGGAAGTCCAATTTTCAAGACACATATAAATGGGATAGAAATTCCAAACACATTGATTGACTTAGAGTGATATTCAACATTATGAGTAGACAAATTATGGAACAGCTAAAACTTCCTAATCTTCTTTTTACACCTACTTTACTGCAACTTGCAGATCGATCAATTATCAAACCAAATGGTGTATTAGAAGATATTTCAGTCTCCTTAGATTCTTGGGAATATCCAGTAGATTTTATGATTTTGACTCCCAAGAGTAATCTGGGAGGGCACCCACTTATCTTAGGAAGACCTTGGCTAGCCACAGCTGATGCTTTCATTAGTTGTAGATCTAGGGATATGTACATTTCTAATGGTAATTCAACAAAGAAATTCAATTTGTATCCTCCAGCAAAAGCAATCACAGAAGTAGGAGACAATGAATGGGTTGATGATGAGGATATTATACAACCTGTTCTCACCATTTCTGAAATCAATGAGGATAGTCAAATTCTGAACACATTAGAAAATTTTGAGACATCTTCAGAATATGACCCCACACAATTTTAGTTGGAATCTGACATAGAATATTTATCATCAAGACAAATGTCTCTTTACTCTATGGAAGAGTTTGGTAGTTCTACCATTGAGATTTTTCCAGAAAAACATTGAATATCAACAAACATTTGGAAAAGTCACAACAAGAAGAACTAACCAAAATCTTGCAAAAACATTCTACTGCATTTGCATGGGAGTATACTGACATGAAAGGTATTGATCCTAAGACTTGCATCCATCATATCTATGTTGAGGAAAACAGTAGACCAATCAGACAACCTCAAAGAAGGATGAATCCAAATCTTAGGGAGATAGTGAAAGAAGAGCTCCAAAAACTTCTCAATGTAAACTTCATTTATCCAATTTCAGATAGCCGATGGGTTTCTCCTTTGGTTATAGTACTTAAAAAGAATGGTAAATGGAGGGTATGCATTGATTACAGGGAATTGAACAAAGCAACTTTGAAGGATCACTTTCCTTTGCCTTTTATCGATCAGGTATTAGACACATTAGCAGGTAAAAAGTACTTTTCATTTTTGGATGGTTTTAATGGCTATAATCAAATTCAGGTAGCACCTGAAGATCAAGATAAGACCACATTTACCTGTCCATGGGGGACTTTTGCCTATCGAGTGCTTCCTTTTGGGTTATGTAATGCACCCGCAACATTCCAAAGAGCAGTACTAGGAATTTTTTCTGATCTAATCCATGATTGTGTAGATGTTTATATGGATGATTTTACAGTTTATGATAATTCATTTGAAGAGGCATTAGAAAATTTGGAAAAAGTCCTTATAAGATGTAAAGAAACAAACCTTTCATTAAGCCATGAAAAATGCTTTATGATGTTTACTGAAGGTATTGTTTTGGGGCATCATATTTCAGGAGATGGGATTAAGGTTGATAGATCAAAAGTTGAAATCATCTCCAAGTTTTCTATTCCAAATTTTCAAAGAGATGTTAGAAGTTTTCTAGGATTTACTGGATACTATAGAAGATTTATAGAAAACTTCACTAAAATAGCATCTCCACTCTTCAAACTGCTTACAAAAGACTGTGAATTCAAATGGGATCCTGATTGTCAATTAGCCTTTGAAACTTTGAAAACAAGAATATCTGAAGCACCTATCTTGAGAGGACAAAATTGGAAACTCCCTTTCCATATTTCTACAGATGCTTCAGATATAGCTCTAGGAGCTGTGTTGGGTCAAAAGGATTTAGTCCCTTATGCCATTTACTATACCAGTAAAAATTTGACTCCCACTGAGTTGAACTATACTGTAACTGAAAAAGAGTTTTTAGCTATTGTTCATGCAATCAATAAGTTTAGACATTATATAACAGGCTATGAAACTTTTATTCATACCGATCATTCTGCGATTAGATATCTAATGAAAAAACCTGTTACTAATGGCAGAGTGACAAGATGGCTCCTAATTTTGCAGGAATTCAATATTACTGTGTTGGATAGACCAGGGAAACAAAATACAGTAGCTGATTTCTTGTCTAGGATTCATAATACTAAAGAAGATTCTCCTGTAGAGGATAAGTTTCCTGATGAATACTTGTTTGCAGTAACTACTAAGACCCCTTGGTATGTAGATATTGCTAACTATTTGGTTACAGGGAAACTGCCTCCACATTTATTTCCAAGTGAAAGAAGAAAGATTATTCAGGAAAGTTCAAAATATTCATGGATTTCTAACGAATTGTTTAAAACAGGGCCAGATCTTGTGATCAGAAGATGTGTCAGGGAGGATGAAATACCTGATATCCTCAAGGTATGTCATGATGAACCATGCGGCGGACACTTTGCTGTCAAAAGGACAACCTATAAAATCCTCTCTTTAGGATATTGTTGGCCTTCCCTCTTCAAAGATGTAAAACAATATGTCAAAAGGTGTGACAGCTGCCAAAGAGTAGGGAAACCTACCCTTTCAAATGAAATGCCATTGCAACCACAGGTACTCATCGAACCCTTTGAAAAATGGGCTTTATATTTCATTGGACCTATTAATCCACCATCTAAGAAAAAGAAGTATATATTGGTTTGTACTGATTATGTTACTAAATGGGTGGAAGCCAAAGCATTAGTGTCTGCTACTGAAAATTCAGTTGTTAATTTTCTTTATGATGATATTTTTACTCGCTTTGGTGTTCCAAGAGAAATTGTGACAGATCAGGGAAGCCAATTCACATCCAACCTGGTGGAGAAGCTGATGGAAGAATACAAAATCAAGCACAGAAGATCTACTCCTTACCATCCGCAAGCAAATGGTCAAGTGGAGTCTACAAACAAAGTTCTCAAAAGTATCATCACCAAAACTGTTCATCTACATAGAAGAGATTGGGCAGAAAGGCTTCCTGAAGCCTTGTGGGCCTACAGAACTACATGGAGAAATACAACAGGACATTCTCCCTATGAATTTGTTTATGGGAAAGAAGTCTTGCTCCCCATTGAGTTCCAAGTCAAGACCTTCAAGATAGCAGTTCAGTTGGGGATGGACTTATCAGAAGCCCAAAAGCATAGAATGGAGCAGTTGAATGAGCTAGATGAGATCAGATAAGAGGCAATTCTAAGAACTGATCTAGTTCAATATCAAAGAGCTAAATGGCATGAAAAATACATCAAAGAGAAGAAGTTTCAAGAAGGAGATTGGGAATTGTTATTTGATTCCAAGTTTAAAGATTTTAAAGGAAAATTTCAGACTCATTGGCTTGGGCCATATGAGATTGACAAGATATTTAGCAATGGAGCGGTAAGAATCAAGACCATTGATGAATTTCAAACTCCTCTTATTGTGAATGGCCACAGATTAAAGATCTATCATAAGCCACTCTCAAAAGAGGAATTTGTCAAAATGTTTCAAGATAATTCTGCAATAAGGCTGGTGAAGAAGAATCCTTCTTCTCCACTAGCCTAGCCTTTGTTCTTTTCAGTTTCAAAAAAAAAAAAAAAATTGTATAAGCCTGAAAACCAATCACTGATTGGCAGTCTTATACAGAAAATGTAGGGTGAAAATCAGGAACACCTAACACCCTATATTTTCCAAAAAATTCTCTCTCTCTCTCTCATTTCACAAGTTTTATGACAACCCACTCCATTTCATTCCACTTCATTCCACTCCACTTCATTTCATTTCATCTATTTCATTTCATTTCACCAATAAAAATTTTCTTTCATGACCATTTTCATTCAGTCAGTTATCATCTATCCATCTCCATTCACCCAAATAATTGTTGTGTCATTTTCCGCAGCTGACACCAGTTTCCGCAGCCAGAAGCAGTTTCTACAGCCACCACTCTATTTTTCAAAAAATTACAGTCAGATGTTAGTTCAACAATCATGAAATCAAATGTAGGTATGAGGACATATTATGAAGACATGAGGCATTCAAAAGCATCAACGAGGAGCAACTGATTGAAGACTAATGAAAAATGGCAAGAATTCCAAGGTATGAGTAGAAATTTATTTCAAATGGCATTCAAGCACATTTTTACATAGTTATAAACCATAGCTCCATTATATGCAATGATTGCGTTGATAACTCCATAACCGTTCCACGATCTCTATACGATTCCCCCATAATCCTTGCATTCATTTTTAAACGGCCTCATAATCAAGCCTCCGGTCTTCACTCGTGTTCGGATATACTTTGATACTCCACCTGTAATTATGGAACGTGGTTAATTTGACTACGGCTTCTCTCAGCCGCACAAAATCCGCAGCCGTTTCATAAACGTGCTTGTGTCTACTCTGCAGCCACCCAATTTTAAATACTGTCGGATGCACTTTACTCCCCCTACTGTTCTATTGACCTCACAGCTGCATTTCCACCATGTTCACATAAGCCTTCACCCCATTTTGTTCTCTGTTCCGCTTCATTCCGTGTACCTATTCTCTGATATCCGCTTACAGTCACTGGTCTCCTTCATAAACCCTGTTCATTTCCGCTAATTCAGCCGTCTTACCTCCGCTAAACCCTCCTCACGCAGACAAGTTTTAAAGAACAGAAGGAAGGATGGGTCGGTTGTTGAGGGCAGAACTAGAGGGACCCAAATTTATGGAAGGATACCCGCAAGTCAAAGACATATTGAAAAAGGCAAAATGGCTTCGGTTTATTCAAAATTTTAAAGGCTACAATAAGGAGGTAACAAAAGCTTTTGTGAGGTCTTTCAACGGTATGGAGGTGGAAATTGGGGACCTCAAATTTACAGTGACTGAGGCATCCATAGCAGTTGCTACAGAACTCCCTCAAGAAGGTGAACGCTGGTTCAAGAACAAGAGCATTGGCGAGGAAGCCTGGAGAGTGATCCTACGTAACCCAGGTATGGATGTCACCATTTTCAAAAAGGGAATTCCTTTCCATGCTTTAAAAGAATAGTGGGCCAATTTACTGTTGGTTATTCAAAATTTTATCACGTGTGAGGGACGTTTTGGATCAATGTACATGTATCATACCCGACTGTTGATGAATTTCCTAGACAACCAGACCCTCAATCTGCCATACTTTTTACTAAACAGTTTGAAAAATATGTCTGTAACCATCCAAAAGCATCTGGGGGACGTAGAATCACATTTGTATCACCATGGTCTCATGAAAATCTTGATAGAAAAACAATTAAAAGAGAAAAAGGACACCTGGGAGCAGTTTTTAATTAGAAATTTCTTTGAAGAACCCCAAGAAACCCCTGAAGGAAGTACATCAAAAAGAAGTAGAAGAAAGAGAACAGGTGATAAAACTCAAAGCACTCCTACTAACACAGTTGAAAGAACTAGTAGAGAAGAAAGACTGTCTAAAAGGAAGAAGGAAAAGACTGAGGGTAAAAAGCCAACAAAATCAAAAGAGAAAAGAAGCATTGAGGTTGTGCATCAAACCCCTTCCTCAGAAGAAGACCATCAAGTATTGTCTGAGAGACCAGTTCACCTTCAGGAACAGTCAGCTATGGCCAAAAAGAAAGGAAAAGAAAAACAAAAGGAAAAAGACAGTAGTCCACAGCATGTAAGAAGAAGCACCAGGCTTAAAGGAAAGTGGAGGAAAGCACAAACAAAAGGACCCCATTTTATTGATTTGGAAGGAGGAACACGTGAACAAACTCCAGCTGGCCGTAGTCCACCTCATTCTCTGCCAAACGTTGAAACTAGTCCTCAAGATGTTGACATGAGTCCTTTTCGGCCAGATTTTGAAGTCAATTCTCCTCCACAGCTTTTTGGGGACAGCCCAAGGAAAACGACACCTAAGATAGATCCAAAGCAGCAAGAGGTGTATGATTAAGAAAGAACAGCCACGGGTCCCAGCACTTCATCCACTCAGCTTCACACAGCACAAGAAGCTCTAGTCCAATCGTTGAAACAAGAAGTCTTTGAGTTGGAGGTTTTAAGTAGACATATTAAAAATGAAAATGAAGCATTAAAGGAGCAAAGTAGATTGGAAAAGATCATTCATGACAACACTATGCTACATCTGGGACTGTGGCACAAAAAGAACAGGAAATTGAAGAAGAAATGCAAGAAGATAAGTAGAGCACTGATTAATCTCAAATTTAGATGCTTGATGAAGAAGCCCAGGATGTTAGCAGCACCAAGAAAGAGGAGAAGAGGACTGGATGTACTGGAAGAGGTATCAGGGCATATGAATTGAAGGAGGATGATCAAAATTTTGGTTGCATGGGGACATGCAACACCTTCACAGTGGGGGTATGTTGAGTCCCAAACTTGCATCTTTCCTATACACCTTTCTAGACTTTTTCCATTTACCTGGACCTCCTAAGTCATCAACATCAATGCATATTAATCATAAAAGAGCATTTAAAGTGGTTTTTAACTATGTTTTGTGTCTGCTGTTTGAATTAGATTTTTGCTCATTGAGCTGCGGAATCTTGTCACTTTCCGCAGCTGCTTCAACTTTCCGCAGCCATTTTGTTAAAGTCTATATTGCAGGTGTCTTCAAGAAAATCAAGCCACATGGGCAAGTTGGAAATGACATGGACATGGACCGAGTCCTACTGGCTCAGTCGAATTCATCAAAGAAGGTCGTGGTCAAAGGTAGTCAAGCGGTGGTCAACCTAAGAGTCCTACGGTGACAGAACTCTGTTTTTCACCACGTGAAGACTTGCGTGGCCATTCCTAAATCTCAGGGGACATATCAACACCTGTGAACTGCTCCATAAGCCGAATCCAACGGCCACCCTCCATAGATTTAATCTTCACGGCAGCCATAATGCTAGATTTCTGGACGTGGTTTTTCACGTGTCTTTTATCAGCGCAGATTGTAGGAAAGTAGTTATGTCATCCTCTGTTATAAATAATGTGTTCTCATACGCATAGTAGCTAGCTTCTGTAATGTAATTTTTCTAAAAAGAAAGCCCACTGTGCCGTGACATTATTTCCTTGTTATGATTGCGTTTTGAATACATGAGAAGACTCTGTTCATAAGCATAATTCTTGGTTGATAGCTGTTGCCCGAGGATTGTGCAGAGGGCCCCTACACACGCTGAGGTTTTGTTTATTGCTGTATAGTTTCATGATTTATTTCTTTACGTTCATTATGCCATAGTTATTCACGTGTATATATTACATCTCTTATGGTATTAACGTTTTATTTCTATCCATAATTTTTCATGCTTTATACTGATGTTAACTGATCAGTGTCTTTGTTCCAGATTACAGTAGGTAGCCTGGGCATTTGCACATAGTTTTACAATGACTAATGACATGGAATCAGTCTTGTCCTTCTGCTGATTTATTTTTCTTAGCTTTTAATTCCAGCACTGTTTTATTTATTTCAGTTTTGTACATTTGTTTTATTAGTTAGATTAGATATTAAATTACTCATGTCATTATCAGTTACCTCCGAAAGCCATAGCGAGACTAATGGTGAGGGATTGAAGTATGAGTGTGTAGTTTGATATTAGTTTATTTTTCTCCAAGTTAGATATTAAATTGCTCATGTCATTATCAGTTACCTCCGAAAGCCATAGCGAGACTAATGGTGAGGGATTGAAGTATGAGTGTGTAATTTGATATTAGTTTATTTTTCTGCAAATTAGATATCAGATTGCTCAAGTTTTTTATGATTACCTCCGAAAGCCATAGCGAGACTAATGGTGAGGGGTCATAATATGAGTTGATGTAATTTGATTTTAGCTTTACTTTGCTTGCAATTCTTGGATTTCTTTGAGCACAGTTTCTTTTGTATTTAGACAGCAGCAAGGGTAATGGGTTTCATGATCAATAGTTCACTATTTGTTTGACTAGTATAGTGGCACAGTTTCATTTTCTTTTAGGAATTAATTTTATCATTGCATGTTTTAAAACCCTTTTGAAGTTTGAAGTTTGGGAAATCATTATAAAGGACATCATTGCCTTGAACATTTATATCCATACTTGTCTTTTAGAATTTCCATCTCACATTAGGAAACCAACCAAGATAAAAACCCCCAAGATAAATAAAAAAACCCAAAAACGACAAAAAGTAAGAGATAGGTTATCTTGCACATATAGTGCGCCACACTTCGTTAGCTTACGAATCCCGAATTGAAAAATTAATGTAGCAATTTAGGACACACTAAATTGACCAAACAAGTACTTCAATGTACATGTATCTGACTTCTGTTGACCATTTCTGTGAGACCCTATGTGATACCATCAAACTGAAATGTCATACTTCTCATCAAGCTGTGATGGCACCGAATCAGTGAGACCTTTCTCACTGTGGTAGCATGAAACAATGATAGATTTTTTACTGTGGTAGTTCCAAATTGTAGTGTCATACTTATCATGTGTTTGATTATACCAAGACTGTAGTTGACCTGTGATTATAACACTGAAGACCTTCACTATAATACGGATTATACTGATATCTTTTTGTCACACCGAGCCTTAACTGTAAATACACCTTTATAACTCATTCTCCTCACTGCTATGGTATCGAAATAATCTTATAAGAGTAGTAATGAATTGAGGCAAAGGTAATTTCAACACTGTGATGTCATTGAGATTGAGATGTTACCGAGATCCTTCTTTTCATAGTGACAAAGATTGACCTTTCTTGTGAACTTGCACCTAGCTTAATTATTGGACTATCTTACTATGATTTGAGCCCTTTTGACATAGGTCCTTTTAGAATGTTGAATTTGCCTCAAATAGGTCCTTGTAGAATGTTGATATGAGTCTATATGTATCTTACACCTAAAATAGAAAACTACATTTTGACCATGGGATTAGCCAGATGGTTGTATTAAATGAAAACCAATTTTTAGGGAATATTTATAGCTCCCTTTTTGCTTCATAACAGAGATTTCAGAGCTTTTCCTTGAATTCCAGGGAAATCAAATATCAGGGGAAATTCCTGCAGAGGTACTAGGGAATTATAAATCATTGAAGTGCTTAGAGACCTCACATAATCAAATTAAAGGATCAATATCATTCACCCTTGGGAATATAACATCATGAACACGCTCTGTCATATGCTATGAGTGCTCTAGCATATATTCCACCATTCACATAGCTTCTAACAATTGGCATGTGGGAGCTCATACATTTTCTCATTATATAAATCTCAACGACTTTTTAGCTCTGGATTCCTCAAAAGTTATAAATTATTAACCCACTAGTTGAAGTGTTACCCAGTTCAGTAACAATGCAAACTATTGACTGTTAAATATTGACTTTTTTAGAATTTGTCAGTTACATCAATATCTTGTTAATTCTTACATTTTTTTAAGTGATAGCCCTTGAAGAATGGCGGATGAAAAATCTTGAAGAAGCTAAGGAACGTGAAGCAATGAAAGCCAATGTGAATTCCTCCACATAAGCCAAAGATACTGGTATGCATTTTTTCTATTCAGCTTATGTGTGACTTCAACTGATGGCTTGTTCGTTAGTTGTGATGGCATAGTATTTTTTTGTGACATCAGGTTCTTTTCCTCCCCGCTCCTTTTGGTCCACAGCTCCCAAATTTGGGCGTGTGTTTATACATTATGTATTGGGGTTCCCATGAACAAAGATGGTGGCAAAAGTATTGGAGACTCACTGGGGCCCTGTGTTGGAGGAAGTTGGATTCTCATTGCCTCCCAAAGCTTCAAGCGAAAATAGTGGAAAGATGTTGGAGGATGGAACTGAGATCAGTAATGAATATATGGGCAATCTTAGTTTGGTGTTTTCGCTTTTGATTTTTTGGGATTTTGACTACTAGGTTAGCATCACCAAATTATTTTGTCCTCTTCATTGCATTATGTCTTGAGAGCGTGTTTTACAAAGTATAAATATAACAATCTTATCTATTTTTAAGTTTATGACCTGAGGATTATGGTTTCCTAACAATTTCTCTAGGTTCCTTTTTTCAGCATATTTAAGGTTATTGTTATGTTGCTAAATTTAACAATTTGATTACTTACATGCGAGAGAATGGAATTTAGCATTTTGGAAGAACTGTTAAAATTCAAAGTATTTTGTTTTAACATCTATTTTATTTTCCACCTTTTCCCAGGTGTGTTATTTTTGAATGAGTTATATTATTTCTTTGTTCAATTTGTCCAAGGGCATCAAGGGCTTGGAGAATCCTAGCTTAAAATGGTGTAATTAAAGCCTGATGCATAGTTTGATATTATTTCTGCAAAAGATGGAATCATACCTGGCAGGCCACTTCCTTCTGAATGCCATGCAGAACCACATACAGACTATGACGGAGCAGCAGTTAAATGGGGTCTGATGCACCATAAAGAAAGTGTTTCAGATTGTTTTCAGGGTTGATTAGACCAAGAAAAAGGTGAAAAGAAGTGTAACATTTGGGTTTATTTTCAATTTGAACCTGGTTGCTATTCTCTAGATATATATCAACACAAGCATCAAGAATGCTGGCTAAAGCAGGTAGAATTCTCATGCTTCCTCCAAAACTCTAGCTATAAATTTTAAAATTGTATATTTATTTTTAAAATTGCAATATGTTAAAACATATTAACATGACTGTTTATTCAATATCTCAATATTGCAAATGTTCGACTGTTTAGTCAATATCTCAATCTTCCAGTTACTTTAGCAATTACTAACCTTTAGCTGCTTCTGTAGAATATGTCCTTCAGTTACCTTGGAAGTTGTATCATTCAGTTCTTCCTTCAGATAGGTCTACAATCAAAACTGTTCTTGTATTTGCTATCTTTCAAACACTGTCACCTTTAGACTTATACGTAGACAATATTGTCCTTAGATCTGATTTGTTATACCTTCAAACTAGTTCTTTCTTTTAGTTGGTTCTTGCACTGTCAACTTCATAGGAAAGAATTCAGATTTTTTCAAACACAATGTAAGCAGCTATTTCGAGATCCTCAAACGTACTATTTAATTGTGTATACATATTACTATTTTGACCTTATTTTGTGCTTCGATTGTAAATACTTCACTGTACATGTCTCTAACTTTTGTTGACCATTTCTGTGAGACCCTATGTGATACCATAAAACTGAATGGCATACTTCTCATCAAGTTGGGATGGCACCGAACCAGTGAGACCTTTCTCACTGTGGTAGCACGAAACAGTGATAGATTTTTTACTGTGGTATTTCCAAATTGTAGTGTCATACTTATCATGTGATTGATTATACCGAGACTGTAGTTGACCTGTGATTATAACACTGAATATCTTCACTGTAATACAGATTATATTGATATCTTTTTGTCACACCGAGCCTTAACTGTAAATACACCTTATAACTCATTCTCCTCACTGCTGTGGTATCGAAATAATCTTATAAGAGTAGTACTGAATTGAGGCAGAGGTAATTTCAACATTGTGATGCCATTGAGATTGAGATGTTACCGAGATCCTTCTTTTCATAGTGACAGAGATTGACCTTTCTTGTGAACTTAAACCTAGCTTAATTATTGGACTGTCTTACTATGATTTGAGCCCTTTAGTCAATATCTCAATCTTCAAGTTACTTCAACAATTACTAACCTTTAGTTGCTTATGTAGAATACGTCCTTCAGTTACCTTGGAAGTTGTATCATTCAGTTATTCCTTTAGATAAGTCTGCAATCAAAATTGTTCTTATATTTGCTATCTTTCAAACATTGTCACCTTTATCAAACAGTGAAAAATTGGAGATGCACAGTTGGGGAATTGTTCTAGACTTAGTTTCATTTCCCTGTTTCCAAATATTTTATATGGAGTTATCCCAATAGAGATTGACAAACAATCCATGCTTGAAATGCTAGATGTTTTAAGGAACTCCCTCACTCATGAGATTCACAAGGAGCTGGGCAATTTCCATGAGCATTATGTACTTGTGTTCACAAATCCGCTGGACTACACCCTTGGAAAAAATTATATTGATTCTGAGCCTACTAGTGGTTTATCAAACAGTGAAAAATTGGAGCTCAACTATTTTCAAGGAGATATTCCTGCCAATCTTATCACACTTCCTCGTGTTAAGATTATTTGGGCTCTACAAAAAACTCAAAATGGAACCTTCCTTGAGGGTTGGGGTGAATGTTTAATTTGTGTCAAAATCTTTTGACTAGTC
Organism: Pinus albicaulis; assembly: GCA_034641835.2. Lineage (NCBI taxonomy): Eukaryota > Viridiplantae > Streptophyta > Pinopsida > Pinales > Pinaceae > Pinus > Pinus albicaulis. The sequence continues at coordinate 380,848,407 of CM076569.1, read as the reverse complement.
GAATTCTTATAGTTTTAAGTAGATGCAGGAACTTGTATTTCTAGCTTGAGAGGCAATCAACTTAGAGGGATGATTCCTAAATTTCCAGTTTCTTTTATGCTTTTATTTAATGTTAGTGGAAACAAATTATCTAGCAACATTTCAACTTGCTCGAATAATAGCTTCACCAAACCACCACTTCTTTTAATAAATGAGTTTTTCGATAGTTCGCAAGCTCAGGTCACCTTTGCTACTCTTTATTCATCTCTCTTTATGTGTGGTCTTGCGGAAGCAATCCAGATACTTCCATTCTATCTAATCTTTTTATGTGTGGTATTTGGGGAAGCAATCCAGTCACTTCCATTCTATCTAAGGGTCTGACGGTGCTTCATGATTTCAAACAGTAACAACTTAACTGGTTTGCTTTCTCCACCACTAATAGATGAAGGGATAATGAAAGAACAACCATCTTATGGATTATTATTAAATGACAACCAATTTTTAGGGAATATTTATAGCTCCCTTTTTGCTTCATAACAGATATTTCAGAGTTTTTCCTTGAATTCCAGGGCAATCAAATATCAGGGGAAATTCCTATAGAGGTACTAGGGAATTATAAATCATTGAAGTGCTTAGAGACCTCACATAATAAAATTAAAGGATCAATATCATTCACCCTTGGGAATATAACATCATGAACGCCCTCTGCCATATGCTATGAGTGCTCTAGCATATATTCCACCATTCACATAGCTTCTAACAATTGACATGTGGGAGCTCATACATTTGCTCATTATATAAATCTCAGCGACTTTTTAGCTCTGGATTCCTCAAAAGTTAGAAATTCTTAACCCACCAGTTGAGTAATAATGTAAAATTAAAGTGTTACCTAGTTCAGTAACAATGCAAACTATTGACTGTTAAATATTGAATTTTTTAGAATTTGGCAGTTACATCAATATGTTGTTAATTCTTACATTTTTTTTTAAGTGATAGCCCTTGAAGAATGGTAGACGAAAAAGCTTGAAGAAGCTAAGAAACGTGAAGCAATGAAAGCCAGTGTTAATTCCTCCACAGAAGCCAAATATACTGGTATGCATTTTTTCTATTCAAATTATGTGTGACTTCAACTGATGCCTTGTCCGTTAGTTGTGATGGCATAGTATTTTTTTGTGACATCAGGTTCTTTTCCTCCCTACTCCTTTTGGTCCACAACTCCCAAATTTGGGCGTGTGTTTATACATTATGTATTGGGGTTCCCATGAACAGAGATGGTGGCAAAAGTATTGGAGGCTCACTGGGGCCCTGTGTTGGAGGAAGCTGGATTCTCATTACCTCCCGAAGCTTCAAGCGAGGATAGTGGAAATATGCTGGAGGATGGAACTGAGATCAGTAATGAATATATGGGCAATCTTAGTTTGGTGTTTGCGCTTTTGATTTCTTGGGATTTTGACTACTAGGTTAGCATCACCAAATTATTTTGTCCTCTTCACTGCATTATGTCTTGAGAGCGTGTTTTAAAAAGTATTCAAATAGCAGTCTTATCTATTTTTAAGTTTATGACTTGAGGATTATGGTTTCCTGTCAGTTTTTCTGGGTTCCTTTTTTCAGCATATTTAAGGTTATCGTTATGTTGCTAAATTTAAAAATTTGATTATTACATGCAGGAGAATGGAATTTAGCACTTTGCAGTGAAGAGCTGTTAAAATTCAAAGTATTTTGTTTTAACATTTGTTTTCTTTTCCACCTTTTCCCAGGTGTGTTATTTTTGAATGAGTTATATTGTTTCTTTATTCAATTTGTCCAAGGGCAGCAAGGGTTTGGAGAATCCTACCTTAAAATGGTGCAATTAAAGCCTGATGCATAGTTTGATATTATTTCTGCAGAAGATAGAATCATACCTGGCAGGCCACTTCCTTCTGAATGCCATGCAGAACCACATACAGACTATGACAGAGCGACAGTTAAATGGGGTCTGAAGCACCATAAAGAAAGTGCTGCAAATTGTTGTCAGGCTTGCTTAGACCAATCAAAAGGTGAAAAGAAGTGTAACTTTTGGGTTTACTGTCCATTTGAACCTGGTTGCTATTCTCCAGATATATATTAGCACAAGCATCAAGAATGCTGGCTAAAGCAGGTAGAATTCTCATCCTTCCTCCAAAACTCTAGCTATAAATTTTAAAATTGCAATATGTTAAAAAATATTAACATGACTGTTTATTTTGTTTAAATTATGCAAATTCACAACATATATATGTAAAGGGAGAAAAGCAGAAAAGGAACAATAAGAACCTATGTTTTCATTTAAAACAAAAATCCAATACATATTCATATTAAGCTTAGATCCAAACAGAAAAGGTCAAAACATCTAGCCCCCTTGGAAAATTTTCCACATAAAAAGACACCAAATACTGCTTGAAACATGGATGTTGAGTGAGCTATTATGAAATGGCTATAATATAAACCACAAAATTGAAATTTTGTGTTTTTTCTTATTCAAGTTCGAGTTTAGTTCAAGACTGATACAGTCTATGGTCATGTGCGATTATGAATTATATGTTGAGAATTTAAGGGCTATAGATTAATACAAATTCTCTTCTTGATAACTACTTGTGAGCTTGCTGAGTTAATCCTTCATCAAGTCAATTATCAAAGTTCTTATACAAATGTAGAGATAAAATTGATCTTTCTTGTAACTGAGTATTTTGCAATATAGTTAGGAAGGTAAATCTCTAATTTACCTTCCTTACTTGAGGTTTTTGAATTTTACAATTCTTTCCTCAGAGATAACTTAATCATATCCTTTAGTCAATATCTCAATCTTTCGCGATTTAAAGAATTACTAACCTAATGTGGTCTCATAGAATACTGCCCTTTTAGTTACCTCCTTTGGAATTTGTATCATTCAGCTTATTCCTTAGATAGGTCTCAATATGAAATGTTTTAGATTACATATTTCAAACTTGTCACCTTCTTGGTACTTTACAGTATATAGAATTTGTCCTTAGTGGCCTCAAAACATTTTCAAACTAGTTCTTTCTTTTAGTTGGTTCTTGCACTATCAACTTCATAGGAAAGAATTCAGATTCTTTCAAACTCAATGTAAGCAGCTATTCTGAGATCCTCGAATGTACTATTTCACTGTGTATACATATTACTGTTTTGACCTTATTTTGTGCTTCGATTGTAAATACTTCACTGTACATGTCTCTGACTTCTGTTGACCATTTCTGTGAGACCCTATGTCATGATACCATCAAACTGAAATGGCATACTTCTCATCAAGCTGTGATGGCACTGAACCAGTGAGACCTTTCTCACTGTGGTAGCACGAAATAGTGATAGATTTTTTACTGTGGTATTTCCAAATTGTAGTGTCATACTTATCATGTGGTTGATTATACTGAGACTGTAGTTGACCTGTGATTATAACACTGAATATCTTCACTGTAATACAGATTATACTGATATATTTTTGTCACACCGAGCCTTAACTGTAAATACACCTTTATAACCCATTCTCCTCACTGCTGTAGTATCGAAATAATCTTATAAGAGTAGTATTTAATTGAGGCAGAGGTAATTTCAACACTGTGATGTCATTGATATTGAACTTTCTTGTGAACTTGCACCTAGTTTAATTATTGCACTGTCTTACTATGATTTGAGCCCTTTTGACATAGGTCCTTTTAGAATGTTTCAAGTCCTTTCAAACTGCCTTTGATAATAACCATAGCTCTGATACCATGTTGAGAATTTAAGGGCTATAGATTAATACAAATTCTCTTCTTGATAACTACTTGTGAGCTTGCTGAGTTAATCCTTCATCAAGTCAATTATCAAAGTGCTTATACAAATGTAGAGACAAAATTGATCTTTCTTGTAACTAAGTATTTTTCAATAAGTTAGGAAGGTAAATATCTGATTTACCTTCCTTACTTGAGGTTTCTGACTTTTACAATTGTTTCCTCAGAGATAACTTAATCATATCCTTTAGTCAATATCTCAATCTTCTGGTTACTTCAGCAATTACTAACCTTTAGCTGCTTCTATAGAATACGTCCTTCAGTTACCTTGGAAGGTGTATCATTTAGTTCTTCCTTTACATAAGTCTGCAATCAAAACTGTTCTTGTATTTGCTATCTTCCAAACGTTGTCACCTTCAGACTTTTACGTAGACAATCTTGTCCTTAGATCTAATTTGTTATACCTTGAAACTAATATGCAATTATTATTCTTTCTTCCACCTTTTGTTAACTTAAAACTTGACTGTAATTGTTACTTAAATATCCGCAGTACCTCAGAGACAGATCCGCATATCTGTTCTTTCTTTTAATGTGTTATACCCCAGACGTTAACTTAATCTTTTCTCCCTTCTTTACGTTGTATTTCCTCAGTAGAATCCGCAAAAATTTCTTTTTTTGCACGTTGTATAACCTCAATATCATCCACAAATATGTTCTCTTAACTGCAACATATGTAGGGTATATATAGTAGTTCTAGCCAAGTAATTAAGCCGACCTTATAGCCATTAAGTAGGCCGACTTTAACATTTGTTTGTAGGCCAACTTCATAGGCATATCTTCAACGTTTGTAAGCCATTCTTCTGCAACATCCTGGAGGGTATTCTTCACACCTTTTACATGACTCTTAATTACACTTATGTACCTAATAGACATCAAGAAGAAGTCTATAGACCTATACTAAGAATCTTGCTCATGAAACCCATGAAGCAAGTAAACCAAAAATTCATTTTATTATTATTGACTTCATTTTTACATAAGTACATAATTACATAGTCATTATAAGGAAGACCTACCTAGTTACACTCTTCAACATTATAACTATATATAATTTTGATGTTTCTAGGTTGGAGATTGTACTATTTTCATTGGAGGATGCTACTATTGATGCGCACAAGGATCTTGAGTTACTTGGTAGGATTCTCGCAAAATTAATGGTTGTTGAAGGGATATTCTTTATTCAAGATATAACAAGGGAAATCAAGGATGGAGGTACATAGCTAGGAAGCTTATTAGAAACGAGGGGATTTTGAGGTATTTCTCAAGAAGAAAATTTCAAGGTAGTCTGCTCACAATTTTAATGCCTGATCAATTTTGTAGTTTATTTGTGATCTCTCATGTTGACAAGTGAATGGTTGGTTAGTTTTTAGCTTGTGCTCACATTTGTTGGTTGCTGAAGCTCGAGCACTTTATAACAAAAAAGGCAAAGTCAAACAACACAAATGATCCACTAGCTCTCTTTTCATTTGCTAATATTATAATGAAGTTTTATTAGAGGCACTGTTTGTTTGTTTATTTTGGCTAGAAAAGGGTTTTCTCTTGGTTTTATGTGATTTTCAATTTATCATATGTAGCATGTTGAGAAATGGGAAAGAATAACTTGACATTTATTTTGCAGAAATTGATGCTGAAGGAAAATTGCTTTGACATTGTTGATGTTAACGTATATATTGTATAAACTATTTATAGTCTAATTTATGTTATATTCTAGTGTTCATTGTCTTTCATTTCTTACAGTGCATTGTATTTTATTTTATTTTTAGAAAATGAAATCAGTATTGTGGTAAGAAGCATGAATTGAAAAAAGAGAAGAGCAATAACATTGGAGCGACAAATGCAAAAAGAGAGAGGAGAATTGGTCTGGTGATACCCTTAGAACCAATATCTCACATAAGACACACATATAAAGACTGATGATCAAGTCTTCAGAGTTGGCGAATTCACCTGTAATGCCTTGACAACACAACGATAATGTTTTGAAGTGATGAAACGTCATTTCATGTGTAAAATGTAGTCCAACTAATATTTTAACATTTCATATAATATAATTTATTTGGTTGAAATTATTTATAGTTGCACTTGATGTTGTTTAGTATTGTAATTAAAATATGCGACTTTGTGTTTTCATATTAGATGAACATGCACATTGTATGACATTTTTTAAATCATACAAATTAATTTATGTTGATTAAGAGAAGAGCAATAACATTGGAGCGACAAATGCAAAAAGAGAGAGGAGAACTGGTCTGGTGATACCCTTAGAACCAATATCTCACATAAGACACACATATAAAGACTGATGATCAAGTTTTCAGAGTTGGCGAATTCACCTGTAATGCCTTGACAACACAACGATAATGTTTTGAAGTGATGAAACGTCATTTCATGTGTAAAATGTAGTCCAACTAATATAAAGTTGGAAACTCATATTGTAATATTTTAACATTTCATATAATATAATTTATTTGGTTGAAATTATTTATAGTTGCACTTGATGTTGTTTAGTATTGTAATTAAAATATGCGACTTTGTGTTTTCATATTAGATGAACATGCACATTGTATGACATTTTTTAAATCATACAAATTAATTTAAGTTGATTAATAATGAACACAAATAAAATGAATATGCGACTAAACTAGTCATTTATAATGATTATTAATGAAATGAATATAAACTACTAAATTAGTCGTTTATATAATGAATAAATGGCTACTGTAAATGATAAATTTGTGACTACAAATGATGACTAAATTTTGCATAAATACGACTATTAGTAGCTAATTTACAGTATCTTATAACACGACTAAAATTTAGTCACATTTATTCGGTCATTAATTGGTTTCAAACAATGACTAAAATTTGCATATATATGACTATTGGTAGCTAATTTACAGTATCTTATAACACGACCAACATGTTAGTCATAGTTCTTTGGTCATTAATTGGTTTTCTCAGGTGATCATATAGTAATATATTTTGTTGTATATTTGGTCATTAATTGTGACATTTAATGACCAAATGAATGACTAAATCAGTGACCAAATGAATGACTAAATCAGTGACAAAATGAAAGACCAAATGAATGACTAAATTAGTGACCAAATCAGTGAGTAGATCAATGACCAAATATACAACTAGATAACAAAATTGAGATAACCAATTAATTACTAAGCTAAAAACGACCAAAAGTTGGTCGCGTTATAAGATACTGTAAATTAGCTACTATTGGTCACCGACTGACAAATAGTTGTTTATATGCAAATTTTAGTCGTTTTTTTAGTAACAAATTAGCCATTTTGTACTAGTGGAAACATCTACTCCTTTAGAACAAAATGATAAACTATACAATGATGATGGAACTAAAGAGGTGAATGGAACCTTGTATTGTCAACTGGTGGGATGTTTGAACCACCTCCCCACTACCACACCAGATATAACATATTTTGTTAGCATACTTAGTTAGTTCATGGCTAAGCCTTGTGAAAGCCATTGGAAAGAAGAAAAGAAAGTCCTTCAATATCTGAAATTAAGAACACTTAGTTTTGGTATTATGTATACTAATGGATTTGATGTTGAGTTGGCATGTCATTTTGATTTTGAATGGGTTGGAAATCTAGATGAAAATAAATCTAGTACCAGATACGTGTTCAATAGTGATATCATAGAGCAGTGACAAAAAACCAATTATTTCCTTGTCATCCACTGTCGCTAAGAAGAAATCATTAAGCAGTGTTACTTGTGAAGCAATATGGCTTAGAAGTATACTTGAGGATGTTGGAGAAACACAACAAGCACCTATAGTAATCAAATGTGACAATCAAACTACTATCAAATTGGAAAACAATCCAATATATCATGCAAGGTCAAAGCATATAGAAACACAACATAATTTTGTAAGAGAAAAAGTGCAATAAAAATAAATTGACTTAACATATTGTAATAGAGATGAAAATGTGGTTGACATATTCATCAAGCCTCTTCGAAAGGATAAATTTAAAATTTGTATAAGTAAGTTGTGTGTTGTAGAAAATCAAAACTATGTTGTAAGCCTAGCTGACACTGAGACTTAGACTAACAGACAACTTAAAATTTAGGTCGTGATTTAGGGGAGGTCTCAGAATAATCATGACGACTATTCAATGGTTGACTCAATACAAGTTCTAGATTGTTTGTAATTAATAGTCGAGATGACTCGGTAATAGTTAGTGGATTCACTATTGAATCTCCAGCGGATTTTGCGTATAAATTGTCATAGCTGGAATGCATTCTACAAGATCTCATTTTGTGTGTTCATCTTTGATATATATTTCATTAAATTGTATTATCTCATTATTTCCTTTTATGTGCATGAATAGAATTCATTAATTCTTTTCTCTATCTATTTTCTTTGTTCTTTCCTCGCAAGTTTTGTTCAGTGTTTTCTAGCTAGATCCAACATATGTGGATTGTCTACAATTTCACACAAGGTATATCATTTTAGAAATGAGCTTGACTTCAAATATTAGCTTAACGAATTCTCATGGTTTTATTCTTTCATTCTGCAATGCAAAAATATAATTCTTGTAAATTTCTAGGAATGGAGCTATTTCTTGCATGTAATAATGGACTATTTATTGAAAATACAATTGGATTACATTAATGGAAATAACGATACCAATGGGAAATTTTGAAGAGATGGTATATACAAAATCATGGGTGAAATTGCAATTGCCTTTAAATGGACTTATTCACGATGTTGTACAAAATGTAAATGGTTCAAATTTGACAATATTGATGGAATGGGATTAGTTACTCTTTTCCTATGAAAGTATATTTGTTTTCGAAATATTGGCTTAATAAATTCTGATGGTTTTATCCTTTGATTCCGCCCTGCAAAAAAAATCTTCCCTGTAAAAACCCTGCTAAGTGTATATTACACTAGTCAAAAAATATGAGATGATTACAATTTTTTTCTCCAACTAGAGAAACCTCTGCACTATCTCTATTTGTCTCACTACTCCCTAGACAAGCCTTGGCCCATACTTAACAAATTTTCTGCCTGCCTGGATCCCTATTTTCTTGCATTGTTTTCTTGGGTAATTATCCCCTATTAATTAGGGAAATTACCAATTGGAATTGTGCAATACATCTAGGGCCTTCCTCTGACTGCATGCACTATCTGTACAATTTGGATGATTATACAACTACTAGTACATTACCCTTGTACTCCAATCTCAATTGATTCTTTTTAAGAACTGACATGCATGAGTTATTTATGAGTGAATCATCATTTATCGGATTGATCACTAGATGTGGTTCAAGTCCAAGTTCCACTCTTTGACCTCTCACTAGTTCCTCCATCAGTTAGAACTAGTTAAACTGATTTGAATTCAGATAAGCTGAGTTAATTAATTACAACTCAAAATAAACTCAACTAGGGCTCCTACATGACTCAAGTTAGATACTCAACTCGAATTAACTGAACCAACTAAGTCATACTAACTTAGTTAACTTGTACAAGTTGTCTTCTGATGTGGAATAACAATTTTATTCTAATTTAAATCAACAGAAAATTAAACTATAATCTTTCTTAGTATCATTTTCAACATTTGTTGTTGCCATTTTCAACAATTGTGAGAGATACAAGGAATAATAGAAAGTTACCAGAAAGTATGTGTAAAAATATGGCAATTCTGAGGCCCGTCAATACCATTAAACATTTTAAGTTTGATGCTTGCAACTCTAACAATCTTACAAGAAACATTATTCCTCACAAAAAGAGTTCGACCATCAACAATTTGATATGAACAAAATCAACTTCTACATGGACTCATGTAATGATAAACACTAACATCTAACAACCATTCTTCAAAGTATTGATGGACATTACAAATAGATAAAATTTCATCAATCATACATGGACCTAACTCAACTAGATTTGCCTCTTTTGAAGACTCCCTTAGATTCTTGCCTTTTTTTAACAATCATTCTTCAGATGCAATCTTCAAGACAATGACATTTGCATGTTTCATCCTTTTTCCATTTAATGCTTTATGCTACACTCGTTGTAATAACAAATATTACATTTTAAGTTTTCATAATTCGAAGACATTTTAACAATTAAATATCTCCATCTCAAATTTGACATTCATCATCTTTGCTATTATTCTCTACACACAAACTATTTTTCCTAATCTAACTAAAAAAAATATGTTATGTCAATTTATAAATTCGAGAATACAAATGTTTGGCGTTGTCTACTGATGCCACAATTTTTACCAAACGACGAAATTCTCGCAGAAATATAGTGAAACAATTTTCAAGAAATCTAATCCTGAGAGTATTGAATTGTTTTTTTCGTAATGGAAATAGGTTCAACACCATAAAAATCCCTTGGGGCACCCAAAATCTTGAAGCTTGATAGTTTTAGCCTATATTTGCAAAAAAAATTGTCTAATTTTTCAATATCATGAAGAAATTTCCATTGATTTCCAAGAAAAACTTCTACGACAAAATGTTTTTATACTTTTAGGAGAGAAAACTAACACCATGGCCTTCTTAATCTCTTCTTATAAAATTTTAAATGTTGTTTGAAACAAAAATATATATCTACATTATTTTTCCAAATATATATATATAATCCCTCTAGTATTTTTTAATAAAATTTGTCAAGCAAAATTTTCTTCAAATCACAAATTTGAATTGTGAATTATCACAAATTTTTCATATTTCATAGTGTTAAATTCATAATTCATATATATCTATTTCAAATTAAATAGTCTATAATGCTATTTTTTGAAGGCTTTTAAGGTGGTTTTTTCCGTTCTAATTTCTCTGAACTTCTATAGAAATTTATTGAAAATAAAAGTTTGATAGATAACCTTGCACAATCGAAGTGCTTTAAGGATTTAATTAATAAAAATAAAAAATTCACTTCAATTTTTTCACCAAAATTCCAACACCTAAAACTCCAAAAAAATCTGACTTAAAGACCCCTCCATTTCAAATAACAAAATAATCACAATTTCAAATAACAAAAAATCAATTAAATCGCAATTTGGAAAATATTGGCAAAAACACAAACACGCAAAATTAGAAAATGACGACGGTTCTTTTTCGCTTCGGTAGCTTGCTCCACACGATTTTGAATTTTTGCGGCACCACTGAATTACCAGTTACTCCACCCAAATCCACTCTATCTCCCCTCCTCTGGGATTCGGGTATCGGCAGCAAAGTTTTCCCCGCTCTTCTATAGTGAGGGTTTTGGCATCCAAATTATCCCCCGCTTGGCTCTTATTCAGCGCGACTAGAATTTGGTCTCTCAATGGCCCTTCAATTCGGCCCTGCAAACCTTAATTTTTGCCTACGTGGACGCACATCAGAGATAATATCTGCTCGGCTTGCCTCTTATGTTTGATGTTACGGGCTCCCGATTCTAGACTAATCCCAAGGATGTAAACTGCGGATGCGGCTTCACTACGCATCGTTGAGTATGTACGCATATTGTTTGAATTTATGCCTCAACCAAGTAAATTGGAAAATCAATTTTTGAGAAAAAATCAAAACAAATTGCTTGTATGAACGATTAAATTATGTATAACAGATTTCAATAGAATTTTTCCAATGAAAATCCATTTGGTTTCGGTTGTGTGATTCCCCTGTGTAGCTCCACTCTCTTCATTTTCTATTATGTACTAGTGCATATTTCGTATTCAATTTTCAAAAAACATGAAACGTAGGTATACAACATAATGCATTCAACGAACTCCTAGAGATGAATCATTACATCCATCCAAAAGAAAAAACAGTCTCACAACAATCTATCCAAAAATCCAGCAAGAATATCAAGCATGAGTATGGATCCAATAGTAAGAGTCGGTGGAATATTATTGCAGCCATCCATTTGGTGTGAAACAAAGTACAGAGAGAAACTACACCCAAAAAAAAAAAAACCATAAAAAAAGAGAAGCAAGAAGGATAAATCATACTATGTCTATCCATACTACCCAGTTCCCATAACTGCCCATTCGTGTCTTGTTTAGTGGAATGGAAATGTGCCATGTGCACATACAGCCTCATATGCATTATGCTAATGCATATGTCCAAAAGTTCTAGTCAGCCCATCTTGGAAAATCGATCCGCCTCCATGTTTTTCTCCTTGTAAATGTGATGAAATGTGATATGGTTGAAAGATTCTCGCAAAGTGGAGATCTTAGCTATCCAATGTGAAAGATGTGGAGGAGAGACTCTAGTGTTATGTTTCATGTGATCAATAATAATCTGTGAATCTCTAAAAACAAAGTGTGCCTCAATGTAAATTTTTTTTGAAAACCATAACAGTTCTCATAAAGCCAATATTTAGCCCGAGTGTTGGTGCCATGTCCCCCATTCCAATAGATCATGTAGTGGTAGTTTATGTCCATCTTAAGCCAGACCCCACAACCACAACAATTGTTTTGCGTTGCTACGTCAAAGAATCCAGCAAGGTATGATATCGAATGAGGTCTCAGACGATGAGAAACATCCCGAGGTGGAAGAATAGATGGATGGAGGCCACCCCAACAATGCAGTATTTTTTGTGCCACCCGATCTGGTAGTATTGTAGCCTCTTGGAAGATCATCTTATTCCAGGATGTCCACACAAACTAGTGAAAAGACAAAGGAATGGAGCCAAAATGTGTCCCTCGGTCCAACCACCATGAAGCACAGTCCTCCACGGTTGTGAAATGTCTATGTGGCATCTGGAATTCATCAAATATATGCCTCCATATAATCACTGACACTTGGCATTGAAAATAACAAGTGGGTATTGTTTTCCAAATACCTCCCACACATAATACATTGGCCCGGTCCAGAATGTCCACGTTTACATAGGTTTTCCCACGTCAAATTTTTGTTGCGCCATACAAGCCAGAAATTAATGATGATTTTTATTGGAGCTTGAGATTTCCACGTCTTAATGAACCAACTTTTAGTCATCGAACCCCAAAGGATAGGGAAAATATATCTGTATGTTTCCCCAGTCCATGCGACATTGTTCAAGAGGGTACCGCCCCATGTTAGGTAGTTGCCTCTACCAGTTCAATGACGTCCAGCCCCCCTCATGCACATTCTGTAGGAGTCCCATTCACATCCATTTTCACACCGTAACCCCAATTCAACCGCCTCCATCCAAACTGGATAACTATCATGCCAAGTTGTAATAACGTTACTTATATAAAAGAAACCACGTGTATCTAAACCATAAATTAGACTCGTGCTCAGTGTGACCTCTCACTCTATGCCCCAAATGTCACTGAGGCCAATAAAAATGTTTTCTCCATCCCCGAATGACCAGCACAATATTTTTATAAATATGCTCCATATCTTCTTAAAAATCAGGCAAATTTGAGAAGCCCTATTTTCGCCAAGTGTACCTAAGTGGTAGCACTCCTCAATGGATTTTCCCTGTAAGTATTTGTATTTTACTATATACAACCATGTGCCCTTTAGCAGTGCCCTACCAAATATATCTACATCCACTAGACCCCATACGCCCTGTTCCTTCGGAGTCGTTATGCTGTCCCAAGATGTATAGATGAGCTCAGTTTACAACCAAATGTTGTAATACAGCCTGTGCCAGGATGTATCTTCCACCCTTTGTAAGCCAACAGAGAGTCCACCTATTAATTTTTTTCCTATACTTTTCAATGAGGCATCTCTAGTCTGCCACTAAATAATTGTTTAGTTTTAAGTGAAAGCCGAGATAAATGAAACGATGCCTTAATGGACTGAAATTGAAATTGAATGTATTACTAACATGTGTGATGATATCAAGGTCACCAACTGAGTGTAGGATTTGTGACTTACCCCCATTTGCAATCATCCTTGATCACACCCAAATCTACCAATAATATCACGGAGATATATCCACTGAAAGTTGAAGCATGCGAAAAACAAGAATGTTATCAACGAAAAAGATGTGTGATGCCTCTTTCTCCAGCGTAACCTTAATGCCTTTAAAATGTCCATTCCGAACAACACAATTTATCTTGTGACTAAGGTTGTCCATGAAAAGTATAAATAATAGTGGGGAAAGAGCGCATCTCTGCTGGAGGCCCCACCCCGCTTTGAAGAATCGAGATGATAACCCATTGATCAAAACAACCAGTTGTGCATTGGTGATGCAACCCATAATCCACTCAACAACAGTGATGGAGAGACCAATTTTTGTGAGTATGAGTCATAAGAAAGCCCAGTCGATGCAATCATAAGCCTTGCGAAGGTCAAATTTCATGACCAATGCTTCCATTTTTTTAGTGTGAATGGAGTGAATGATCCACTGGGTGGAGGCAACCACATCATGATTGAGTCAATTTTGCAAGAATCCATATTGATCCCACGTGATGAATTTGGAGAAGCCTGCTTTGACCCACTCTGCAATATTTTTAGAAATAATTTTGTATGTAATGTTGCACAATGAGATGGGACGATAACCCTGAAATGATTTAGTCATCAATGTTTTAGGTATGAGTGAAATAAAAGCAGAGTTAATTGCACCATGAATGTATCCCTCCCTGTGAGACTCCTCCACCATGTGTATTATATCCTTCATCATAATATTCGAGAAATGTGCAAAAAAATCAATCATACACCCGTCGGGGCCCGGGCTTTTGTCTCACGCAAAGGTTTGTAAAACCCAATTATTTTCGTTGGTGTGACAGGTCGTGTGATTTGTGCATTGTCCTCATTAGTAAACATCACCAGGAAATCAACAGAACCCCATAATTGGTCCTCCACGAATTTTCCATGTCTTTTCCTGAATATCTGACTTCCCTTGCCTAGATTGCCTCTGTCGTGTGGGATCGATGTCCAAATTCATCGACAATTTCTCATATTGCATTCCCTTTTTTTCGTATGTTGGGAAAGGTGTGGAAATATTTAATGTTCTAATCACCTTCCCACAGCCAAATCGCGTGAATCATCAATCTCCATGTATGTTCCTATTGAAGAAGGATTCAACGCTTCCTGTCCTCCAAGACTTTAATTCTATCCCAGCAAGCCTGTGAGAATGCCCCACCATCCATTCCATTATATATGGCATGTGTTTCCAAGATAATTTCGTTTAACTCCTGTTAAATTTAGATAACCATGGTGTTCTATGTTTGATGCACTTTTACTTCAATATTTCTTAGGCCCAATACAAAATAGTAATCACATAAACTTGAAAGTAAAATTATGATAGAACACAATAATAGATAAATAGAAGACAAGCCAATATATAGATTAGATTTACAATTCCTTTTGTCCAGCAAAGATATGAGATATTGTGGCATTACGATGGTTAGCAGGATGCTTCAGATAACAAAGTCTTTCTCGGTCAGCCAGCAATTTCATGTGTCACACTCACAACCCTCAAAGACATCTCATCGCAATTCAACGCAAGTCAAACCAGGGACAACGTAGAAAATTCAACGCAGGTAGCAAACTAAGGCTTCAATCAAACAACCCAAAATTCCTCGATTTTAGTGCCCAGCTATACAACCTCCTAAAATCATAATTTCTGCAGAAGATTGAGGTCAAACGACCAAGGGTTGACCACGGTCAACGTTGGCCAATGCTGCAGCAGAAAAGCCTTAAATAGATCAACGAAAAAAACAGAAACCCCTAGATAGATCAACGCAAAAAACAACAGCTTCGCTCCACACGTGTGAGGGAAAAATGCCTCCAAAGGCTATTGAACCAATCAGATCACAATGAGAGAATGCGTGATGAGATTATGAGAAAATGACCTCCAAGTATCTCCAATTTATATTGATGAATGAGGGTGTGTGACACATCTCTTAGACATGTGGGATAAATCTGGCCGACCTAGCACATGTGGAAAATAAATTCAAAATCAATGTTTTTCTCATCCAATCAAGATGATATTTAGATCAACCTTGCACCTCTCCGAAAGAGGAATCCAGCAAAAATATGACCATCTTCATATGAGCAATGCAACATGGAGTTTGGACCTAGTTGCCCAAAATTAACACTCCCTCTCAACTAGGGAGAACTTCATCTATCCACAAGTGCCATCCATCATGTACCAAACCAAACATCATGCATCATCCCACCGTAACTTTCTTTGTTGGCTCTTTATTTCATAACAAAGGATGAGTCACAAATATATCACACACAGCTGACCCGAAGTCAGCTTAGAGGTAAAAGCCTCTTTCAGACTCAAAAGAGTCTCATACTAACCTGAAGTTAGTTTACTGACCCAAAGTCAGTTTAGAGGATAAAACCTTATCATACTTGATCCTAGATCAAGGTGTTGGACACGTGTCATCCTAGACATAGAGAGTACGAAAATCTCCAATCCGTCCATCGATCTTGCTATGGTCTCTATCCACATTTCCCACCTCATTGGCCAAATGAGAGGTACTTTCCATGAGTCTGAAACTCCATGGGTAGGATGTGTGCGGGACACAGATCAGAGAGAGGCAAACCAACTCAATATCATAATGGTGGGGTAGAAGCACCATGAGGTTTGGAAAGCCTAGCCTCGTGAGTTCTTATAGCTCCAAGAAGCTATCCCCAAGCCCCTTAGAGCTCCCATAGCTCATGCTCGGATTTTACTATCATACTCATGGTTGCTAGATACTCTTGGTATCTCTTTGACTTCTTGCTTTCACTGAATGTCCCCCTTGGGGCAATATGTCTCTTGGCATCTTCGAGAGTATCCCTAAGCCATGAGGGTCTTCTCTTATTTGAAGGAGGTGGATCAATGGGATCCATAGGTCCTTCAACATCGGGCATCAGGTCATCCTTTGACTCTTCCAACTTCCCTACTTCTTCATCTTATTTGTCTTCCTTGGAGCTAGGAAGATTTCTTACTTTCTCTAGGGAAAAATCTTCATCGAAGGTGACATCGTGGCATATCTCCACTTCTCTTTGACCAGGTACATAGATTTGATATGCCTTCGAAGTTTCACTGTAGCCCACAAACATTCCCTTCTTTCCAGAAGCATCCAACTTGCTTCTCTTTTCTTTCGGCACATGAAAGTAAACAGGACAACCAAAAAATCTAAAATGAGAAACATCAAGTTTCTTACCAGAGAAGACTTCTTCAAGATTTGTGGAGTCCAGAGTAGAATGCGGACATCTGTTTTGAACACACAAAATAGTGTTTGCAACTTCTACCCATAGAAACTTCGGAAGACCTTGGTTACATAGCATGGCGCGGGAAGCTTCCACAATGGTCCTCTTCTTTCTTTCAACAACGCCATTTTTCTCAGGATCGTACGCAGTTGTGGTCTCCCTCTTAATGTCAGCTTCTCTACAAAAGTCATTAAACTCATTTGACTCATACTCGGTCCCATTTTCGGTCCTCAAAACTTTGATTTTATTCTCGGTTTGATTTTCCACCAAGGCCTTGAAGGTACGGAACCATTTGAATGCTTCGTCCTTATTCAAAAAATATATCCAAGTCTTGCAGGAGAAGTCATATATAAAAGTCATGTAATAGGAACATCCTCCCAAGGATGTCATAGGAAGCATACCAGATTAGTCAGAATGTATCAACTATAAGATATCAGTTGTCTTTGTGACACTTGAGGGGAATGGTCCCCTTGTATGCTTCCCTTCACCACAACCCTGACATATACCTTCATGATCATCTCTCAATTTAGGCATCCCTGTCACCACCTTCCTTGCTTTGGAAAGGGCTTTGTAATGAAGGTGTGCAAACCTCCGGTGCCATAACTCTGTTTGAAGAGTTGTATCACATGTCATAGCCCCCAATGGACTTCCTCCAACCTGGTAGAGTGTGTCTACTCTAAAACCAATAGAAAGAGATTCATTGAAGTTCTTCTTCTAGATAAGTACATTTTCATCAACGAATGCCACCTTGAACCCTTTGTCTTCCATTGTCGAAATGGACACATGGTTCTTCTTCAAATTAGGTACATACAACACATCTTGTAATCGGATGACTTTACCTTGTAATAAATGGAGGGCCACAGTCCTTGTCCCTTTCATGAGATAGGTGGTATTATCTCCAAGGATGATTTCCAGATTAGTATCCTTCTCAACCAAATCAGAAAGGGCTTCTTTATAACCAGTGAGGTGCCTTGAAGCACCACTATCAATTAACTAGACATCCAGGGTGTTGGGTGGAGATGCAGCAGAGAGGGCAGATACAAGAATAAAATCATTTCTCTTATTATCAACAACATTAGACTCATCATACGTGGAATTTCTTGACCTCTTGAAAGGTTTCCCATTTCCATTACGATTAGAAGGAGCCTTCCTTTTTCCTTGGAACCTGTTGTTCCTTCCATTCCTTCTCGAGTTGTTGTTGTCATCATCCCTGGCAGAGTTCCTTATATTAGGGCACTCTCTTGCATAGTGACGAGTCTTGTTACAAGTGTAACATCTTTCCTTCCTTCTTTTGGGCTTCGCTCTACCATGGTTTTGATTTCTCGGACCACCATGGTTCTTATTCTTTGCATGAGCAACGAAGGTAGTAGGGTCACTTCCATTACCATTAGAGGCATACTCCATCATTCTTGTTTCCTCTTGAGTGCATCTCATCAATATTTCATCAAAATCAGGAATAACATTATTATTGAGAATAGTGATATTGAATACATGCCAATCACGGGGGAGACCTCCAAGTGTAATAAGAACCATATCTCTATCATATATTGCTTCCCCAATAGCTAGAAGGTTATTCCTGATTTCAGTGAGCCTCATAAAATAGGATTGAATAGATTCATCCTTACCCTTCCTGATATTCTTCAATTGATTCTTGAAGAAGAGGATTTGATTAGCATTGCTAGCCCTGAACATGCTCACCAGCTTATCATACATCTTCTTAGATGTATTTAGTTTAGAAATGTAAGCAACCAAGTGCTTATGAATAGAATCCTAGATAATCATCTTTCCTTTTATTTCTCCATTTATATACTTCATCTTCATGGCAACAACTGTATTTGATGGAGGCTCCTGAATATTCCCCTGTACATAGTCCATGACATATTGATCTTCTAGCGCCAAATCCAAAGACATCTTCCATGCATGATAATCAAGCTTATCAGTCAATTTATCATCAGCCTTGAAACCCTTGTAGGTTAAGGAGGCCATTTGTGCTTGATAGGATTTCTTCCTTCAGAGATGGCTTCTAACACCAGCTTGGACTCTTTGACTTTGTCTTCACCCCAGCTCTGATGCCATGTTATATTTATATAACCATGGTGTTCTATGTTTGATGCACATTTACTTCAATCTTTCTTAGGCCCAATACAAAATAGCAATCACATAAACTTGAAAGTAAAATGTTGATAGAACACAATAATAGATCAATAGAAGATAAGACAAATATAGATCAGATTTACAATTCCTTTTGTGCAACAAATATATGAGATATTGTGGCATTATAGCGGTCAGCAAGATGCTTCAACCAGCAAAGTCTTTCGCGGTCAACCATCACTTTCATGTGTCACACTCACAGCCCTCAAATACAACTCATCACACGTCAACGCAAGTCAAACCAGGGACATCGTATAAACGTGAATGCATGCAATTTCAGAAAAGTCAACACAGTAAACTAGGGCTTCGGTCAAATGTAATGAATAAAATAATGTAAATAATGATTAATTAGTTAATTAGTAATTAGGTTGAAGTGTCATGTCTAAATGAGACATGACCTTTCGTGAAGATGCACCTACCTAGGTATATAAGCGGGCCTCATTTGTAATTCTCAATCATCAATTCATTCTTCATACTATTTAATATTATATTTGTATACCCAATGGATATTCTAATATTCCAAGTCTTCTGGAATATTTAGCTTGAGAAGGAACTTTGTTCACTTCATTTGGTATCAGAACAGTTCAAGCCTTCGACCGCTTAATTGCTGCACAGAGCCATACTCTCCGATCCAGGTCTTTGACCATAAAAATAGTCAATTTCGTTGTCGTTGAAGCGCTTCGCTACCAATCTTGGAGTTTCTCCATTTTCACCAGTAGGCCTTTGGCCATAATTAAAAACATGAAAAAAAGAGATTTTTTTTGAAAAATAAAAATAAAAAGGAAGAAATATATTTTAAAAACAAAGAAAGAAGTCAAAGTATATTAAAAAGGAGAAAAGGGATATATATATAAGTACATATATGTACATACAAAGACAAGTTTAGAAGAAGATTTTTTTTTTTTCCAAAAAATCATAATATACAAAGACAAAAGTTAATATTGTAGAAATTATATAACTTATGTGTTATATATCCAAGATTCTCCTGATCACACACTATTTTAACTTCATGGACAATACATAATCTATTCCACTATTGATCATCACATGCGGAAATTAAATCAATTGCAATGCACACATGAAAGCATAAAAATTCAGACACATTAACACAGTTGTTTAACGGGAAAGCTTGAAGCTAAAAACCCCAACTATCTGTATATAATATATGTCATAGAGATCATGTAATAATCCTCATACAAATTTGATCATATCAAGCTCTCAGTACAATACAATCGCTACACACTAATCATGCCCGATCTTGAAAATCCATGCACCGATCTCTGCCACCTGCTAGCCTGCCTCTACTGCGCAATCCCTGCTGAACAATGGCTCTGAATGAACTCGAATTCAGCCAGCCTTGCTCATGCAATCCTCATTGGCATCTCCACTGAGTGTTGGATGCAATCAATGCATCACTATAGTCACAACTGATAGTCACACTTGCTCTTTAACCTACCTCTCCACTAGCCTCCACTGAAACTGTCCATGCACTGTAGTTAACTGATGTATTCTTCAGTTGATTAATGAGTTATTATTTAGTGAATTAATTAACTAATTAATTCACACCACTCTCACTAGTGTATCAATCAGTTAGACTAGATACAACTAGCTCCACTGAGTCTAACTGAGTTAAACTAAATACAACTCCACCAACTACTTCTCCAACTCCACCAAACTCTGTCACATGAGTTCTAACTGAAGTCCTCATGTTGGGATGCATTAGTCTAAAAGAACCCTCAAGAATAGCATAATTCCTTTTGTCAGCTCCTGTGCCACATCTGTGCACTTAACTGAAGTGCTCCAAGAGAATAAGATAATGTTTAAAGTCCAAATATTATTAAGAGCTAATAATATTCGACATATCTATTTTTAGACTGGAAATCTAAAAATAGATTCTGCCCAATATGTCTAAAAATAGAAGTCCATATATTTTTCCAACTTGACCAACCATCTACAAATAGCATCTTGCAACTCATAGAATATGATCGACGTGTCTAAAAATAGACATAGTCTAAAAATAGACTTTGCGCCAAAAATAACCTGCGGGCCCACTTAGTGAAGGCGACTCTTTTCACTAAGCTCATCATCTTTTTGAATTTCAACACTCCCTCTCAACAAGATAGGGATTATTTTCCACCCCGATCCTGTCTCTATGGTATTCAAATTTGCTCCTGGTGAGCGCCTTAGTCAGAGTATCGGCATCCTAATCCTCCATAGGAATGTAAGAAAGTAACATGATCTTCTGCTGCACACAATCTCTGATATGATGATACCAGATGTCAATATGTTTAGATCCATCATGAAATACTGGATTAACCGAGAGTTTAATGCAACTCTTATTATCACAATATATCACAGTAGGATCTAGTGTGAACCGAACAAACTAACCAGGATCTTCCTCATCCATATAGCCTCGCATGCAGCCAAACTTGTTGCCATGTACTCAGCCTCTGCTAAACTGAGTGCCATGGATCTCTGTTTCCTGTTGTACCAAGAAAATGATGTAGACCTGATACTGAATATCCCTCCAGATGTGCTCTTTTTGTCCGTTGGGCTCCCTGCCCAATCTGCATCCATGGAGCCATGTAGCTTCAACTCATCTGACTGTCTGTACCACAATCCATATCCTGATGTGCCCCTGAGATATCTCAGGACATGCTTTCTTGCCTTCCAAAAGATCTTGGTAGGCTTAACCATAGCTTATGAAAGCTGGTTAACAGTGTAGCATATGTCCAATCGTGTATTGACTAGATACATGAGTGAACCAACCAACTGTCGATAAACAGTGGCATCCACTACCTCTGCCGATGTAGCATCCTCTTTCCTCCAACCACCAGGAAGAGGAGTGTCGATAGACTTGTAGCCTTGCATGTTGAACTTCTCTAGTATCTCCCAGGTATACTTACCTTGAGACACAAATAGTCCACCCTTCCGCTGCCAAATTTTCAATCCCAGGAAATAATGAAGGAGGCCCAAGTCCTTCATCTCAAACTCCTTTGCAAGATCTACCTTGCATGAGTGTATCAATAGTTCATCACCTGTT
This sequence comes from Pinus albicaulis, assembly GCA_034641835.2. Taxonomy (NCBI): domain Eukaryota; kingdom Viridiplantae; phylum Streptophyta; class Pinopsida; order Pinales; family Pinaceae; genus Pinus; species Pinus albicaulis. The sequence continues at coordinate 380,826,324 of CM076569.1, read as the reverse complement.
AGTATCAAATCATCTACATAAAGTACAATGATCAACAACTTACCATCCACCACGATCTGGTATAGGTTCGGATCCGCCTCACTCTTAGCGAAACCAAGTCCGGTGAAATAACTGTCTATCCGTGTGTACCAACCACGAGGTGCTTGTTTCAGCCCATATAGCGCTCTTTTGAGCCTGCACACATGTGACTCGCTGCTGAAGATTTCGAATCCTTCAGGCTGCTCTATGTACACCTCCTCCTCAATGACTCCATTGAGGAACGCAGTCTTCACATCCATCTAATGAATGTGCCAACCCATTTGCACTGAGAGAGCAAGGATGGTCTATATGGAAGAATACCTTGCGACAGGTGCAAAGGTTTCTTCATAGTTGATCCCCTCGATCTGTGAGAAGTCCCAGGCAACAAATCTTTCCTTGTACTTCTCAACGCTCCCGTCAGCAGCTTGCTTCACTTTGTAGATCCATCTTGAACCTACCACTGATTTCCCTTCCGGCCTTAGGATAATTTCCCATGCACTGTTTCTGACAATCGAATCATACTCTTCCACCATGGCATTTACCCATGCGGGATCCTCCACAGCTTCCTCGAAAGAAGACGGTTCTGTCATGATACACTTACTCATCAGAGCCATGTATCCAGTAAATCGGTCAGGTGACTATGTCTGTTTGCGCTATGATGTAGGTGCTCCTACATTCTGCGTTGCATCAAGATTCAGTCGCTCAGCTTCTGTAGTGCGCTTCCTCTCTCTGATGTTTGGCACTGCATGAGTGGTTTCTTCCACTCCATGAACCTCCTCTTGTGGCTGATCCACATCCAGAGGCTCATCTTTAGGAACTAGTAGCTCCTCATCTACATGCAAGTGTAGCTCCCTCTCAATCGACAACTTCATGGCTTTCTCCTCATGAAATTTGATATCCTGTTGCACAATAGTCATCCGACTGTCTGGCAAATACACACGATAATTGTGGGGTGTTTCTGTGTACCCCACAAATATCCCAACCTATGCGGTCGGCTCCAGCTTCTTCCTGACATCGTTCGTCACATGAATGTAAACAAGTGAGCCAAAAATCTTCAAATGAGAAATATCAAGCTTCTTACAAGAAAACGCCTCTTCGGGTGTACTCATGCCAAGTACTCTATGAGGACAATGGTTTTGCACATAAACCGCAGTGTTGCATGCTTCAACCCACAAGTGTATGGGAAGGCCCTGATCATGCAGCATCGCCTATGCAACACCCACTATCGTTCTGTTCTTTCTCTCTGCGACCCCATTTCGCTGTGGGTTATGAGGTGTTATGAGTTCTGTTAGGTTTCTATAATTTTAGCAGATTGGTGAGACTAAAACTATAGAAGCAACATCATTTCAACCAACTTTGGGATTCTAGGATCTAGCCCTCCTGAATCCAGAGAGGGATCTCTCCAATATGTACAAATATGGATTTGTCTTTGAAGTTTGGGGTTATGATATTAGGCTAGTTATGAAGGCCAAGGGTTTGTTTGTTTTTTGGGTGGTTGAGCATGATTACTGTTTGAGGTAGAAAGTTCTGAGTGCAAAAAGTTTCAAAGGTGAGAATTTGCAGGCAATCAGAGTGAGCTTCAACCAAAAAGATAGACAATTACAGGTTTTAGTCCATTGGGCTATGGAGTCATAATAGGATTTAATTGGAACAACAAGAGGCAAGAGTGGTCCATGGGGCAAGTCATATATTTCTAAGGATCTCTTTGAAGATTGATTTATGGAATGGAATAATACAATAAGAATGAGAAATAAACAGATGTAGAAACAAGAGCATCCCAGGATCTGATAAGTACTTTTAAACTAGTCAGCCTTTGACATGGACTCAAGAAAAACATAAAAGTAAACTAGGATCTGGTAAGTACCTTTAAACTAGCCAGCCTTTGATACACTTTCAATAGAACACATTTTCAAAACAAAGGGAAACTTGGAAGCAACCCTTGGAGTAGAAACTAACGGGCCGAGCTCACCACAAATCCTCTCCTAGATCTTCTTTACTAGGTTACTTTCAAGACAAAAACAAAGATAACAACAGAATGGCCTAAGATCTGGTAAGTACTTTTAAACTAGCCAGCTTTTAACACATTCCAAGGGAAACATCCAAATAGCTTGTGGGGACAAAACCGGGACCAGGGCTCACCATATCTTCCTCAGTTCATCTTCACTAAACATATACTGAAAATAACATCTAAGAATAACATTAAGCTAAGACAATAAGACGAGGGAACGCCAGCATTCCTATGCTTAAACTAGATTAAATCATTCCTAAATAACACAAATGGAAGAAAACATTCAGATAAATATTTTCAGTCAGAGAAGGTTACTGATATACAATAGGTCCTAACTCTATGCATGTTGTTCTTTATAAGAGAATATGAAACACAGATGGAAACAGAAACAAAATAACAGGTTACAATAAGAAAAAACATCATCGTCAACATAGACCAGGATCCCATAAATCAGCTTGTATTGATGCTCCAAACCAGTTATAGCTTTAAGTCTAGTGCTTTAGGTTAGCAATCCTCTACACATCTCAGCCTAACCTATCTATCACTAGCAGAGCTCCAAGAGCCAGTGAATCACTATTTACAATCAGAAGTTTTAACTCAAGTGTATATCAAAGTTCTACAACCAACAGTTTCTCATCTTCTACAGAAATATTTATAGAAGAATGAGGAGGTGAGACCTAACAAAATATCTCTAAGGAAAATTAATATAGATTTAGGACTTCTCGGCCTTTGAGGGGCTCGATGAAGAAATTTTCAAACATTCTGTCTGTATTAATTGATTTACATTTATGAATTAGCTCGGTGGGAGCTTTTGTTGACCTTTGAGGCTCTGTGTGGTGTCGAGGTTACTCTGCAGATATTTTTTGCATTAGGTTTCCTTGCAGAAGTAACTTTCTGGCTGCGCTGAGGTGAATATCTTCATTCGATCAATAACTTCGGCCTCTGATTGAGTACTTTGAGGAACAGGTGGCACTGTGGTAGCTGAGGAATCAATTGGCCTCAGATGTGGCGGTGGAGGCTTTCCGTCTGATAAAACACTTAAGATTTTCTTCTTTAATTGTGTTTTAAATCGGGGATTAAGCCTTTGATAACCATCTTAGCCGTAATCCCCATAAAAATGTCTCTAATCCTCTGTTCTGCTACATTTTGGTCTTCGGCACTGATACTCTTTGACTATGCCCGATTCTTGGTTTTCTTGCTATTGTGCAGGGCTGTGCAGGGTTCGTAAGGCATCTGTGCTCGATAAACACGATGAAACGTGAAATTAAAAACCCTGCAGTTGATTTTTTGTGGTAGACCGAAGGCGGGAGGATCGTCACCCTCACCCTTCGAAATTTCTTCAAACGTAGTAAAGAAATCATTCAAACCCTGCAAAAATGAAAAATAATTATAAAATCCTGCGTATGTGGGTTCATTGCTGCAGAGGATATGTGGGGGAAGCGTGGTCATTGGATGGCATCATCCAATGGTCAGGATTTATCGGGAGAGATAGTAGAACGGGCGGAAAAAAAAATTAAATCCGAGCCGTCGATCGCACAAATATCAACGGTTGAGATTGAACAAAGAGGCAGAAAAGGAGAATGAATCTGAACCGTCGATCGCGCAGAGATCGACGGTTGGGAGCGAAAGTGAAAAGTCAAAGCAGGAATCGTTTACTGGGCGACGGAATATGGGCAATGGAATGTGGACCGTCGATCTGCAGATCAGATAGACGACGGAAATTGATTGAACGTCGTGTTGTAGCTCATTTAAACATCGATCATCTTCGACGAGCGATAGCCGTTGGATGGGCGGGTTCAGATCTGATGGCTGTGGTCAATATCGCTAGGCATCCTCATCCGAACTTTAATGTGCGATGGACGGCGGTTTTCGGAACAGTTCTCGGGACGCGTGTCAGCCAGCGTATGGAATCGTTGTCGATTGGGAAAAAACTGCCCTCGCCCAAAGGCGGTGCGATAGATACCACGCGGTTTTGCAATCAGTTAATGGATGGCGGGGACCACTGGGCTTGATGGATTCCGCACCGTTGGATCTACAGATCAGATCGACGGTGGCGATTGCTCGGATTTTGGACCGGCGGAAAACCTTAGAGAAATAATAAAAACCAAAGTTTTGATAAATAACTTAAAATTTTAATATTTCGTGGGCGGAAAACGTAAAAAATAGGGTTAGGCGCCCGATTGCGGGGCCGTTCGGCACATGGAGAATGATATGACCGGGGGGTTAAAAGGGAAGGGGCTTATCGCATATCGGAACTTCGGGCCCGGGCTTTTCAATCAACCCATTGTATTTTCTGCGATTGCGATTGCGCGATCAGTCTTTCAATCTACCCATTTTATATTCAACACGTGGTTATGGTTTTTTTGTTTAAACTTTGAATAAATGGGTTTTTAACATTTACAAAGTAAAGAAGAGATCAGGCATGGATCATTCAATGGTTTTTAGCACGGAAGGCGGGCCCACAGGTTATATATATATATAAACAATATGATCGTGGTTTTTATAATACAAAGCTAATCGCATCGGAACTTTGGGAATATGGCACAAAGACTCGCGCTCTTGGGTTTGTGCGATGCGATAAGTGCCTCCAGATTTAGTGCTTGGTCCCAAGGTGTGGGCATATGATCGGAAGTGGTCAGAGACTTAGCCCAAAGGGGCTTAAGTCCAATATAAAAAAAAAATGTGTTTTTGAATGATTTTCAAAGGAAATGGAGGGTTTCGGTAAGGTTGAAGAGTGAGTCTTTAACTTTGTAACAGTAATTTCCATGACGGGAAGAAGAGGAATCATGAAAACAAAGGAGTTTTATGGAGAAAAAAGGGGAGAAAATGAAGGTTAGTCTTGGAAGAGGGGAGAAGGTGAAAAAATGATGATTTTGCAGCAGTTTCTTCTCATGATTTCAGCAGGATTTCTAAGTATAAAATGGGAACAACAATGAAGATTTTGGACAAAGGCATGAGGTCTTCTAGATTCTTCAAGAGCCAACAATTTTTAGCAATGAAATTTGTTCTTTGAAGGCTCAAAAAGTCTTAGCCACCTTTTCCTATGACAAATATTATAGGTGGCTAACAAGTTCTCTTCGAATTCCTTCTGCACTGCAAAAGTCTTTGAATTCGCCAGAGATGTATTCACCACCATTATCGCTCCTTAGAGCTTTCACCTGCCTCCCCGACTCTTTCTCAACCAGTGCCTTGAACTCACAGAACTTTGAGTATGTCTCGCTCTTCTTCTGCATGAAGAATATCCAGCACTTACGAGAAAAGTCATCAACAAATATCACATAATACTTGTGCTTTGTTGTCAAAGCTACTGAGAAAGGTCCACACACGTCTGTGTGAATTCTCTCAAGGATCTTCGTGGCGCAACTATCCTTCTCATGAAAAGTGGTCTTCACAAATTTTCCCAAAGTACATCCCTTGCACTGATCTGACTGCGCAAGTGTACCCTTGGGAAGCCCGATAGAAATCTGCTGCAAAATTTCAAAGCACCATGGTGAAGATGGCCCAATCTCCTGTGCCACAATTCGCCCTCATCCCGGCTCACCACTCCTTTTGCTTTGCCTGCCATTGTTGCGCAACCATCTACCTGCAATTGATAAAGGTTCTTAACTTGAACCCCTATCCTCCGGGTTTCACCAGTTGCTTTACTGCACAGTAAAACCTTTCCCTCGCTAAAGACAACATCATAATCCTTGTCTTCCAACATCGCCACAGAGATCATATTCTTCTTCAATCCTGGAACATGCATGACATCCTTCAATATGAAAGGTTTACTAGTCTCCCTCTCAAAGGAAATGGTCCTGATACCAGCACTGTATCTACTATCATCGCCCATTTCGATGTGCACTCCAAGATCCTTCTCATCCAGATCACTAAACAAATCTTTGTCTCCGATCATATGGAAGACACACCACTGTTAAGAAACCACACTAATCCCATCACACTTGAAACCAATCATGCGATCAGCTAAAAATCCAGCTCAAACTACGAGGCTAAGGCCTCTCCAGTTGCAGATCCAGTAGCTTGCTTATTTTTCTTCTTCTGTGGAAAATTAGTGGCGTAATGTCCGTGTTGCTGATAGTGAAAGCACTTCACCTTGGATAAGTCCTTCTTCTTGCCTTTCGCACCGGATTGAGAAGGATTTTTCTTTCCCTTCCCTTTCCTTGCTTTGGCAGCCAAAGCGCAATTTTCTTCATCTTCATTCTTCGATGAAGATCCATCCCTGGTACCCCGCCTTATCTCGTCTTGCATAAGATCCGACCAAAGTCGCTCCCATCCTGGTAGTTTCTCCCGACCATTGACAAAGTCCTCATAGCTATGCCAACTCTTGGGAAGCCCAAGGAGAGCCAAGCTCACCAAGTCCTCTTCATCTACAGTAACCCCCACACTTCCCAGCTCATCCTTGCAGTGGACAAACTTCGTGAGGTACTTGGGTTTACTTTCGCCTTTCTCCATTTTTATTTTTCTGAGCTTATATTTAAGCGCCAACTTCCTTTGGTCGCTTCTGATTTGGAACAAGTCTATCAAAGCTTTCCACATTAAGAATGGAGAAGCTTTACCATAAAGGCTGGAAACTATGTGATCCTTCACACCTTCCAACAGAATCCTTCGACATTTTTCTGTCTTCTTTTGCCATGCGTCAAGTGCGGCAGCATTGCTAGAAGCAGGTTTTGGAATTTCTGCATCTATGAACTCCTTCAACCCATTATCATCCAACACCGCCTCCATCCTGTCCTTCCATGCAATATAATTAGCGCTGCCGTCAAGGGCATACTCCAATCACAATCCATTGAAAGACATTTCAATGAATGCTCAACTTCGACACCAAGAAAACACTACAGCAAATTCGAATTCCACCAGCACAAAACTCAACCGCTTCAATAATTGCAATCTGCTCTGATCAATATCCCTCTTATACCATGTAGAAATTATATAACTTATGTGTTATATATCCAAGATTCTCCTGATCACACACTATTTTAACTTCATGCACAATACAGAATCTATTCCACTATTGATCATCACATGCAGAAATTAAATCAATTGCAATGCACACATGAAACCATAAAAACTCACACACATTAACACAGTTGTTTAACAGGAAAGCCTAAAGTTAAAACCCCCAACTATCTATATATAATATATCTCATAGATATCATGTAACAATCCTCATACAAAGCTGATCATATCAAGCTCTCAGTACAATACAATCGCTACACACTAATCAGGCTCGATCTTGCAAATCCATGCACCGATCTCTGCCACCTGCTAGCCTGCCTCTACTGCGCAATACCTGTTGAAGAATGGCTCTGAATGAACTCAAATTCAGCCAGCCTTGCTCATGCAATCCTCATTGGCATCTCCACTGAGTGTTGGATGCAATCAATGCATCACTATAGTCACAACTGATAGTCACACTTGATCTTTCACCTACCTCTCCACTGGTCTCCACTAAAACTGTCCATGCACTGTAGTTAACTGATGTATTCTTCAGTTGATTAATGAGTTATTATTTAGTGAATTAATTAACTAATTAATTCACACCACTCTCACTATAGTATCAATCAGTTAGACTAGATACAACTAGCTCAATCGTGTCTAACTGAGTTAAACTGAATACAACTCCACCAACTACTTCTATAACTCCACAAAACTCTGTCACATGAGTTCTAACTGAAGTCCTCATGCATTAGCTCCAGTAAACCCTCAGGAATAGTGTAATTCCTTCTGTCAGCTGCTGTGCCACATCTGTGCACTTAACTGAAGTGCTCCAAGAGAATAAGATAATGTTTAGTCCAAATATTATTAAGAGATAATAATATTCGACATATCTACTTTTAGACTGGCAATCTAAAAATAGATTCCGCCCAATATGTCTAAAAATAAAAGTCCATATATTTTTCCAACTTGACTAACCATCTACAAATAGCATCTTGCAACTCATAGAATATGATCGACATGTTTGAAAATAGACATAGTCTAAAAATAGTCTTTGCGCCAAAAATAGCCTGCAGGCCCACTTAGTGAAGGCGACTCTTTTCACTAAGCTCATCATCTTGTTGAATCTCAACAAATATATATATATATATAAACAATGAATTTACCTTGTCGTAGCCCTAACTACAACCATTGTACTACCGCCGACCGCCAAGAATCTAACAGCCTGACCTCCACCATTGTCGCCCTGCAACAGATCTATTATACGCATTGTCTTGATTCAACTTGACACTACCACGGTGTTTTTGCACCTTTCTACAATAACAAAAGGTCATACGCAGCTTTGCAAGCCATCGTTGCACAGTCGCAGCGTCTACCTGACGTCGAGCCACCATTAGATTCATTTCTCACTGTTGCACGATGTGTGTCCATACGACCTCGTTCCAGTGTTTGAAGCTTAGCCTTTGGACCCGTTGGATACCTATCCGTCTTATCTTTGATGGCTAACTTGCCTTGCTGATCCGTCGGGTCTGTAATTACCTTGTATCACAAACCATTTACTGTATTCTCTCTTGTTCCCTGCTCTTCAAATTCGCCACAAACCCCATCACACAGACGCCATCGCTGCATAACGCAATAGTTGTTGCTCATATGAAATTCGTACATTTGATTTTGTACACTCAGCTATACACATTCATTCATTCGAAGGTTTCCCGTCCAAATTTCAAAGGCAAGCTATCGTCAAAATTTCAAAGGCAAGCTATCACGTCGACTGGAGAATCCTATCACCGCTTCATTAATCAATACAATAACTTCCTTTTTAGTTGTGGTTAGGTCAAAAAATTGTTTATGAGTGCACGAATTATAAGTTGAACAATAGAGGTATTAAAGTATTAAAATTCAAATTAAAAGAAATTATAAACAACTTCCAAGCCATTTTAAGAAAATAGATATTTAGGAGCATTTTAAAAGGGTCAAGTCATTAAAAGTTTAAGTTTAGCAAATCCTAATCCAAGCTATAAATGGAATTTATATAGATTTTCAAAGTTATATATATATATATATATATATATATATATATATATATATATGAAGTTATATATATATATATAACTTCATATATATATATATATATATATATATATATATATATATAAGGAGTTCTAAAAAAGTTAAAAATAAAATAAAAATAAAAATTATAGGATAAGAAGAAAATAATAATATTTTATTATAGACATTAAGAAGGGGTTATCTTCAAAAATTCCGAGTTTATCTTGACACAAGCCAAATGACATCCAAAATAAAACTAAAGGAAGGAATATTTTTAGAGACCTTACCCACTGATGTTAAAGTGATATTTAAATTTAAAGGAAGTCTCGTTGGAAAAGATGTCATTATTGTTATAGTGCTTGCCGAAGATAAAAATTATATAAACCCTAAAATTGCAAACCAGTTGGTGATTCCTGAGTCAAATATAATCGAAAAATTAGATTTTTTTAACAAAAAAAATTACGACATAAAAATTCTACAACTTAATATTGGGGATTATACTTTTATCTCTCAATTTACCGTGAAAGCCTTACTTTTTGATAATAGTGATACTGTGTTGGGTTCACCATGGATGGAAATCCTAGGTTCATTTATCCTAGATACAAAAAAGAAGTTTTTAACATTTTCCTACAAAAAGAAGAAAATAACACTATAGGACGTTAACTTAAAGCCAAATTCAGTGACGCCTGAAGACATACAAGAAATTTCAAAAGTAATTTTTCAAGAAGGTAAAAAGGTGATACAAAATATGTAAAAGGAAATTGACAAAATCACCACTAACAAAAATGAACAAGTTGCTCGCCTCAAGGACCACAACGAAAAATTACTAACACAAATTGAGAAACTGAAGAAGAACAAGAAGTCGTTAGAAAACAAGGTGCAACAACTTGTCAAAATGGAATAGTCGAAACCTTCAAATGTAGAAATTCAAGTGGAAGAAAAAATTGTAGAAATTTGAATAACTGATATATTATTCACCGAGATTCTCCTGATCACACACTATTTTAGCTTCATGCATAATACAAAATCTCTTCTACCATTGATCATTAATTGTGGAAATAAAATCAATTGCATGCACACATTAAAACCACAAACAATCACACATATGAACACAGTATTTAATGGGAAAGTTTAAAGCTGAAAACCCCAACTATCTATATATTATATGTCATGGAGATCATGTAACAATCATAGTACAAAGCTCCTCACAAGCTCTCAGGCACAACCTCAAATACACACTATCAAGCTAGATCTAACAAAACACATGCTCCAATCCTTTGCCACTTGATAGCCAGCCTCTATTGCATAATCAATGCTATGGGATGGCTCATTAAATAACATAAACCACCTGGCTTGTACTGCGCAATCCTCATGGGCTTCTCCAATTATCTGTGTGTTGCAAATAGCAACTGTATAATCACAACTGATAGTTAACCTGCTCTTTCACCTATCTTTGCACTGGTCTCCACTGAAACTGTCCATGCACTGAAGTTAACTGATGCATTCTTTAGTTGATTAATGAGTTTATAATTGGTAAATTAATTAATAATTAATTCACACCACTCTCACTAATTGTATCAATTAGTTAAACTAGATACAAATAGCTCAACTATGTTTAGATTAGTTAAACTGAATACAACTCCACTAACTTCCTCAATCAACTCCACCAAAATCTGTCACATGGTTCTAACTGAAGTCAACCATGCAATAGCTCAACTAACCCCTAGGAATAGCATAATTCCTTCTATCAGCTGCATGTGCCACATCCAAGCATCAAACTGAAGTGCTCCAAGAGGATAAGATAATGTTTATAGTCTAAATATTATTAAGGGTTAATAATATTTGACTGTTCTATTTTTAGCCCGGCAGTCTAAAAATAGATTCCGTCCAATGTCTAAAAATAAGTCCATCTATTTTTTCCGACTTGACCAACCATCCACAAATAGCATCTTGCAACTCACAGAACATGATCCATATGTCTAAAAATAGACATAGTCTAAAAATAGACTTTGCGCCAAAAATAGCCTACGGGCCCACTTAGTGAAGGCGAATTTTTTCCACTAAGCTCATCATCTTGTTGCAATCTCAACACTCCCTCTCAACAAGATAAGGATTATCTGCAACCCCTATCCTGCCCCTGTGGTATTCGAATTTGGTCTTGGTGAGCGCCTTCGTCAAGATATCAGCATCCTGATCCTCTGTGGGAATGTATGAAAGTAACATGATCTTCCGCTGCACACAATCTCTAATATGATGATACCGGATGTCAATGTGTTTAGATATATCATGAAATACTGGATTAACCGAGAGTTTGATGCAACTCTGATTATCACAATAAATCACAGTAGGCTCTAAGTGTGAACCGAACAACCCGACTAGGATCTTCCTCATTCCATATATAGCTCGCATGCACCCAAACTGCGTGCTACATACTTTTGGCCTTCCGTCGAACTCGAAAGGCCACGTACTGCTCTCGTACCAAGAAACTGTTGTCGACCCGATACTGAAAATCCCTCCAGATGTGCTCTTTCTGTCCATTGGGCTCCCTACCCAATCTGCATCCGTGAAGCCACATAGCCTCACCACATCCGACTGTCTGTACCATAATCCATATCCCGATGTGCCTCTGAGATATCTCAATACATGCTTGTCTGCCTTCCAGTAGAGCTTGGTAGGCTTAACCATAGCTTGTGAAAGTTGGTTAATAGCATAGCATATGTCGGGTCGTGTATTGACCAAATACATAAGCGACCCCACCAACTGTCGATAAACAGTGGCATCCACTACCTCCGCTGAAGTAGCATACTCCTTCCTCCATCCACCAGGAAGAGGAGTATCAACAGGCTTGAAGCCATGCATGTTGAACTTCTCCAGTATCTCTCCGACATACTTACCCTAAGAAACAAACAGTCCATCACTACGCTGCCAAATTTCCAATCCCAAGAAATAATGAAGGAGGCCCAAGTCCTTCATCTCAAACTCCTTTGCAAGATCAACCTTGCATGAGTGTATCAACAGTTCATCACCTGTCAAAATCAAATCACCTACATAAAGTAAAATGATCAGCAACTTACCCTCCACCACTATCTGGTATACGTTAGGATCCACCTCACTCTTGGAGAATCCAAGTCCAGTGAAATAACTGTTTATCTGTGTGTACCAAGCACGATGTGCTTGTTTCAATCCATACATCGCTCTCTTGAGCCTGCACACATGCAACTCGCTGCTGAAGATCTCGAAACCTTTGGGCTGCTCTATGTACACCTCCTCCTCAATGACTCCGTTGAGGAACGCAGTCTTCACATCCATCTGATGAATGTGCCACCCCATCTACGCTGAGAGAGCAAGAATCGTCCGTATGGAAGAATACCTTGCGACAGGTGCAAAGGTCTCCTCATAATCGATCCCCTCAATCTATGAAAAGCCTCGGGCAACAAATATTGCCTTATACTTCTCCACACTCCTGTCAACTGCCTGCTTCACTTTGTAGATCCATCTCGAACCCACCACTGATTTCCCCTCCAGTCTCGGGACAATCTCCCATGCACTGTTTCTGACAATCGAATCATACTCTTCCACCATGGAATCTACCCATGTGGGGTCCTCCACAGCTTCCTCGAAAGAGGATGGCTCCGTCACGATACACTTGCTCATAAGAGCCATGTATCCAGTATACCGGTCAGGTGACTGTCTCTGTCTGCGCTGTGATGTAGGTGCTCCTACAACCTTCTCTGCATCTTGAGCCAGTCGCTCAGCTTCTGTAGTGCACTTCCACCCTCTGATGGTTGGCGCTGCATGAGTGGTCTCTTCCACTCCATGAACCTCATCTTGTGGCTGATCCACATCCTGAGACTCATCCTTAGGAACTAATAGCTCCTCATCTGCATGCAAGTGTGGCTCCCTCTCAAGCGAACACTTCATGGCTTTCTCCTCATGAAATTTGATATCCCGTCGCACAACAATCTTGCGATTGTCTGGCAAATACACACGATAGTTGTGGGGCGTATCAATGTACCCCAAAAATATCCCAACCTCTGCAGTCGGCTCCAGCTTCTTCCTGGCATCCTTCATCACATGAATGTAAACAGGTGAACCAAAAATCCTCAAATGGGAAATATCAGGCTTCTTACCAGAAAATGCCTCCTCGGGTGTACTCATTCCAAGTATCATGTGAGGACAACGGTTCTGCACATATACTGCAGTATTGCATGCCTCCGCCCACAAGTGAATGAGTAGGCCCTAATCATGCAACATCGCCCGTGCAACACCCACGATCGTTCTGTTCTTCCGCTCAACAACCCCGTTCTGCTGTGGTTTATGAGGTGCTATGAGCTCTCTTTGAATTCCTTTTGCGTTGCAAAAGTCCTTGAATTCGCCAGAGATGAATTCACCACCATTGTCGCTCCTAAGAGCCTTCACCTGCTTCCCTGATTCTTTCTCAACCAGTGCCTTGAACTCACAGAACTTTGAGTATGTCTCGCTCTTCTTCTGCATGAAGAAAATCTAGCACTTACGAGAAAAATCATCAACAAATATCACATAGTACCTGTGCTTTTCTGTCGAAGCTATTGAGAAAGGTCCACACACGTCTGTGTGAATTCTCTCAAGGATCGTCGTGGTGCGACTATCCTTCTCGTGAAAGGTGGCTTTCACAAATTTTCCCAAGGTACATCCCTTGCACTGATCTGATTGTGCAAGTGTACCCTTAGGAAGCCCAGTAGAAATCTGCTGCAGTATCTTCAAAGCTCCATGGTGAAGGTGGCCCAATCTCCGGTGCCACAACTCGTCATCATCCCGGCTCACCACTCCTTCTGCCTTGCCTGCCATTGCTGCACAGCCATCTACCTGCAATTGATAAAGGTTCTTAACTCAAACCCTTATCCTCCGGGTCTCGCCAGTTGCCTTACTGCATAGGAAAGCCTTTCCTTCGCTAAAGACAACATCATATCCCTTGTCTTCTAACATCGCCACAGAGATAAGATTCTTCTTCAATCCTAGAACATGCATCACTTCCTTCAATATGAAGGGTTTGCCAGACTCCCTCTCAAAGGAAATGGTACCGATACCGGTCGCACTGTATCTACCATCATCGCCCATCTCGATGTGCACTCCAAGATCTTTCTCATCCAGATCAGTAAACAAATCTGTTGGAACACCTAATCCTGCATGGGTAGGTGTGGAATGTGAAAAGTCACAATGGAGTCCAAGTGACCTTGGAATATGAAACCAAGAGTCACACCATTGTACTATAAATGTACATCATGTATAATGGAAAAATAAGTGAGCTACACGCTTATCATTCATTGTGTGTTGAGTCTCTTGTGTGTGTGTTCATCTTCCTCATACACCATGTGTGTACTTTAACATGGTGTTTAACATGGTATCAGAGCGGGCGATTGCTGGCCCTGCTTCAAATTGAGTGAGCCATTTGTGTTTATGGCCTGTGCATATCTGCAAAAATTCTTGACATTTTTGCAGCACTCAGAGTTTCTGCAGCAGTGTTTTTGCCGCCATTCAGAAATTGGTTTGAAGAAGAGCAGCATTGGTTTTGAGAAGGAGCAGCATTCAGAAATTGGCAGCATTCAGGCATTGGCTTTGATAAAAGGCAGCACTTCCCATCTGAAGGTTTTCATTCTAATTTTTCTCTGAAATTTCTGCACCATTTTGGATCTGCTGGAAAAGTGTTTAAAATGAGTTTCTGGAAAATTCTGGGTTTTTCCTAAAAAGATTTCTGAGTTTTTTCATTGAAAATTTCTACAATTTTGGTTTCTCTACTGCTAGAAAAATCATTTTTGCAAGTCTACAAGTTCCTGCAAATTATTCTGCTCTGTATCTAGAAAAATTCTGCTATATATTTGAAAGAAAAAATTCTGCTGCTAGATTTCTTACTCCTCTCTGCTGTTTTAAAAAAAAAAATTAAAAAAAAAAAAAAAAAAAAAATTCTCTGCAAACCCCAGGCTTGTCGGCCCCCCTCTACGCTCTGCATCACACGACGCTCCCTTCTCACATACCTCTTCTCCCTATGCTAACGAACAGACCTCCCTCTCTGCAATACGAACAGATCACTCCCTCTACCCACATATCCAACCTACCATAGCTTACTGCACCCTCTCCACGGCCCTCACTTTGCAACCATCTCCTCACGGCCATCTCCGGCCTCCCCACTCCCCACGTTACACAACTCCCTTCCGCCCTACCCACTACAATCTGCTCCACCCTCATCCTCTCATGCTCCCCCATCTGCCTCGCTCGAGCTCCCTCCCACGTCTGTAACCTGCGGCCCCCTACACCCCTCCTACTCTGCTACCACTCCCCTCACGAGTTCCCTCAGCTCTACACCCCTCCTATGCGGCCTCTCACTTCCCTCTCTACAGCAACCTCCCACGCACTTTCCATCTCCATTTTTTTTTAATTTTTAAATTTAAAAAAAAAATATACGCCCCCCCACGTCCCTCTTACAATACCCTACCTCTCCTTCCAATAAATTTCCGTCCTTTTTCTTAAATTATCTCCATTCTAAATTATTTCCATTTATAATTAATCCAACTTTTAATTTTATTTAAATTCACTCCTTTTTAAAATCTCTTCCTCCATTATTAAAATTCCCATTCGTTTCCCTCTTTTTTTAATTCACTCCCATTTCAATTAATTTATTTTTCAATTAATTTATTTTTCAATTAATTTATTTTTCAATTAATTTATTTTTTAATTAATTTAAAAATAAAAATAAAAAAATAAAAAAAACAGCAGATAGAGAGGAAGAGCAAAGAGAGAGAGGAAGAAGAGAAATTAACAACAGAAATGAAGGAATTGACATATGAAGAATATGGACTAAATACATAGAGAAAATTGAAGATTTGGAATTGTGTGATTTGTGGCATTGACATAAGAGTGATTTTTTGAAGAAATTGACATTTGAAGACAAGTTTTCCATCATTGAAAACACGGCTTTGAAGAAAGAATTGAACTGCCTTAAAGGCTTCTTGCATAGTGTTTTTAGCTGCACATCTACAACATATTTTGCAGAGATATTCTATTATATTGACATTGTATTGCTTCTTCATAGTTGCAATCAGTACTTGAGTTGTTGAAAATTTGTTGATTGCCCTCCATCATTTGAGGAGCAGATTTTGTACTTTGAGATTTCCATAGTTGGAAATTCTTTTGAGTCATTTGTACTTGTTGTTGAATCACATTGTAAACGGGTGCATTTTCGGTTGAAGCCGACACCCTTTCATTTTTTGAGCCTAACTTGTTGAAATGGTTAAAATCAATGAGGCATTAGAGTTCTTGAATAACCTCATTCATTCCAATGTTGATGACATGATAAAAATGAGCAAGAATTCTCTTTGTAATATTCAAAGTTGTTTGCAAGATGCACAAGAAAAGATTGAGTTTTTGCAGTTGGAATCTCAACTTCAGCAAGATGAACTTCAGAAAAAGAGTCGCCATTCTGAACCTGTTTCTGTTCATAAGATTGAGAAAGACTCCCATCAACAGAAAGTTAGTAAAGTTGCAGTTGATCCACATTCAGTTCATTGCACTAGAGCAGATGTACATGCAGATGTAGCAGTTCAACCTGCACTTCTCAAGCCCATCATCAGACCTTGGGAAGAGCTTGTCCAAAACAAGCACAGAACTGGTCTTGGATATGACAAGGATGTGTCCTTTCATATTCCAGACTACACAAAGCCCATCATATTTCAGAGTGTCAGATTCCTGTATGATAGTTCACCTGCAGTTGTTCCAGATCCTGTTCCAAAACAACAACAGATTGAGAAATGCCAACAGTGTGATCGAGTTGGCCACATGAAAGATCACTGTTTTGATCTTCATCCATGCAAGCACTGTGGTCGGCACACTCATTCTTCACACAGATGCTTCAGAAACAAGCCTCCTGCAAGAACCAAGATTCATCTTGGATGGATCGCTTCTTGGCAATGGGCATCAGCAGCTAAGAAGATGTTTACGACACATGTTAGAATTTGTTCATGGATATTGAGCAAACTTGCAGTTTAGTTTTCGCCATCATCTCACCTTATCCCTGACAGGGGGGGAAATGGTGGTCATGTACAAGCTTCGACGACAGATCAAGCGAGCCTGAGCCATAATCTCTCATTCCATGTTCAGAGTTGTAGCCAGCAGTTCAAGCGAACCTGAGCCACAATTCGTCATTCTGGATTCAAAGATGTAGCCAGAGACACAGATGCCCATGAGCATGCCATCGGTTGGTGGACAACCTTAAACCATCATCTTTGGTTGGTGGATAACCTAAAACCATCACAGGAAGCTTTTGAGTCTCAAAAGTGTTTTCCATATTCATACATATTTCCATTATGTCATAACCATTTAGTTCTTATTTCATAGCCACTTGACCTAAAACCCTACATCAAGTAACCATTTTCATAAATATATGGGTTAGGATCCTTGTTTTCCAAAGTTATTTATTTTATATATTTAAAGTGAATTTATGATTAGAAACTAGAAAATTAACATAGTTTCATATATCTATATATGTGTTATGAGTTTTGTGACATGTGTAGGTCAAAAGGAGACTTCTAGAAGACCCTTATGTGGCACTCTAAGGCCAAATTCGAATTTGGTTGGAGAAGATCATGGAATCATGAGGACATGTGTCTTATTTCCTTGTTGTATTGAAACTCTAAGAGGATATGTGTCTCATTTCCTTGTTGTATTGAAACTCTAAGAGGATATGTGTCTCCTTTCTTAGTTGTGTTGAAATTCTAGAAAGACATGTGTCTTATCATTTCCTATTTTGATTGTAACTCTAGAGTTGGAGGGAGAGATTCATGGACTCCCATTAATGAGATAAATTCTCATATTTTGTATAAATAGGAGAAGCTTTCTCCTATCATGGGTAATGAAAAATTATGAGAAGAAGAGAGAGGATTAGAGAGAGTCTTTTGTAACAAAGCTTAAGATGGAATGAGATGTAGATTTATGAGTTTTTGAATAAGGAAGCTTAGTTCTTTGATGTTATTGTGATCTCATCTTCAAGGAGCTAAGGATTACACCAAATTGGTAGCAGAGGGCCCTTGCTATCCAAGGAGGCTTTTACATGCTTTCTAGATAAGTAGCTTCTAATTCATGTCTTGCATTATTTGTTTAACTAACAGATCCTCATGATGTTATAGTTAATCATTTCTTAAAGTTTTTTTTTCCAACATATCTTTATTCATGAAATGGATTTAATTGTGACATCTTGAGTTACTAGCACTTTAGTTTTTTTAGATTAAAAGATCCTCATTATCTTACAACCATTCTTTTTCGTAAAAGCTCTTCCAACATATCAATATTAAATGAAAGAGATTTGGTTGTATTATGTTGAGTTAATTAGCATTTTATATTTTGCAATTAGATTAAAAGATCCTCATTATCTTACAACCATTATTTTTCTTAAAAAACTCTTCCAACATATCATTATTAGATGAAAAAGATTTGGTTGTATTATGTTGAGTTAATTAGCATTTTTAGTTGCAATTCCTTTCGTTAATTATCACAATTAAACTTACTCTAATAAACTCTTCCAAAATATCATGATGATGAATAAGGCATAACTGTGGTATTGTAAGTTTTAGTTGCTTGTTTACACTAAGTGGCATAGCCATTCTTACTCTTACAAAGCTCTTCCAAAATATCATAACAATGAGTAAGAAATAGTTGTGGTGTCTTAGATTTTAATTGTATTTGCTTTCAGTTTTACGTTTATGTTCAATTGCATTGGATAATATAGCCAAGATTGTTTTACAAACTCTTCCAAAATATCATTCATCATGAACAAGATGGGCTGTAGAATTCTATAGACTAGTTGCATATTAATTTAGTTAGAGCACTCCGGAGGTAGATTACATTTAGTTCAGCTCTGTCATTTCATTTCATTTTTAAGTTTGATAGAAGATCCTCATTGCATTAAAATTAATCTTTTTCACAAGCTCTTCCAACAAATCTCGAACTAAATGAATCAAATTAAGTTGTAATGTCTTGAGTTACATTTCATGTTCATTTGCAAGCTAGGATATCCATGAATTAGAATATTATGTTCCCAAAAACAATAAGAAAAACACATACAACGGAGTAAGGAAGAGGTCACTTAAGCACATATAGTGCACCACACTTCATCAGTTTACTAGCCCTGGTTGATAATTTATGTTAGCAATTTAGGACGCTAAATTGACTACACATTTTGGCGCCGTTGCCGAGGAAGTGTAATTAGGAGACCTTATTTCTTACATCTAAAAAAAAATTAATATTTTTTTAGTATGCTCTCCTCCTACACTTTGTGTGATCTGGAGGATCAGAAAAATGATTGTTATGTAAAAAAAAAAAAAATTAATAATTCTTGAGTATGCTCTCCTCCTACACTTTGTGTGATCTGGAGGATCAGAAAAAGAATTGTTATGTAAGAAAAAAAAGAAAAGAAAAAGGGAGACCAAATAAACTTCATCATTTCAATTGATTCAATTAAAAAAAAAAAAAAATTCCAATACCTTGTTTTGTTAATGAAATATATATGTGTATTTTTAAATTTCTGAAAATATAACATACATAATTTTATTAAACAAATCAATGATAAAAAAATAAAAATAAAAAATTTAAATTGTTTTGTTTACTAAAATATATATGTGTATTTAAAAAAATAAAAAAAAATTGAAAATATATATATAATTTTAATAACAGATCATTTAAATTTAAAAATAAAAATAAAAAAATTGAATAAATTGTTTAGTAAAATACATATGTATATTTTTTATTTTTCAAAATACAACATATGTCATTTTATTAACAAAAACAAATTAAATAAAAATAAAATAAAATAAAATAAAATAAACAAAAAAAAAAATAATAATAACAAATGCCATAACATGGCCCATGACAAAATCTACGAGCATTCCTCACACCTTCAGGTGCTGCATCCTACCACGATATTATACAAACTTTTGTTTTCTGTCTTCTCTCTATGTATACATGTCCAGTGCGATATTTTGAAATGCCGCTTCTGGCGTTTCCTCGAGCTTTAACTTGATCCACAGAGGTATTTTATCTATGATGAAGGAGATGAGGTAGATTCACAAGTGGGGGAGGCTGAAGGTGCAGAGGATGAAGAACATGAAGGTGGTAGAGATGACGAAGAACAAGAAATTAATGATATTCCAGCGCCCTTAAAGGATAGGCAGAAGCAAAAGCAATTTGAAATATTTGTAGGTGGCCTTGATAAAGACGCTGATGAAGAGGATTTGAAGAAAGTTTTCGGTGCAATCGGTGAAATTAAGGAAATACGAATGTCCAAGAATCCCACATCTCAGAAGAACAGGGGATTTGCTTTCATTCGTTATGAGACTATCGAAGAGGAAAAACGTGCCTTGACTGAACTGAAGAATGCTCAGGTGAAGGATAAGCGTTGTGGTGTGACACCAAGCCAGGATAATAACACTCTTTACATGGGCAATATTTGCAAGATAAATCAAGATGGAGATGTCCAGGAAGGTGACGAGGAGGATACAAAGATTTAGTTCTCAGAAATCTTACGGAACTAACCAGAAAAACGATTTTTGCCAGAGCATCTCCAAAAACGCAACTTCTAATTGACATGTCATTTTGAAACACGTTTTCTAATCAAACCGAAATGAATTTTGAAAAACTGATACATGGGTTTTGCTCAGAACATGGGCAATTAGATAACCCAGAAATCGTTTTAAGAAATTCGTGGCGGTCTGGGAGAATTTCTCAGTTCTTTGAAGCCCATTTTTGCTTGCCACGCGAGAAAAAACGATTTTTTTTGTACAGTGGAGAGTTTGAAAACGGCACTCTGCATTGATAATCCGGTTTCATAATCTCCAGAAAGAAGAATCTAAGTTGAACACAAATTCTATTGAAGTCAATCAACAATAGACCTCCACTGAAATTTTCCAACTGGCGCTTTCCAAGAAATTGTTGATGCATATGGCATCGCAAAGTATCTGGAAGCAATTCCTACAGTATGCACAATCATCACGTTTCGTTTTTGTTTGCTGTTATGTTTGGTGATTGGGGTCATGGCCTATGTTTTGCAACATTGGTGTTCATTTGTAGAAAAAAAAAAAAAAACTTGGACGTCAAAAACTTGGAGACATTATGGAGAATGGTACCCATGTTTTTAGTTTTAATTTCCTTATTTAATAAATTGTTTTGTTTAATAAAATTATATATGTATATATATATATATATATTTAAATGTAACATATATAATATTTATTAAAAAAAAAAAAAAAATTTGCATTTCTCTTTTTCAATTTTGTTTTGATTAAAAAAAAAATAAAAAAAAATTAATAATTTTGAATCAATGAAATGAATAAGTTATTTGCTCACTTTTTCTGAAGGTATTGATTAATTTTGGACTGATGATGAAAAATGAATGACTAACTTTTATTCAAGATTTTTAGCTACAGAAACCTTCG
This sequence comes from Pinus albicaulis, assembly GCA_034641835.2. Taxonomy (NCBI): domain Eukaryota; kingdom Viridiplantae; phylum Streptophyta; class Pinopsida; order Pinales; family Pinaceae; genus Pinus; species Pinus albicaulis. The sequence continues at coordinate 380,804,859 of CM076569.1, read as the reverse complement.
ACATTCTGCAGCTAAAATCCAATTCCGCAGCTGTTCTCCAATTCTGCAGCAGAAAAACCTCATTGTTCAAATCAGCCTAACTTTCTCATACAAAATCAGATTTTGATGATTCAAGTATCGTTGGAAATGTCTCAACAAGATCTACACAATGATAAATCCATCATTAGAGTTTGAAATGGTAAATAATAAAATAAATTGCTGAAAAGAAGCAACATTCAACTTGAGGCACTAATTCCAAAACAGGTATAAATTCTTTTGATTTTTCCTTTGAAGTTGTTTCATTAATACAAATTCTTAGTTTTGTGTGTAAATATCATAACTAGAGAGATTGATCACCTCTCTCCTTTGATAATCTTACATTCCATTGCAGAAGAAGTATTAGTTTTTTTGCAGGTTCTAGGAGGAAGGACAAATGACTACAAGAGAATGGTGTCTCTCTAAGAGACCAATTTGTTTCATAAGAGGATGATCAGCAACAAAGAGGAAATATGCTGATGCAAAATCAGATCCAAACACTTGAAAAAATTTCAGATACTATTGTCTACATCATATCCATATCCCATAAATAACCATTCACCTCATTTCACTTCATATTTTCCATTTACATTCACATCCACTTTCCATTTCTTTTTGTCCATTCATAACCCACAAATAAAAGCAAGAGGCTCATTCACATGCTTATTGCCCATTTCCATTTTCATCTTCCATTTCCATCTTCCATTTTTTGTCATTTTCATTCCGCAAATAAGCCCTTCTTCAATGCAAATTATTGAGTCCATAGTCCTTTGAGTCTAAGTTCTTTGTAAAAACACCTTGAAGCTTGCATGCCTTAATGGCAAGTTCTCATGCTGACAAACAATGGGAATACATTAATGTCCCTTGTTCGTCAGATCTTTTAGGTGACTCGACATCAGCAAAATCATTCGTACCTAGTAAGATGTGTTTGGGCATCTTGACTCTCATTTTCATCAATGGTGAGAGTTCTCATGTTGACTAGTGGCATCCATTAATGGCCACTAAGTCAACAATTTTCTACTATGTTCGACATCAGAACATCTTTTCACATAGTAGGAATTGTGCCAATGAGTTTTGAAGACATGAAGATTATTATTTTCAGCATTTTGGAGCAGATTCAACAAGTTTTAGTAGGAGCAATAAAAAGTCATCTTATCTCTTTATCCATGACTCCTCTTGTTCAGCCACTTGAAGAAGAATATGATCAGAATTTTGCAGCCACCACACATACACAACTCATCCACGTTTAAGGTAAGTGAAGGTATGTTGTTTTCTAATTTTTAGTCATGTAATTCATTAGAATGCTAAAATTGTAACTTTGGAAAAATTCCTCACTCCCTTTTTCACATTGTCATATCTTTAGTTGGGGGGGGAAGGGACATCATTTCTTATCCACATGTCATACACTATCACACATTTTCATTTCATTTCCACCCACATATACTTCTCAACCAACTATTGTTGCAACATGATCCAGAAGATTATATGCCTTGCAAATGATCAATTCATTGATGAAGTAATTGATTCTAAATGTTTTCATGAACTTTGATGCAACAAAGAAAATAAAGCATTGTTACACAAGAACCATTGTTCAAAAAAAAAAAAAAAGTTGGTTATCACACAAGAACCAACCATTAAAAAATGTTGCAATCAAATGTATTATACTTTGCCAAAAAGAAAATATCAAGAAGCAAAGTTTGGAACGAATCTATATGAGTCAAAACTCATAAAAGATCAACTCATGGACAAATGAATCATTGCAATAGTTACATGAGGACATGCAACAACTTCAGTTGGGGGGTATGTTGAGTCTCAAAAGTGTTTTCCATATTCATACATATTTCCATTATGTCATAACCATTTAGTTCTTATTTCATAGCCATCTGACCTAAAACCCTACATCAAATAACCATTTTCATAAATATATGGGTTAGGATCCTTGTTTTCCAAAGTTATTTATTTTATGTATTTAAAGTGAATTTATGATTAGAAACTAGAAAATTAACATTGTTTCATATATCTATATATGTGTTATGAGTTTTGTGACATGTGTAGGTCAAAATGGGACTTCTAGAAGACCCTTATGTGGCACTCTAAGGCCAAATTCGAATTTGGTTGGAGAATATCATGGGATCATGAGGACATGTGTCTTATTTCCTTGTTGTATTGAAACTCTAAGAGGATATGTGTTTCATTTCCTTGTTGTATTGAAACTCTAAGAGGATATGTGTTAGTATGAATCATTTGTCGAAGTGTACGAAAAAGGACCACTTTAGCTATGCATAACTAATAGCCCTAACAACAGAAGTGACTGCCAATATCTTCAGATCTGCGGTTAGTTCAACAAGAAAATAGCTGCAAAACACCAGATCTATGCATAGAAAGACATTAAGCAGTAAAAACAAGGGTTTGCTCCATATACCAATAGACAAGACAAGAACAATTTTTGAAAGAATTTTTATATTAATTAGGCACCTGGGAGGAAAACAAGAAGGCGTATCCAATTCTCCTCAGTGGGATGGGTTCTTGGAAGTCCTCAACACTTCAGATCTAAGATTTATCTCTCTTGTTGGTGTAGAAAACCCAATGCAAAGAAAGGAGCTCAATGGGAGCTCACACAACAAATGATGGAAAAGTGTGACCAAGTGTATAGATCCAGAGTGATCTAATAGGCAACAAAAGGTGAAGAATGGTAGGAAAAACCCTCCTATTTATAACAAAATATTGGGTCATTCTAGATCTTGGTGCATGATTAAAATAATGTTAACCAAATCTAGATCCACCTTTTATGGAATATATTATTATATTTGTTGGAGGGAAAAGGTATTTGACTTGGGCCAAATCCCTTGATTAGTCAAAAATAAATAAATAAATGATTTATTTATCTTTTTAAGGAAGTGGTTGGAAGATAATCAAATAAATAATGATTTATTTAATTATTTGTGGGTGATTTGGTCATATTTAACAAGGAATATTATCTAAATAAGATTTAAATAATTATTCCTAGAAATTAATAAGATAAATAAAGGTTTATCTAATTAATTTCTTTGTTTTTTGGTTAAACATGACTGAGAATAATAATTAAATTATGGTTTAATTAATTATTCCATGAGGAAAATCAAACAAATATAGATTTGTTTAATATTTCCTTTTGGGGTTTCCTGTTTGGACCATAAACAACCTAATAAATATGGTTTATTAAGTTATTTAACATAGTGAAGGAAATTTTACTTAGGGTAAAATTGGTCTTACATGGTGTACTTGGGTCCATCTAATGATAATAGGTTAGATGACCAAAAAATGGTGTAACAGATTGCCCCCTAGCGTGCGAGTGTCAGGAGCAAATCGTATGACCGAAGTACGTTGTAAGAACTCAATCACCAGACAACAAAAGGGAAGTTAGAGAGAGAAATGCAAGGTAGATAGTGTGCTGAAGAACTAGACCCTGAGGAGACGAGACTCGCAGGTGCAACAAGTCTCTGTTTATGAGAGGGTACCTGTGCTGAAGGCGGCGGGGAAGGCATACCTATGCCCTCCGAGACAAAGTACAAAAGAATAGTGTCCAGTAAACAAGGGACCGAACCATAAAGTACAGCCGGCATAATCATGAGCCAGATAAAAATACAATGAGGAATCCCACATACATGCTGTGCCTGGGATAACAGCCAGGACTAGTACAATAATATCTGAGTACATGAGATAAAAATACAACCCAAATTCCCCCTGTAAATGGGGAAGGGCTCACAAAATCTGACTGATACATGCAAATCAAAGAGGCGTTGCAAGTGGCTAAGGCCAACATCATCAAATATCTAGAGCTGCATCGAAGGCTGCAAAGAAGAGGTCATCCGGGCATGTGGGGGGCTACCTGCAGGGCCACCCCCTCATGAGGGTTAAGACATCTCACACACCCGAGAATCATCAAGAGCTGCTGCTGTATCACTGAACCATCAAGTATACGGATCTCGGGCATGCTGAAAGGAGCTAGAGTAGAGAAACAATCAAGTCAAAGGGAAATGAGGGATCCCTTTGCCTGATCCAAGGCACCGAACAAGAGTGGAAGCTGGAACCAAGGTACACCGCCCTCTAAACCTGGCTTCTGGAATGAATGAGCTGATGTCGACAGAAGGAGGTCCGCCATAGGTGAGGCAATGAGATATCCTTAACTAAGGCACGAGAGAAAATAGTAGAGCGACGGACAGACTGACACTAATGACGATAGTGAAATGGAAAGGACTGAGTAGCGAATGGACGACTTCCCTTGGTAGAGAATAAAGGCCATGAATGACACGGCAGCGACTGACACAATAACATAAGGGATAGGGGATAGTGGGACTAAAGGTCATAATTTGCGACACAAGAGAGAGACCAAGCAAGGAAGGATGAAGGGCTATAACGGGGTACAAAGGGACTCGGGATAGACTCCATGGATGTGATGATGACTCAACCTGGATGCGCTAAACAAGGGCGACTCGATAGTGCTGCCACACAGTAAAGGCCCAATGGGGGACCATGAAAACATGAGTACAAGGTGGGAACTCATGACGAAAATCGACACGACCAAAGACAAGTAAGGAGGCAAAGAGGTGCCCCAAGTACAAGTGTCGTAAGTGAGGTAATTCGATTTTAATGAGAGGTGAAGTGACCCTTCTTGGACAAAATGTGTCCTGGTGAAGTATCAAATCATAAAAAACTAACAGATACCCATTTGAGGGCTCGGTGAGAGCTTTCCAACGGTGCAAACGGTTTTTCAAACGGGGCTACGGTGTGGTCGCAGCAGTCGAAAGAAGAAACAGGGGTTCTCTTTTAATAAGGCAGTTTTCCCTCCAAATTCAGTAATTTGCTATTGTTGCTGAGGTGAATGTAGAGAGGAGAGAAGGCCCTAAATCTTGCGGTGAGTGTAGCGGACAAACCGACCGTTGGAATCGAGATCCGTCAGTTGCAGGTAAGAGGCCTAACCCTACTCTTTCATTTTGATGGATTGAAAGTTCAGTTTAGGGCCCAAAATCCCAGAAACAGACCCTCCTTCATCTCTACGGCCGGGTCACACTTTTTGGGGCAAAAAGTGTGACCTGGGACGCAGGTATCAGGGCAAAAACTGCGACCTGGTCCAGAAATGGGCAGAAAACTGCGACCTGGGAGATGAGGGGGTTTTGGTGCTGTTTTATGGCTGAGAGTTGGGTTTTTGTGTTTGGTTATGGTATTCCCAATCTGTATGCTGACAAAGAGGATGTTTTTGTGCAGGTATGGCAGATTTACGGGTGAAATGGAGAGAGAGAGACCTGGGTACATTACGGGCAGAGATCCAGGCGGATCAGGGTGTCTATCGTGTGTTGGCCAGGTTTGGGGTTCTAAAGTTTCTGGAGAACCCTTTGATGAGAGCAGGAGAGCCCTTGTTGGCCCAGATTATCAGTTATTGGGATCCAGAGCATGAGGTCTTTGTAGTGCAGGGGCACAGGATTGAAATGACAGTCCAGGATGTGTATTTTCTGACAGGTCTCCCGCCAGTTGGGATGGTGGGAAACACGCAGTCAGTATTACCGCGGGGGTGGCATATCATGGAGTTTGTGGAACGACATTGTCGACCGGGTCTCCAAGTCAAGGGGACTCGGATACCGATCGGGGATCTAGAGAGACTAGAAACCCGTGCATTGGCCGCAGTTGTGCTGCGTATCTTGGGCAGCCAGGCGTTCCATCACATCACTGGGGGGCAGATGATGATTGTGGAAAGTGTGTTGAGTGGGACCTACTATGGGTGGGCCCAAATAATGCTGGTGTCGCTAAAATGACAGTTGTCGCTCTGCAAGCGGCAAGTGAACCATGATTGCTCGTATGGTACTTTATTGTGCGCCTTCTTCTTTGAGAAGATCCCAACCTTGAGGCATCGTATACAGCTTCCAGATGGGGGCCCGAGAGAGCCCAGGATGCGCCGGTGGGGGCGGCTACTGTGCAGAGGAGGAGGAGGGGCAGTCGGGTGAGTGTTTCGACCTGAGTTTTTTGCCCATTGGGATCAGATGTCGTTATACATAGACGACTATCCCTATAGTGGGATGAGTTATTGTGGAGATCCGGACCTGCCACTTCCGCCTGGTCGAGTCTGGGGGCCCGATGGTAAGTGAAAGATTGCTATTCTTGTATGGGCATGTTAAATTTTTTTGAATAGTATCTAGGGTACTGATTCATGTACTTTTGGTATGCAGATATAGCGCCGGTAAAACCGGCCAGATATATGGGACGACCGGCAGCATCTGGAGCTATAGGTCCGAGTGGGTCGAGAGCAGCGCATAATGAGGATGCAGCCACCCTTCTGGAGGACATCCGCCGTAGATGCGAAAGGTTGTTGACCGGAGTATCAGAGCGCGGGTGGCAGGACTTAGACGACCAATACATAGAGCCATGTGTTGGTCTACCCTCGGAATGGCGAGGTGTCATGCGGCGCATGGCGATGGCCGGTCAAGCGGTGCGTGATCTACAGGCTGCAGGGGTAGAGCCATTGGCTCGGGATCTGCCAGATAGTGATTAGGGGTGGGGCATGTGGTGCCCCCTAGTGTGTATGTAGGGGCGGGTGGTGCCCCCAGTTTTGAGTTTTGTTGTAACATGCTATGGGCATGTCCTATGTATCAGAGTATATGGACTCTAAACACATATTGTTGCAACACATATTATGGATATGCATCGTTTTTTAATGATGATGAATGTTATTGTCTTGTATGAAATGCATGTGATAAATTCCAATCTAGAACATGGTTTGCAATACTATCTACATAGTGATTCTGTTCTCGAGGTACATGGTTGAAAGTTATGGTTTCAAATACACGTATCAAGAGTTTCACTCGTAAATAGCGTCTAAACAGCACAGGGTTATGCACACGATAAACACCATTTAGTTGCATTACAAGTAGGGAATCCAAACGAACGTGCAGATGGAGGATGCGATGAAAGAGGGCATCGGCTAAGAGACCACGCACTGCATCATATTCGGCCTGATTGTTGGTGGCAGAACCAATGCAGACCCCGTCGGAGAGAACAAGGGCACGCAAGGGGGTGAAAATGGCCCAACCTGTCACGGCTAGATTCCGGGAGTAACGACTTGCACCATCAGCGTAACCAATAAAGGGAGTGGACTGGGGGTCCTGCAGAATGGTGTTACAAGACAACAAATGAGGGGAAGAGAGACAATGACGGCAGCGTGAGTGTAGAGAAGGCATCGAGCGGCGACTGTGAGAGAGAGTGCAAGGAGCAGGATGACGATGACTCATATACGAACGAGAGGGCGGTATATGAGGGCTATCGGAAGTGTGGCGAGAACTCGCGCTGCGGGTGGAGTGATCTCGTGTATGGGGAGAAAAGAGGTGGTCCGACGAAACGACAGGGGAGGACACAGGGGGACTAGGCTCCAGGTGTCTCGCAGAGGAGGAGAGGTAAAGAATGGTCGTGGTAGACTCTTTCATCTGAACATCAAGGGGGGGAATGACGATGGGAGCTGGGGAATCCTCTGGCTGGCCCGAAGCATACTGCGTGAGGATGGGAGAGGTGGATTGATTTTGTTCAACCTCATACTCGCGGACAACCTCGAGAGAGGCGCGGTAGTGCGTCAGGTGAGGACAATGGTGGGAGTAATGGCCATGAACACCGCACAACGCACAGGGTTTGTTGGTGCGGAGAGTCTTGGGGTTCTTGGTTACGGACGAAGAAGGAGCGGATGCTTCAGGGACCGTAGACTCGGGGAACGCGACTTTAACCATGGGCTGGATACGGGGCAACTTGGGACAAGCATGGGTGGCATGACCGGCGACATCACACAAGGCACAGGGCTTGGCGGGTGGAGGAGGGGCCGGGTCCGTCGTGGTGGTCTTGTCTTTGGGTATCCCCTTACGGGCTTTGCCTTTCTTCTTGGGAGCCGTCACGATAGGAGAATGATCCTGTGGAGGTGATGGGGGCACAGTGGCAACGGAGGAAGGGAGGGGCTCTGGTTGGACCGGTGTCAAAGCCATGTAGGGTTTGGGGTGACCAGGAGGGGTGGCGGCTGGAGGGTCAAGGTACCAGACCGGTATGCCCAAGGTCAGGTTAGGGAGAGAAAGGGTGGCCATGACGGGGACAGAATATACTCCGGGAGGGGGAGCCAGGAAAGGTATCTGCCCAGCAAGGTAATGACTAGGAGGGACGGCTCCGAGATGGTTAAGGCCTGGGGGAACCGATCCAGGAGGATAAAGGGGTTCAGGGATACCAGCTGTAGGGGGAGGGCCAAAAGGAGGAGGTTCGGCTGGCTGAGATGAATGGCTAGGAGCGGGTTGCGGAGGGCGAGGGGGAGGTTGCTGACTAGCCGAAGCAGGCTGCTTAAGGGCAGCCTGAGACGATTGCATCATGCAAACATTCGATAAGCTGGGATCAGTGATAGGAGGAGGGGGGAGACAAGGAAAAGGTCCAAGCAGGGAGGAATCCTTGTAAACGCCGGGGGAGAAACTGGTTAAGGAATCGACGGTTTTCTTGTTGGCTACAAAAGAGATGGTCATTTCAGGTGAGGTCTGAGAGGTTGGCTCATGATATGTCAACTGGTCAATGGTGACTATCTTTCCATTATGGGGGAAAGACATCTTACGGAACACCGCGGAAGGGACAGCAGACATAGCATAGGTGTAGCTTCGCCCCAATAGAATTTTGTAGTCTAGCGGGGCGTCTATGACTTCGACGTCAACGCAAACAGTCTTACTGGCGAGGGTGATAGGGAAATTACGAAACAAGCCAATGGGCTGGGAGGCATGACCGTCCCACGCTCGAAGGGTGATCGTGGAAGAGGCCAGCTCAAGGGATCCGAGTTGCTTCCAAACCGAAGCAGACATCACGCAGGTGGATGCCCCCTCGTCAATTATACACCAGGAAACGATGGCGTTCCAGATTTTGACTGAGATTTGGAAGGCGACGGAAGGAGGAAGGGGAGGATGGTCCGATTGAGTGGCGTCGAAAAAAATCATTTGGTCATCAGCAGGATCTACAGCGTTCACGGCAGATAGTAGAGCCTTCTTTTGGGAAGGGCACGACTGGAGGAGTTCCAGTGTGGAAATGGCAGTAGGAGATTGTGCCAAATTATCTACGATGCTATACGAATGAGCAGCTCGACCAGAAGCAGCATTTCGGCGTAATGGTCCCTTAGGAATATTGGTATGAACCTCAACTTTGGGTTGAGTGATATGTAAGGGGACACTGGATGTCGAAAGAGGCTCTGTAGAACCTGAAGAAGGAGGCTCGGGAGCAGACTGAGCAAGAGGCTTGGGGTACTGGCGAGACCGAGTTTGAAGCTGAAGGTCGACGGTTGAGGATGGATCAGAGTTCATCATGAGGATCTGGTAATCAGACGAACCAGAAATGGAAGGAGGAGTGGAGGCCTGCCTGTCAGGGGGTTGGGTAGCCATGAATCCTTGCTGAGGGAAAGGATCAGTAAACACAGTCGGTTGAGTAGAGGCCACATTAGGGGAAGCATGAGGGGAGGCATGTTGTCCGCGCAATGTGGCTTGAGACTCCCACATCTGCCGCATCTGTGGTAAGAGGGGACAATCGTGGGTGTAATGACCGTAAACACCGCAACACGAACAAGGCTTGTTAGTACGAAGAGGCCTTTCCGGCTTGGGCTGAGTGCCCTGTTGCTGGTTAGCAGTGTTAGGGTCAACACCTTGAGGATTGGGTCCACGAGTACCAGGGGCAGATTGATTTGGATTGCCTCTCCGCCTTCTTTGAGAATAAGGGGGATTAGTCGCACCCTGCTGTGCAAATACTTGCCCTGAAGGGGGCTGTAGGCGTTGTTGCGGGGGTTGAGAAGGCAAGGGAGGTGGAAGCGCATATGCTGGAAGAGTTGGCATACTAGGCTGCGGATAAGGGTAATGGTTAGGTTGGGCAGCATTGAGGTAAGCAGGAGGTTGGGAAAAAGGAGGAGGCATGCCGTATCCTGGATACATGCTACCGGGAGGGGGAAGAGTGCTAGAGGTGCTGGCCCCTCCGGGAGGGAGACCGTAGCCCATAGGAGGTTGAGCATACGGATGGGAAAGGGCTCCAATGATACCGTCGGCGGAATGAGATGCCCCCGGGGCGTTAGCGCCACCGGGCCTGGGGAGGTCAGGAAGGACGATATAAACATAACCAGACTGGGCGTAGATCAGGTCATATTTCAAGGCTATTTGGAGGGCGGCTTCTTCGGTTTGAGGGAAATGAGAGGCGACATCTTTGCCAATGGGCGCTAAGAGGGAGCGAAGGAACCAGTCCATATAGATCCGATCTTCGAAGGGGGGAGCTCGACATAAGCTGCGTCTTCGTCGCCATTCTTGAACATGGGTAGAAAGGCGGGTCGAAGCAGTTTTCTTAAAGGAAGTCAAGAGCTCCGTACCGGTATCGTATCGGAGAGGGAGCTAGAAGTAAGATAGAAAGGCTTGGGCAATGGTCGCAAAGGTGGTATGGGAAGAGGTGGCTTGTTCAACATACCATTTAGAAGCTTCGCCGGTAAGCGTGCGTTGGAACAAACGGAGACGGATGGAGTCATCGGTAATGGAATTGGAGGAACACCACATGTGGAAAGATCGGACATGATTGGTTGGATCTTCTCCAGCAAGGCCTTCGAACTTAGGGATGTCGGAGGGGAGCTTGGTTAGCATAGCAGGCCAACCAACATCGTGGCGAATAGGGTCATTGATCAATTTATTGAAATCGGGGAGGCTGAGGCCTGCAATGTACGGCAGTAAAGGTATGGCCGAGGTAGTTCCTGTAGCGGTTCCGCTAGTAGTAGGTCCGGCATTAGGGCCTGCAGGACTACTAGCATTAGGCCCTGGACCAGACATGGTGAAGGTGACAAGGGGAGAACAAGGAGGAGAAGGAGGACCTGATGAATGAGGAGAGGAGTCGGAGTACAGACTCAGAGGAGGACTGGCTCGACGGCGACGGGTCGGAGCAGGTCGATCGACCGGAAACTGAGGGTGAAGGCCAAGAAGTCTCCGGGAAAGGCGCCTTGGGGCGCAATGATGACAGGAAGAAGGAAACCGACAGGGGCAGAAAGGGATAGAATCAAGTGAGGTCAAGGGCAGAAAAGGTGCAGTGAAAATTGATTTTAGAGTCTTTGCCAGGCAGTGTTAACCAGGCGCTTCTTCACTTAGGGTCAGTGTGTGGCGTGCGTTAATTTTAATTTTTAAACCCTTTCCGTTTTGAGAGCAAGAAAAAGTGTGCTGTGTAACTGAAAATAAACCTGCAGAGAACAGTATATAATGCTGAAATGACATAAAATTAACAGCTACTTGTGCATCTATCTAACCCAAGAAGGCGGGTCTCTCAAAACTAAGTGAAAAAAAAGGGGAAAAATCTAGGTAAAACACATGGAAAAGAGGCCAATAGATCTAAGGTCAAAAGGGACAGGGATCTAAAGGATAAAGCTGCTGAAAAGAGGTGCAGATCACAGCCAAGAGACAGAGGCAAGGTGGCTGGAAAAAAGGAGGAAATAAGCAAACAGCGGAAAGGACAGGGAAGAGGTCCTAAAGAGAGGTCCAAATAAAACAAAAAGAGGTGATTTTAAAGGAAAAGAGGTTGATTTAAAGGGACCTGAAAAGGAGGTATCAGATCTGGAAAATGAGAGGCTGAAACTCAGAAAAACAGAGGCTGAAACAGCTAAAAACTCTTCCACAAAAAGTGGAGGGTACTGAAGCCCTAGGGGGCTAGGTTCCCACTTAGATGAGCTAAAAAGGAGCAGAACCAGGTCAAAACGGGCTGAAACAGAGGCTGGAAAACCCTGACAAAAGCTTCAGCAGAACCCAGAAAAATTGCAGAAAAATGGCTGAAAAAAGGGCAGGTCGCAGTTTCTGACCTGTTTGCAGTGCAGGTCACAGAAAAGAGGCTGGAAAGTGCAACCTGGAGGTCCAGGTCGCAGGTTTTGGCCCAAAAAGTGCGACCTCCCGTTCCGGTTGTCTCGGCGGCAGATTTTCAGAAAATTCGCCGTCTGAGTTGCGGCTGATGTCGCTTACCTGCGCAATAGGGCCAAAAACACACGGAAGTTAAAAATTTTAATGTTTTATGGTTTTATGTGAGAAAAACAACATAAAAATAGGAAAAATAAACAGTTGAAAAGAAACCCTAGGGTCTGAAGTAGCTGGATATGCAGGAATATGAAAAACGACAGCGGTCGTAATTTAAAACCCGTGTGGAGTCGCCATTTGTTAGTATGAATCCTTTGTCGAAGTGTACGAAAAATGACCACTTTAGCTACGCATAACTAATAGCCCTAACAACAGAAGTGACTGCCAATATCTTCAGATCTGCGGTTAATTCAACAAGAAAAGAGCTGCAAAACACCAGATCTATGCATGGAAAGACATTAAGCAGTAAAAACAAGGGTTTGCTCCATATACTAATAGACAAGACAAGAACAATTTTTGAAAGAATTTTTATATTAATTGGGTACCTGGGAGGAAAACAAGAAGGCGTATCCAATTCTCCTCAGTGGGATGGGTTCTTGGAAGTCCTCAGCACTTCAGATCTAAGATTTCTCTCTCTTGTTGGTGTAGAAAACCCAATTCAAAGAATAGAGCTCAATGGGAGCTCACACAGCAAATGATGGAAAAATGTGACCAAGTGTATAGATCCAGAGTGATCTAATAGGCAACAAAAGGTGAAGAATGGTAGGAAAAACCCTCCTATTTATAACAAAATATTGGGTCATTCTAGATCTTAGTGCATGATTAAAATAATGTTAACCAAATCTAGATCCACAGCACATGGCTGATCTTTGTTATATTTGTTGAGGTGTTAGAACTGCTACCCATACATCCACTGATTAGTTAAAATAAATAAATAAGTAATTTATCTTTTTAGAAGTGGTTGGTGAGCATAATCCGTCAGTAATAATTATTTAATTATTGTGAATGATTTGTGCTCATATCTCATGTTTAACAGGAAATAATATCTAAATAAGATTTAAATAATTATTTCTAGAAAATAATAAGATAAATAAGGATTTATCTAATTAATTTCCTTGTTTTGGGTTAAATATGACCAGGAATAATAATTAAATTATTGTTTAATTAATTATTCCATGAGGAAAATCAAACAAATATAGATTTGTTTAATATTTTCCTTTGGGGTTTCCTGTTTAGACCATAAACAACCTAATAAATGTGTTTTATTAAGTTATTTTACATAGTGAAAGCAATTTTACTTAGGGTAAAATTGGTCTTACATGGTGTACTTGGGTCCATCTAATGATAATAGGTTAGATGACCAAAAAATGGTGTAACAATATGTGTCTCCTTTCTTAGTTGTGTTGAAATTCTAGAAAGACATGTGTCTTATCATTTCCTATTTTGATTGTAACTCTAGAGTTGGAGGGAGAGATTCATGGACTCCCATTAATGAGATAACTTCTCATATTTTGTATAAATAGGAGAAGCTTTTTCCTATCATGGGTAATGAAAAATTAGGAGAAGAAGAGAGAGGATTAGAGAGAGTCTTTTGTAACAAAGCTTAAGATGGAATGGGATGTAGATTTATGAGTTTTTGAATAAAGAAGCTTAGTTCTTTGATGCTATTGTGATCTCATCTTCAAGGAGCTAAGGATTACACCAAATTGGTAGCAGAGGGCCCCTGATATCCAAGGAGGCTTCTACATGCTTTCTAGATAAGTAGCTTTTAATTCATGTCTTGCATTATTTGTTTAACTAACAGATCCTCATGATGTTATAGTTAATCCTTTCTTAAAGTTTTTTTTCCAACATATCTTTACTCATGAAATGGATTTAATTGTGACATCTTGAGTTACTAGCACTTTAGTTTTTTTAGATTAAAAGATCCTCATTATCTTACAACCATTCTTTTTCTAAAAAGCTCTTCCAACATTTCAATATTAGATGAAAGAGATTTGGTTGTATTATGTTGAGTTAATTAGCATTTTCTATTTTGCGATTAGATTAAAAGATCATCATTATCTTACAACCATTTTTTTTCTTAAAAAACTCTTCCAACATATCATTATTAGATGAAAAAGATTTGGTTGTATTATGTTGAGTTAATTAGCATTTTTAGTTGCAATTCCTTTCGTTAATTATCACAGTTAGACTTACTCTAATAAACTCTTCCAGAATATCATTATGATGAATAAGACATAACTGTGGTATTGTAGGTTTTAGTTGCTTGTTTACACTAAGTGGCATAGCCATTCTTATTCTTACAAAGCTCTTCCAAAATATCATAACAATGAGTAAGAAATAACTGTGGTGTCTTAGATTTTAATTGTATTTGCTTTCAGTTTTACGTTTATGTTCAATTGCATTGGATAATACAGCCAGGTCTGTTTTACAAACTCTTCCAAAATATCATTCATCATGAACAAGATGGGCTGTAGAATTCCATAGACTAATTGCATGTTAATTTAGTTAGAGCACTCCGGAGGTAGATTACATTTAGTTTAGCTCTGTCATTTCATTTCATTTTTAAGTTTGATAAAATATCCTCATTGCATTAAAATTAATCTTTTTCACAAGCTCTTCCAACAAATCTCGAACTAAATGAATCAGATTAAGTTGTAATGTCTTGAGTTACATTTCATGTTCATTTGCAAGCTAGGATATCCATGAATTAGAATATTCTGTTCCCAAAAACAATAAGAAAAACACATCTGTTGATAAGTAAGAGGTCACTTAAGCACATATAGTGCACCACACTTCAACAGTTTACTAGCCCTGATTGATAATTTATGTTAGCAATTTAGGACGCTAAATTGACTATACAGTAGCAGACTTCCCTTCTTTTAGGTCGAAGGTCTCCCTTTCATATATGAGGAACACTTCCTCTAGCAGAAGCCTTGACTTCTTTTGACATTAGTTGAGTTCCAGGAAATGCTTCAAGCATTCCAGAGTTGTTGGTAATCCTAAAACCATCACAGGTAGTAGACCTCCCTTCTTTTAGGTTGAAGGTCTCCCTTTTTTATGAGGGACAATTCCTCTAGCAGAAGCTTTTAGCTTCATGCTAGCTTTGGAAGAGTTCTGGGAACTGCAACAAGTATTGCGTTCCAGTGTTGGTGGTCATCCTTAAACCACCTCTTTTTTCCAACATTTCAGAGATTTGATTCAGCCCAAGTGCTGCCATGTATACTTTAAAGATTTGTATTACAACTTTTTTCTTGGACTCACACATACCCCTTCAGATTAAGGGGGGATGTTGGAACACCTAATCCTGCATGGGTAGGTGTGGAATGCGAAAAGTCACAATGGAGTTCAAGTGACCTTGGAATATGAAACCAAGAGTCACACCATTGTACTATAAATGTACATCATGTATAATGGAAAAATAAGTGAGCTACATGCTTATCCTTCATTGTGTGTTGAGTCTCTTGTGTGTGTGTTCATCTTCCTCATACACCATGTGTGTGCTTTAACATGGTGTTTAACAAAATCTCTATCTCCTGTCATGTGAAAAGACGCACCACTGTCAAGAAACCACACTGAACCCATCACACTTGAGACCAAGCATGCGATCAGAAAAAAATCCAGCTCAAACTGCGAGGCTAAGGCCTCTCCAGCTGCAGATCCAACAACCTACTTATTTTTCTTCTTCTGTGGAAAATTAGTGGCGTAATGTCCGTGTTGGTGACAGTGAAAGCACTTTACCTTGGACATGTCCTGCTTCTTGCCTTTCGCACCGGAATGAGAAGCTTTTTTTCTCTTCCCCTTCTTTGCTTTGGCAGCCAAAGTGAAATTCTCTTCATCAGAGTTCTTTGATGAAGATCCGTCCCTAGTACTTCATCTTATCTCCTCTTGCACAAGATCTGACCAAAGTCGCTCCCATCTTGGCAATTTCTCCCGACCATTGACAAAGTCCTGATAGGAGTGCCAACTCTTCGGAAGCCCAAGGAGAGCCAAGCTCACCAAGTCCTCATCATCAACAGACACCCACACACTTCCCAACTCATCCCTGCATTGGATGAACTTCGTGAGGTACTTGGGCATACTGTCGCCTTTCTCCATTTTTATGTTCCTGAGTTTATCCTTGAGCGCCAACTTCCTCTAGTCGCTCTTTCTTTGAAATAAATCTGTCAAAGCTTTCCACATCAATAATGGAGAAGTCTTACCATGAAGGCTGGACACTATGTGATCCTTCACACCTTCCAACAGAATCCTTTGACACTTTGATGTCTTCTTTTGCCATGCGTCAAGCACGACAACATCACTAGAAGTAGGCTTTGGAATTTATGCATCTATTGACTCCTTCAACCCATTGTCATCCAGCACCGCCTCCATCCTGTCCTTCCATTCAATATAATTCGAGCTGCCCTCAAGGGCATACTCCAATCACAATCCATTGAAATACATCTCAACTTCGACACCAAGAAAACACTACTGCAAATTCGAATTCCACCAGCACAAAAACTCAACCGCTTCAATGTTTTGCAATTGCTCCAATGATTAATATCACTCTGATACCATGTAGAAATTTTAATAACTGATATATTATTCACCGAGATTCTCCTGATCACACACTATTTTAGCTTCATGCATAATACAAAATCTCTTCTACCATTGATCATTAATTGCGGAAATAAAATCAATTGCATGCACACATTAAAACCACAAAAAATCACACAGTATTTAATGGGAAAACTTAAAGCTGAAAACCCCAACTATCTATATATTATATGTCATGGAGATCATGTAACAATCATAGTACAAGGCTCCTCACAAGCTCTCAGCACAACCTCGAATGGCTACACACTATCAAGCTAGATCTAGTAAAACACATGCTCCAATCTTTTGCCACTTGATAGCCAGCCTCTATTGCATAATCAATGCTATGGGATGGCTCATTAAATAAAATAAACCACCTGAATTGTACTGCGCAATCCTCATGGGTTTCTCCAATTATCTTTTTGTTGCAAATAGCAACTGTATAGTCACAACTGATAGTTAACCTGCTCTTTCACCTATCTTTGCACTGGTCTCCACTGAAATTGTCCATGCACTGAAGTTAACTGATGCATTCTTTAGTTGATTAATGAGTTTATAATTAGTGAATTAATTAATAATTAATTCACACCACTCTCACTAATTGTATCAATTAGTTAAACTAGATACAAATAGCTCAACTATGTTTAGATTAGTTAAACTGAATACAACTCCACTAACTTCCTCAATCAACTCCACCAAACTTTGTCACATGAGTTCTAACTGAAGTATCCATGCAATAGTTCCACATAACCCTCAAGAATAGCGTAATTCCTTCTGTCAGCTCCTGTGCCACATCTGTGCACTTAACTGAAGTGCTCCAAGAGAACAAGATAATGTTTAGAGTCTAAATATTATTAGGAGCTAATAATATTTGACATATCTACTTTTAGACTGGCAATCTAAAAATAGATTCCGCCCAGTATGTCTAAAAATAGAAGTCCATCTATTTTTTCCGACTTGACCAACCATCCACAAATAGCATCCTGCAACTCATAGAACATGATCCGTATGTCTAAAAATAGACATAGTCTAAAAATAGACTTTGCGCCAAAAATAGCCTGCGGGCCCACTTAGTGAAGGCAACTTTTTTCCACTAAGCTCATCATCTTGTTGCAATCTCAACACATCTATCCAGTAAGTCTCACAACTCAAGAAGATGACAAGTAAGTTTCAAAAGATAAAAACTTAGATGTTGCATTTCATATGGGGAACATTTTAAGTGAAGGTTTTGTAACCAACTCAATAACATCCTTGCCAGAAGAAAATAAAAAATTTACCACACACCTAAGAAGGGAAACTCAAACCAAAAAATTTTCCTATCGACATCCAAATCACGGGAGAAAACAACTCAACCAAGCTATGTATTCAGAACATAAACAACAAGCTGATGTTTTGAAGAATACTAATGTCAGTGCAGTCCGCTCAAGTGATCATTCATCCCAAGTTTCAAGTTGCCATAAGATTCCACAGAATATTGATTTAGGATGTTCTAATCCATTTTCAGTGCAACAGTTTTTTTTGTCACTTAGGGGATCATATCAAATTGTATCAACAAAAATGATTGTCCCGAGGTGAGAAGACATGAGTAGTAGAAAAAGAGATCAAGCCTTTTCATCAACAAGCTTTGAGGACAAAGCTTTTTGACGAGGAAGACAGTGTAATGAATAAAATAATGTAAATAATGATTAATTAGTTAATTAGTAATTAGGTTGAAGTGGCATGTCTAAATGAGACATGACCTTACGTGAAGAGGCACCTGCCTAGGTATATAAGCGGGCCTCATTTGTAATTCTCAATCATCAATTCACTCTTCATACTATTTAATATAATATTTGTATCCTCAATGGATATTCTGATATTCCAAGTCTTCTGGAGTATTTAGTTTGAGAAGGAAACTTGTTCGCTTGATCAAATAGCCCAAAATTCCTCGATTTTAGTGCCCAACTGTACAGCCTCCTAAAATCAGAATTTATGTAGAAGATTGAAGTCAAATGACCAAGGGTTGACCACAGTGAAAGCTGCTCAATGCTAAAACAGAAAAGCCCTAAACAGATCAGCGCAGAAAACAATAGCGTCGCTCCACATGTGTGAGGGAAAAATGCCTCCAAAGGCTATCGAACCAATCAGAGCACAATGAGAGAATGTGTGATGAGATGATGAGAAAATGACCTCCAAGTCTCTGCAATTTATATTCACCAATGAGGGTGTGTGAAACATCTCTTAGCCATGTGGGATAAATCTCTCCGACCTTGCACATGTGGAAAATAAATTCAAAATCAATGTTCTACTCATTCGATTATGATGATCTTTAGATCAATCTTGCACCTCTCCGAAAGAGGAATCCAAAAAAAATATGACCATCGTCATATGAGCTGTGCAACATGGAGTTTGGACTTAGTTGCCCAAAATTAACAACTCCTCCAACATTTTCCTTTTCTGAATATGTTCTCATGTCCTCACCCTGGAATTTAGTCGCTGAAGGGAAGCCGACGAATGGGCCATCAAGGATGTGCCCAGTTCTCGATTGCATGTGTCCCATAAATTATGCACCAGAGAGACAATTTTTGGGTCCTCTAAGCATTTCCTGTTGAACTTAAAAGGGATACCAAGTTGCGGCTTCTCAAATTTCCATTTTAATACGATTGATCGATGATTAGATATCATAAGCCCCGCCACCCATGATTTGATAGAACCCAACCATTCCAACAAACTCTCCTACACCATGAAGTGGTCCAACCTCTTAGCAATATAACCATTCCCTTTTCGCCCATTATACCAAGCGGGACACAGTGTCTCAGGGGGTATATCCTTTAGGTGTTGTATATTGCACAAGTCAACAATAAAATCCGGCCATTGGATCACAAAGACTGTGTAAAATCCAACATTCAGCCCGAGTGAAGGTGCAATTGAAATAACCTGCCACAATGAGTGAACCAACCTTGAGAATGTCGTTGTCTGACATCCTCGTCTAGAAAAATCCCCGGTTTATGTATGCGGAATATACATTTATAAAATGTACTCTGGATGGGAAACCTCGCATATAACCCATAAGTAGTATACCAACAAATAACTTGTATGCTCTTAACTATGTCTAGCGGGAATCCCACATGGCCGCCAAGCCACTCGATAGTCCTGTTGAGTCAACTGCAACAATTTTCCATTTTGGGAACATAGAGCAAAAGTAAGATGTTGTCCGAGCAAGTGGAGACATAGTCTCTTGTATTAGCACCAGAAAAGGAGAACAATCATGAAGAAAGTTCTTAAGGGAGACAAATTTTTAGTGATCCCCCAATCCCCGCAAATTTAGTGAGATGCACTGCATTAAGTGACAAGGCATTCAGGCGACAGTGCTCTAAGCACCCGATTAAAAATAGTGGTAATGGGGACATCTCAGAAATTTTCGGAGTGCAGGTCAGGGAGAGAACCTAAATGGGGTATTTCCCGCATTTTTTGTTGCAGGAAGCCCTTCTTCTGTACAGTGACATTCCTAGCGAAGGATGGGCTGATGAAAATGAGAGGAGAAGGGGGGGATTGAGAGTGAATGGTCAATGGTTCTAGGTCCATATGCGGATTGGTAAGCAAATATCCAATATCACTGCCCACAGAATTGTGGGGAGATAGGTCAGGAAGTGGTTTCGTCTGCGAAGAAGGTTGGCAAGGAACAGTTGGAGTGTGATCACCTGAGATAGGTAATTCTAAGCATTTATGTGGGACATCGGGGGGGTAGGTCGTATATCAATAAAATTCGAGTACAAAGGATATGGGGTCACAAAAGACAGGACAAGCCTCGCGAAGGAAGGTTGGCGAGGCAACAGGGTCAGAGGAGAACGCGACAATGCAGGGGATGAAACCCGCGATGGGGTTGGGGCCGAAAATACAGAGGGAGGGATGGGAGAATAAAATGCATGCTATATAAATGCATCCCGACAATATGAAGGGTGGTCTGGAGAATGAAGCATACCTGAGAGGTTCCCTCCATGTTGAGCAATGTTCGACACCGGTGGCTCCGATCGTGGTTCAACCCAATGTGCAGGTGGTGTCCGACTTTCTAGCTTTGAAAACCTTTTGGGACAAGAACGAAACATATGCCCAATATTGTGGCATAAATGACAGTGGAACGAAATGTTCCAGTAATCCAGTGTTTGTTGTTGTAAAATGTGTCTCCATGGCATATCAATATGAGGCGGTAGACCCCCAAAGAATGACAAATCTACCAACACCCAGGTGACCCATTTATCCTGAACACCTAGGCCCTTGGGATCAACAAACACACATTTCCCAATTGAATTTCCTATAGAGGTCGATATGTGCCACGTCCAATACTCTAGCGGCAGCTCCGAGAGCTTGACCCACACCAGATGATTTTGGGGCGTGTCCCGCGTCGGGTTGAACCCAATATACTAGTGATGCAGGGACATAAAGCGTTGGTTGCATACCCAGGGCCTTTGTAATATACAATCCATATTGACCTATGTCATAAAGTGGAAGCTATACCACGCATTCATCAATCTACAGACCTTTGGCGGATAACCCTGTATCGACAACCAGTTATCAGACACCCAATTCAACATGTCACGTTCTTTCTTCCTGTTAAAGTGCCACCTCCCAACAAGTGGATGCTTCTGCAAGCTTACTGATCGATCCCACATAACATCATAACCAAAACTAAGTAATCTGCCCATAGGTGCTGGTTTGAAGGGTTTTGAATGTGAGACATTCCCCTGGCGCAGCGTCCCAATAGTCTCTGGATGTCCTTCCCAGGTATGCTACTTAGCATGTTCGCCAGTTGTCATGTGCGTTACCACCTGCAATGGTGAAAAATATGCGTCCACATGAGTATTGGAGTTGATATCCAAACCACCTTCCACAACCAATGTGGCATTGATTAGAGCCTCATGTGATGAGTTATCAGCCCCCAAAGATGCCAAGTAGGCATCCAATCCAGAGATATTTGCCTTGTTGTAGGATAACCAGCACCTAGGTTAGGAATATGAATGCATAGATCGTCATAACGAAGTAACAACCCAGACGTGTAGGCGGCGCCACATAAAAGCAGGGAGTTGTCTACTTATGCAACAGAATAGCCCGGACCACAGTTTTTTGACGGAATCTGATAAAATAAATTCAAAAAATCAGGTAGTTGGAGTGTTTGGATTGCATTTTTATGGTGGAAATGGATTCAGCACCATAAAAAACCTTGAGGGCACCCAAAATACTGAAGTTTAATGAAGTAATCTAGATTTTAAAAAAAATTTGCCAAATTTTTTCATAATCTTACCAAAATTTCTAAATTATTCTGCGAGTTTTTAAACTCGCTAAATGCAAAGGCAAAGGACATTGTGTATCCACAGCGCCCAATGTGTTCACGAAGAATCCTCCACTAAGATAATAAATGACACCACGCAATAAACAATGCACAAGATAATCCCTTTAACCGATGATATTCGGTCAAATCCCAATGTTCGACGCCAGTGTAAACATAAATACAATGTAGTATAGGACCGTAAGGTGGGAGAAATCAGTACCCTGATTACAAATAGAGCGATACTCCAGAGATATCGCGATCCAATTACCTCCGGTGTAATTACACCCACATTAATAATATGAGAAATTCAAATTCGACGGTACTGGAAAATGCTCTGTAATAATAAGGGGACAGAAGTTCGCCGCTGGTTCAATGGGAAAACGTTGTGCACAAACCAGTTACCCCACTGGATCCTTCAAGGCCTCACAGTATTCTGCTTCCAGCCAAAGAAAAAGGAGGCTTATCCCGATAGCCACAATCCTCCAGTTAGTCCCAAAAGAAAAAGCAGGAAAAATAATAATGTGCATGCAGATTCTTCCAGAAACCCCTTCATTCCCAGTCAGCCAAAAAGGTATACCAATGCTTCCTATTCGCAACAACAACAACAAACGCACCCACAGAAGTTCCACCATCGATGGCAAAGATAGAAACCAAAACTCTTACAGGGTCCCGATATGAAGAAATATCAAGTCCATTTGTGCCATATTGATATACACTTCTGAGTGTAATTACTATCGCCCTTCCCCATCCCACTCGATAACCTAACCTGTATAATGCTACAAAACCATCCGCTCATTGGTACTTCCAGTATCAAATTATAGTACAGTGCAACAACTTTGAATATCTTATCAACATCAGTCCCAACATACAGGATGCACAGACATATTTACCCGCACACATCAGTGCCATCCCACCATCTAATAATTTACCAGGCGAATCTGCTGTTCTTTCAAGCTAATCCTGGAGCCTTCCATCATGTGCTTCCCAAGCATGTCTTCCATACTAACTTCATCAATCCGACATCTCACTTATTCATAGTAGGCGTCTTGCCGCAAAAGTTTTCTGATCATTTTCTTTCTATGTATATGGCAGCTGGAAAATATATCTTAGAAGCAGAATGAATTTGTTTGGATTTGCTAGTTAATGGGAACATTTCGGCCATATTAAACGCGTTAGAAGTGAGGCACCGGCTTTAACCAAGCTGTTTGGCATGTTTAAACGATACCAACAATGCGTACGGACCTCATTTTAAGTTGATTTGCAAATCAGTTGACTGATAATGTTGGTTAAATAGAGTTTCTCATTAATTTCATGGATGATGCCAAGTGTTTGTAAAAACATCTCAATCAAAAATCCTTTTCATTATTTTGTTTTCAGCGTACTGAATTCGTGCTCTAAGTGATTGGAACCGTTTTATTGGTGGTTAAATGCACTTTTGCTTCAATTCATTTTAGTGCATTACGCCGTGTTCGCAGAAATTTCTCCACCAAGATTTTAGTAGAAATTCCTCAACCAAGTTTGTTTCCGTTTTCCTTGGTTTGTGTTAAGTATTTGCTGGTTAAATCTAGTTTTGCCTAAATGTACAATTTATGGTCATTATGTTGATTATGAACTTTACAATGGTACCCACCCTTCATGGGTTCAAGGGCTGTGTGAATGCCTTTGTGAAGCACACGGTTAAACGAAGTAATTTGTTTTTGTTTGAAGCTGTCCACAAAGTGTTTGATAAAATTCCTATACCTCAATTGGGGTTAAGACATTGTTTGAGGTTGCCCACGAAGTGTTTGACAAAATTCCTATACTTCAATTGGGTCTAAGACATTACAATGCATTGAATATCGCTTTGTGCTTATGAAATCACAACTATAAACCACAGAATGTTGTGTTGCTTCTGCCACGCATACATTTCAATATTAACTTGTTAGTTAAGATAATACCCAATCCTAAATTGGCAGACAATTACTTATTATTTTCCATGGAAGTATATCATTTTTCAAATGACCTAGATTGCAAATATTGGCTTAATGAATTATCGTGGTTTTATCCTTTCATTCTGCCATGCAAAAATAAAATTCCTGTAAATTTCTTGGGATGGGACTACTTTTTGCATGTGATAATCGACTATTGAAAATACAATTGGACCCCCGATCGGGGTGAGTACAGGATGAATTTGATTATTTTCCTCCACGTGTTGGATGACTTGCTGCTCCATTATGAGCCTGGTCCTTTGGCAGTTGAATTTGCTTGATGCTATCACCTCACCATCACCTTGCATGCACAGGCCAGTTGTGATGATTAATGCTTTGTCAGACGCCTTCATTCCTCACTTTATGCGGTGGTTTGATCATCTTCAGGTTGTTTTTCACATTGCTCTCCAGTCTCTGTCTTGGCTCTGTCTTGGAGTATTGTTGCAGGTCCGAGCGTCTTTTACCCGAGCGCGTTTTCATTGGCGGTGTGTGGGGTATGTAATGGCAATCTTCTTTCTGTATAATCCTTATGTACAGTTCGAATCTCTGTCGGCTTTGTTTCAGTCTCATTTCATGCATCCAGTTATGGTTTCTCCATGTTTCTGTTTCCACTGGGTTGCATTTAGTGTTGGGCATCTGGGGGATAGTGTGGTCGAGCCTTATTTTCGTAGCCCCCCAGCTTGGCTATCGGTTTTTTCCGGATGCGATAGTTATCAATTCGATTGGCCTTTTCAGTTTACCTGGTCCTGTTTTCCCACCATACAGGGGGTTTGCTCTTCTGTGGGATGTCTTCGTATAGTTTTAATGGAGGTGGTTTCTTTGATTATGGCTCATGCAGCTTTTATTCGGCATTGCATGCATGGGGTTCGTCTTTCTATTGGTTGCTACTGCATCGAATCGGTAGTGCTAGTTTTTTTCACAGAGGTTTCTCCAGTTTTTGTTCTAACTTGCCTGCATTCTGCGTCACTGTTTCTGATGGGTTGCCATTCTCGACATTTTGTGAGACAGTCTACTTTCCTCCATATGGTTGTGCCAGCGCTTACAGGGGTTTTGAATCTGTTTTCATTTTCAGTATGTCAGTATTTCTCTTATGTTTGCTCAGGACCTGTGTATGTTTCCTCTTTACATTTCTCTGTTTAGTCTCAACGACAGCATGGTGTTTGCTATTGGCTTAGTATATATAGCAAGATTTTGGTGGTGCTGTTCTTTCTTCATTATCTTCTCTGTGCGCTTCGCTATGGGTGGCCCTCTGCTCCTTTCGCTACTGCATTTCGCTACCCGGTTCTGCACGTTGGAATTGGTTTCGTGCTGTTTTCTTTAGTCTTGACTTATCTTCTCTTTACTGTCCTTTTGGCCACAGGCCTCTTTGCAAGTCCTTCAGTTGACAATATGGTGAAGCCGCAGCCTAGGAAGCTCAAACGAGATCGGCATACCACTCCTGGCGCAGGTTCCAGTAGGCGGGGTCGGAACACAAATACCGAGGTATTGCAAGAGTTGGCTCAGGTTTACGAATATGGTAATCAGGATAAGATTAAGTCTCAAATTCAAGGTTGGGAAGTCGAAACTGACAGTCAAGAGGTGCATATGGATGAGCAGCTCTCCCATTTGGACTTCTTAACTGACCCAGGTAGCACTCGGGGCCGTGCTTCTCTCTTCCAGCGATCAGTCAAGACTTATTGAAAGTTGAAGTGTCTCCTCGCCAAGGCTCTGGCAGCAACAGAGAAGCAGAGTCTCACCTCCTCTATTCTGTTTGAGTTGCAGCAACTGAAGATGGATATGCATGCCATGACCAAGGTACAGATTCAATTGAATGAAAAGGTGGGCAAGTTGGAACAACAGGTGCAGCTCCTTCATAGCAGGTCACAGGTGTTTGGTCCCGCTGCTAATGCTTTGGCTCCTGATTTAGTTGGTTAACTCCTTTCTTGTTTACGTAATTTTGGGTACTGTTAGCTATATTTTTGGTCTTGGTTGTAACAACTTTGGACATACTACAACCCTTAAAGTTGTTAGACATAGGCTTAGACAATTTCGGTTTTGGTCTGCTTACAACTCGTTGCGGTGGCCAACAGACCTGGTTTCCTTTGGGCAGGTTGAGGTCACTGCTTTGGTTTTTTCCTGTATAACTCTTTGCCCTTTATATTTTCCGTAAATGAAAGGTCCTCTGAAGCTTACAAATAAAATAAAAAAAATAAAATACAATTGGATTACATTAATGGAAGTAACGTGACCAAAATGAAATTTTGAAGAGATAGTACAATACAAAATCATGGGTGAACATTACATGGACTTGTTCACATTTTTGTACAAAATGTAAATAGTTCAAATTTGACGATACACACAGAATGGATTAGCTACTCTTTTCCTATGAAAGGATATTGTTTTCCAAATATTGGCTTAATGAATTCTCATTGTATTATCCTTTGATTCTGCCTTGCAAAAAAATCTTCCTTGTAAATTTCTTGTGATAATGGGTTATTGTCTACGGAATATTTGTTCCAGATAGATCCACTTGAATGGATCACTTCTTACTGGTTCAACCACGGAGATTGACTCCAAGGGTGTTGAGAGAATAGAAATCGTGACCTCTCAATAACAAAGGTGTTTTAACAATGAGGAGCTAACCAATTGACCAATTAAACTAACCCTCAGAGTTGGTAATGGACTGTTTCTTGTGTGTAATAATGAACTGTTTCTTGTAAATCCTGATGTGTTATATTAATAAAAGTATAGAGACCAAAGGGAAAATTTGAAAAAATAGTACAGTATAAAATGATGGGTGAAAATGCAATTGCCTTTCAATGGACTTGTTTATATTGCTTTACAAAATTGAAATAGTTCAAAATTAATTGTTTTTGTACCTATGACTTATGGTTAGATGGTTCAATTGATGAATCAAACCTAACCCTTGGAACTAATGTTGGTTCAATAGATAATTTTACTAAACCCATGGAAAGAATGTTTTGATCAATGTTTTAATAACCGCCCGGTCTGGCTCAGAATCATCTGAGTTGATCGAGCTGACCCCCTGCCCGGACCGACTCGGTAGAGAAATCGGTTGGGGGGCTAGTTTGTGACCGAACCGGGCGAGCTGGTCACCGACTCAACGGTTTAGTCACAAACTGACCGACTCAGCCGAACTCGAGTTAGACCGGCCGAGCCAGTCCCAACCAGCCGCAGACCCCACTTTTGCCCAAAAATGGACTCCAAAAGGGATTTTTGTTTGCTGTTAGGGTTTTGTTAAGGCCTCTAACCCCTCCCTATCCTATTAAAGCTACCCAACACCTCTCATTTCCTCACAACTATCTCATTGCATTTGAGTAGGCATTTGTGAGGAATTTGTGAAGAGTTGTGGAGTTGGTTTTTGGAGGAGCTTTGAGGAGTCTCTTGGGCAAGCTTTGGAGCAGCAGTGAAGAACTTATTGAGCAAGATTTGGAGTAGCATTGAGGAGTTGGTTTGTTAGAGCAACATTGAGGAGGCTAGAGCTTAGAGGTATTTTTTATTTCCCTTCTAAAATGTGCCTTTGCTTGTTTTTTTTTTGCAAATATGAAAATGGAAAACATAGATTTTTGTGAAAGAAATGGACATAGAATGAGTAGTTTTTTTTTTTTTTCATTTTCAGATTTAAACCTTTCATTTCCAAGTCAAAAGCTCAATCCAAAATGGCCCCTAGAATGAAAGATGCTGCATGGGCATATGCTGAAATGGTTGATGATCAAATGCATTGCAAATTTTGTAAGAGAAAAATTAAGGGGGGTGGAGGGGGCGTTCATAGGCTGAAACTACACTTGGCTGGTCTTAGAGGCCAAATTACTCCATGTGAAGCACCAATAGATGAAATTGGGGAAATTAGGAAGGAGTTGAGAGATCAATTTCAAAAGTTTGAGGAAGACAAAGCTAGGAAAAAAGAAATAGAGACTGAAATTGGGAGGAAGAGAAATATAAAGCACACGATGACTGCCAACCCAAATTTTGATTATGAGGGTTCTTCATCTATCCATTGTGTTGATGCATCAAACCCCTCTCACTCTGTTCCACCCTCTTTGGAGTCTATTCAAGAAAAGGGTAAGGGTGCAATGAAAAATAAGGAGACTATCAAAAGTTTTTTCACACCCTCTTCTCCCTCTGATAGTGCACATGGTCCTACAACTACTAGAGGTCAAGGGCAACCCACTTTAGATCAACATTGGAAGAAATAATTGAGAGAAACTGCTTGTGATTACATTGCTAGATGGTGGTATGATGTTGATATTCCCTTTAATGTTTCTTGTTCACCATATTATGAACCTATGTTTGATGCCATATATGTTGTTGGAAAGGGCTTCAAAGGCGTTACTATGCATGAGTTAAGAGGATCTCTTTTGCAAAAAGAGATTGTGTCCATTGATGAATATTTGAAAGAATTCAAAAACTCATGAACACAAACAGGATGTACCATCATGTTAGATGGATGGATTGATCAGAGGAATCGTACCATCATAAAATTTCTTGTCTTTTGCCCACGGGGAACCATGTTTCTAAGATCAGTGAATGGATCTGATAGGGTGAAAGATGCACACTTGTTGTTTCAACTTTTGGATGAGGTTTTTGAAGAGGTGGGGATGGAAAATATTGTTCAAATCATCACAAATAATGCCTCTAACTATGTCCTTGCTGGTAAATTGTTAGAGGAAAAACAAAAAACCATATTTTGGACCCCATGTGCTACACATTACATAGACCTTATGCTTGAGGATATTGGTAAAATAGATTGGATCAAGAACACTGTAGAGCGTGGCAAAAACATCACAAAATAAATTTACAATCACTCATGGATTTTGAACCTGATAAGGAAACACATAGAGGGCAAGGATATTATTAGGCCTGCCATCATTAGATTTGCAACACATATTTTTACATTGCAATCTATGGTTTCCCAACATAGAAACTTGCAAAAGTTGTTTTCCAGTGATGAATGGAATGAATGTCAGTGGGCTCGCAAACAGGATGGAAAAGATGTGAAAAAGAAAATTAATGAAGAAATATTTTGGGAAAAGACAGCAGAGATTGTGAAGGTTGCTGAGCTACTGGTTAAGGTGTTGTGGTTGGTGGATGAGAAAATATTGGCTATGGGCTTCATCTATGAGGCTATGGATCAAGAAAATGAGCAAATAAAGGAAAAATACAAGGACAAAGTGGGTAAGCATGGGCCCATTTGATAAATCATTGATCAAAGATGGAACAATCAACTCCATTGCCCTATACATGCAACTGGGCATTTTTTGAACCCAAGGTATCATTATAGAGCTCAAAAAGAAAGAGCTTTGACTTGGGAGGATAGAGATGGATTGATTGATTGCATTGATCGCATGATCCCCACGGAGAGTGACCAGTTGATGATACACAATCAGATCACTGTGTTCAACAAAGCCACAAGTACCTTTAACAAGAACCTTGCAAGGATTGCAAGGGAATCAGATGAGCCAGGTAAACAAAGAATTTCAATTTTCAAATTCATATTTTATTATTTTGTTTAATTGTTTATAATTTCAAAGTTGGATATAATTTGTTGAGTTAACTGAAACTCATTACACAACTATGTTTTTTGCAACACAATGGTGGGAGGCATTTGGTAGCCATTGTCTTCAATTGTAGAGGTTTATAATCCGCATTTTGATTCAAACTTGCAGTGCTTCTGGGTGTGAGCACAATTGTTCTATCTTTGAGAGGATTCACACAAAGAAGAGAAACCGTTTGGAGCAAAAATGGTTAAATGATCTAGTGTATATCCAGTACAACCTCCGACTAAGACACAACCAATTGCTGAACAAAAGACCTGATTCAGATCCCATTGTGTTGGAGGATATTGATCCAACATCAGATTGGGTAGTGGAGACTTCTCCACCAGAGTTTGACTTTGATTAAGATATTGGTGTGGGGATGGAATTCGATTCACAGGTAGAGGCTCAGCTAAATGTAGATCCACTAGTAGTAGGCCTAGGCCCAAGTCCTCCAGTTGCAGCCGCGGGCACTTCCTTTAGTCAGCCATGACGGAAACGCATAGCTCGTCTATCTCAGGCTCAACGTGCTACAGTTCCAGTTGAGGATGTTGATGAGGAGGAGGAGTGAGGGGTTTCTCCTTTTGATTCAGAGTTTGAGCCAAAGGATATTGCCTTGTGAGATGTCTAGCAGTAGTGACTAGCCATGTTTTGTTGTAAAGGTCATTTAGAGCCTCCTTAGTTATATTTCTTGTTCTGATCTCTATATCATCATCATGTATGTATTATGTACTATGTATTGGACAGTGCATATTGGACAATGCACAGGGTGCAATTTTGATATAATGGATATATTAATGAGCCTACTTTGATCATGTGTTGTCTTTTGTCTATATTATAATGCTTTGTGTTTGGAAACATGAATGAAATTCTTTAAAATTACCTTAAAAAAAATAAATTAGACTGAGTCATTAAAACCGAACCGGCCAAGTCGATACTGAGTCAAAGTCGGAGTTGGAGTTGACCATCGGCCAGTCAGAGTTTTAAAAAACTGGTTTTGATATGTAACTTTTAAGTGTTTATTAAACACATGAAAATGTAATTATATTGGAACATTTCCCATACTCAAATCTGATAAGTGCATCTAAACTTTATAAATGAAAACTGTGATAGATACAAGGAATAATAGAAAGTTACCTAAACTTTATAAAAGAAAACTGTGATAGATACGAGGAATAATAGAAAGTTATCAGAAGGTATGTGGTTGAAAGTAAGGAACCAGAAACCATGACAGAGTTGAGTATGACATACAAATCATGATCTATAGACCTAACAAATTATTGAGATAAAACTGAATATAACATTTAATAGATGACAAATTATTCATATCTAATGGATATAATTGCTAGATGGAAATGAAGAGAACATAAAAAGAAGAGAATTCAGCCAGCACTCGAAACAACATCACGGAGTGCTTTTGTTGTTATGGCTATTTGGCAATCTCTTGACAACCAGTCTTGATGAAATTTTGTATGGCATCCAATAAATCTTGTGTGTGCTGTGAGATGTTGGCGTCCATGGTATTGAGATGAAAACAATGTCCCACATTCTTACATTTGAATACCTCCACACTCTTCCCCGCAATTTTCATGGCTTCGCAATACTCAAACTGCGTGTCACGGACCAGATCGTGGTCTGCTATCACCACCAGAAAGGGAGGGAGCTTCATATGTTGGAGATTTGGGGCTAAGGGCCCCGTTGGATTGGAGACGAGATGGTCTTTAGTGTTGCCCTCTGGAACTGCAAGACTGAATAATTTGTCCACCATTTCAGTGCTGAGCATAGCTAGGTTTGGAGGAGTCTCCATCTCGGATTTGCTCCTCTCCTCTCTCACAAATCCCGGGTGTATCATGATGCCCCCGCAGAGCTTGAGGGGATGTAAACGTTCCATAGGTGTTGCACGAATGGCCACCTCGTGTACCAGGTTTCCTCCAGTGCTTTCTCCGAGGACAAAACACTGCGTGAAATCTCCAAATGTACTCAGCCACGGATCTTCCCAGTCCCCGAGCGCCAGACGGTAGATCCATTCAAGAGATTCGATCCCGTCTTCACATGTTGTAGGAAGACGATGTTCAGGGGCTAGCCTGTAATTGATTGACACACACATCACCCTGCACTGCTTCACAAGCCGAGAGAGAAATAAATTTAACATCTTTGATCTGCACTTCCTATACAGAACCCTCCACCATGGAAATGAAGCAGAACGGGGTATTTCTCCACTTGGCTCATATGATCTGGCGAAGGTTCAGGCAAATAAATGCGAGCCCAGATGCCCGTATGAGGATTGATCTCCAAATCTCTGGTTGCCACTCCATTCACAAATGCCTCAGAAGCAGTCACTGGTGTCGTCCAAATGTTTGGGGGACGCTCGATTGTGCCATCGTTGTAGATCCGAATTACACCACGAATTTCATCAACGATTTGCTTACTCATTTTGTTAATCTATAATCCAGTTGCCTGCACTTGGTGAAGCTGTCAAATGGCTTTTCGAATATGTATGCTTTATAGAAATATATGCATTGGGCTCAATTTTCTCATCCAAGTATATTCGTCTGAGCGATTCGTTGAATCATAAGCGGTTCAACATAAACAGACCAATTAGTCTAACAACGAGAGCTTTGTTTGACTTGGGCTTTTGCAGCGAAAAATCTAAAATACTCTGTTGAACACTATCTTAACTGTTCTGAAGATATTTATATATTAAAACACCAGGGCTATATATTATATTTATTTAAATTTATTTAGTCTGCGTAGGGAGCCGTCTCCTAGATTTATAGGTCCCCGTTTCTCTGGTTGATATTTAGTCAGAAACCGCCTTCTAGATTTATAGATCTTAGTTTATTTTCTTTATGGTCGGTGATGAGCCGCCTTTTGGATTTAGAGCTTGGTTTGTCACGTTTATATTTAGTCACGAAGTGCCGCTTTCTAGATATTTGGATTTGGGTTTGGGTTTAGACTTAAAATTTTTATATATAATATATATGTTAAACACCATGTTGAAGCACACACATGGTGTATGAGAAGAATAAACACACACACACAAGAGATTCAACACACAATGAAGGATAAGCGTGAGGCTTTCTTATTTTTCCATTATACATGATGTACATTTATAATACAATGGTGTGACTCTTGGTTTCATATTCCAAGGTCACTTGGGCTCCATTGTGACTTTTCGCATTCCACACCTACCCATGTAGGATTAGGTGTTCCAACATCCCCCCTTAATCTGAAGGGGTATGTGTGAGTCCAAGAAAAGAGTTGTAATACAAATCTACAAAGTATACATGGCAGCACTTGGGCTGAATCAACTCTCGGAAATGTTGTAAAAAAGAGGTGGTTTTAGGATGACCACAAACACTGGAACGCAAAACTTGTTGCAGTTCCCGGAACTCTTCCAAAACTGGCAAGAAGCTGAAGGCTTCTGCTAGAGGAATTGTCCCTCATAAAAAAGGGAGACCTTCGACCTAAAAGAAGGGAGGTCTACTACTTGTGGTGGTTTTAGGTTGTCCACCAACCAAAGATGATGGTTTTAGGTTATCCACCAACCGAAAATGATGGTTTTAGGTTATCCACCAACCGAAGATGATGGTTTTAGGTTATCCACCAACCGAAAATGCTCATGGGCATCCGTATCTCTGGCTACATCTCTGAATCCGGAATGACGAATTGTGGCTCAGGCTCGCTTGAACTGCTGGCTACAACTCTGAACATGGAATGAGAGATTGTGGCTCAGGCTCGCTTGATCTGTCGTCGAAGCTTGTACATGACCACCATTTTCCCCCTTGTCAGGGACAAGGTGAGATGATGGCGAAAACTCAACTGCAAGTTTGCTCAATATCCGTGAACATGTTCTGACATGCGACTTAAACATCTTCTTAGCTGCTGATGCCCATTGCCAAGAAGCGATCCATCCAAGATGAATCTTGATTCTTGCAGGAGGCTTGTGTCTGAAGTATCTGTCTGAAGAATGGGTGTGTCGAACACAGTGCTTGCATGGATGAAGATCAAAACAGTGATCTTTCATATGGCCAACTCGATCACAGTGTTGGCATTTCTCAATCTGTTGTGGAAGTGGAACATGATCTGGAACAGCTGCAGGTGAACTTTCATACAGGAATCTGGCACTCTGAAATTTGATAGGCTTGGTGTAGTCTGGAATATGAAAGGACACATCCTTGTCATATACAAGACTAGTTCGGTGCTTGTTGTGGAAAAGCTCTTCCCAAGGTCTGATGATGGGCTTGAGAAGTGCAGGTTGAGCTACTGCATCTGCATGTACATATGCTCTAGTACAAGGAATTGAATGTGAATCAACTGAAACTTTGCTGACTTGCTGCTGATGGGAGTCTTTCACAATGTTCTGAACAGAAACAGGTTCAGAATGGTGACTCTTTTGGTGAAGTTCATCTTGTTGGAGCTGAGATTCCAACTGCAAAAACTCAATCTTTTCTTGTGCATCTTGTAAACAAATCTGAATATTACAAAGAGCATCCTTGCTCATTTTTATCATGTCATCAACATTTGAATGAATGAGGTCATTCAACAACATTAATGCCTCATTGATTTTGGCCTTTTCAACAACTTAGGCTCAAAAAATGAAAGGGTGTCGGATTCAACCGAAAATGCACCCGTGTACAATATGATTCAACAAATACAAATGACTGCAAAGAATTTCCAACTATGGAAATCTCAAAGTACAAAATCTGCTCCTCAAATGATGGAGGGCAATCAACAATCCATCAACTCAAATACTGATTATGAATGAAGATGCAAATTCCACTCACAATACAATGTCAGTTCAATACAATATCTCTGCAAAATATTTGTAAATTTGTAGCTGAAAACACGTGCAAGAATCTTATTATGGCAGCTGAATTTTCTTCTTCAAATAGTTGTTTTCAATGATGGCAAACTTGTCTTCAAATGTGAAATTCTTCAAAAAATCACCCTTATGCCACAAATCATAAAATGGAAAACTGCAATTGTCTCTATATATTCAGTCTACCTGCTCCTCATATGCCATTTTCTCTTCTTCTACTGTTCATATTCTTTCTTCAATGTCCTTCCTCTCTCTCTCTCTGCTGTTTTTTTTTTTTTTTAATTAATTAAAAAAAAAAATTTAATTAAAAGGGAGGGAATTTAAAAGGGAAGGGAAATTAATTTAAAAGAGGGGAAGTTATTATATGAAGGGGTTTATTAATGGGGGAGGGGGGCTATTAAATAAAAAATTAAAATGGGAAAAAGATTTTTATTTTATTTTTTTATTTTTATTTATTTATTTATTTATTATTATTTTTTTTATTAAAGAAAGGAAATTAATTAAAATGGGAAAAGAGCTTTTTAATATAATATGAGGGGGGAGGTATTTAATATAATATGAGCGGATGAGAGATATGTGAGGGGGGAGGTATTAATATAATGGTGGTATTGTAAAATGGGAGACATAAGTGAGGGAGGGTCAAAGGTGAAAGGGTTAGGGACGTGGGGAAGGCCGAAAGGCCGTGAGGGAGATGTGAGGAGGGGCGGGCAAGGAGTGGAGTTTAACGCAGGTGGAGTGCCTGTTGGGAAGGCCGAAGGCCGTGGAGAGGGTGCGTGAGGGAAGGGGAGGCTGGAGTAATAAGGAGCGTTGTAATGTGCAGAGGGTATAGCGTAGGCTAGGGAGCAGAGGGCGTGTGAGAGGGAGTCGAAGTTGCAGGCAGGGGGTTCGATGTGAGAGACCGCAAAGGAGGGTGCGGTTGTTAGTTGGGAGCGCTGTAAGGTGAGATGCTATGGAGCGATAAGGGGTATAGCGGGTTGCGTTAAAAAAATTTGAGGGCGTATTGTGATTGCAGGGTGCGGAAGGTGTGTTGCGTAAGGGCTTTGTAAAGAGCGTTAAGCAGATAGGAGGAGGTGGTAGTTTGCAGGTGTAAGAAGGGAGGTTTGGGATGAGTGGGGTTTGAATCGATTTTGATTTTTTTTTAATTTTTTTTAATTTTTTAATTTTTATTTTTTAATATAACAACAGCAGAGAATAGAGAGCAGAGAGCATAAATTTCAGCTTTGAAAATAGTAGAATTTTTCTCCTTTCAAATACACAGCAGATTTTTTTCTTCAAATGTATAGCAGAACAAATCCAGCAGCAGCAGAAACACAGTTCAGAAACTCAGAATTTTTATTTTTTTATTTTTAATAGCCCAGCAGCCCAGAATTTAGAGAACTCTGAAATCTCAGAAATTTCTTCAAAAATCCTGTTTAAACTATTTTCCAGCAGCTCAAAAATGCAGAGATGAAGAATTTTCCAGCAGAAAAAACTCAGATTTCTTTTGCAATAAAAACCAGAAACTTCTTCTTCTTCAGAAACTCAATTTAAACACTTTTCAACAGCTCTTTCAAAATGATGCAGATTTTAATGAACAGAAATTGCAGAGAAAAATTAGAATGAAAACCTTCAGATGGGTAGTGCTGCCTTCTTCAAAACCAATGCTGAATGCTGCCAATTTTTGAATGCTGATCCTTCTCCAAAACACTTTTGAATGGCGGAAAAAACACTGCTGCAGAAATCTCTGAGTGCTTCAGATGTGTAGTGCTGCTCCCAATTTCTGAGTGCTGCAAAAATGCCAAGAATTTTTGTAGATATGCAGGCCATAAACACAAATGGCTCACTCAATTTGGAGCAGGGCCAACAATCGCCCGCTCTGATACCATGTTAAACACCATGTTGAAGCACACACATGGTGTATGAGAAGAATAAACACACACACAAGAGAAACACACACAATGAAAGATAAGCGTGAGGCTTTCTTATTTTCCATTATACAAAGATGTACATTTATAGTACAATGGTGTGACTCTTGGTTTCATATTCCAAGGTCACTTGGACTCCATTGTGACTTTTCGCATTCCACACCTACCCATGTAGGATTAGGTGTTCCAACAATATATAGTTAGTCATGAGTTGCTTTCTACATATATGGACGTTGGCTTCTCGAGATTTTGGAATGTTATTTCATATATTATATATATATAAAATAACTTATTTAGTAGAAAATGAGTATTTTTTGTTGGGTTAAGAGTTAGTTTATTTAGGATGTAAGGAAACAACTCGAGGTAGGGTGATGAATTAATTTGCATTCGTCGATAGTGATGGCTATTTTTACTTTGTGTTTCACCACTGAATTAGATAGATTATATATATGTGTGTGTGTGTTTTATTTTTCCTTAATTTATGATCAAAATCTATATATATTTATTATTACATTGTTGCTCTAAACCTCTCCCATGTTTGTCTCGGAGAGAGAAGATTCTTTATGTTGGGTGCATTCAACATTTGGGGAATATTCGCCAAAATCAGGTTATATGATCATTATAAATGATAAGAGGTTGTGGTAGTTGGATTGGTGGTGGAGGAAATTATGGAAAATTTTCTGCTCAACGAAAACACGATTGTTTCAGTGGT
This sequence comes from Pinus albicaulis, assembly GCA_034641835.2. NCBI lineage: Eukaryota > Viridiplantae > Streptophyta > Pinopsida > Pinales > Pinaceae > Pinus > Pinus albicaulis. Next base: position 380,768,137 of record CM076569.1, on the reverse strand, counting down.
GTATCCTGGAAAATAAAGTCCCCATAGGGGACAATTTAGAAAAAAAGATGCATGGTTGGGCCCAGCTGGTGTGCCCTTTGTAAAAACATTGAGGACACCGTGTATCACCTTTTCTTCACATGCCCTTGCTCTCAAGGAGTATGGAAATCAGTAAGAAACTTTTTGGGTATCGTCTCAAATTGGCATGGTGCATCCATCAATGCTTGCTAGAAGTAGTGGTGGGATCAAGAAAAACAAAAAAAGAACAAGATTTGACCTTTACTCATCAGTTGGGGAATTGGGATCTCAAGGAAGAACGAAAAAATTTCAAGACAAGTCTACTACTCCTGACAGAGTAGCAGAGTAGTTGTGCAAGTCATTGCTACTTTCTCTCTTCTACATGTTGCATTATCCACACATACTCCCCGTAATATTATCGTTGAAGAAGTAGATCACCCTTACACTTAGAATTATTTTGATGGGGCTTTAACTCAGGTGAATCTATGGGGGTTATATTACAGCTGCAGGAAAATCACATTTTCATGCTTCAGTTTGGTTTCAGAAGAGGCTCAATTAATTAATTATTTTGAGTTACTTAGTCTTGAACTTCTTCTTTTATTTTCTATTGAGAAGGGATGTTGTTAGCTGCAAATATTTTATGATTCTATGATTGTTATAAATTGATTTAATGAGATTTCGAGATGTCACATGCACAAATTGTATCCAATCCTTGAAGAGTTTTTAAAATTAAAACATGTTTTTGACCGGATCTCATGTTGTCATATTACAACTACAAAATCATTGTCTAAAGCAAACATTGTGCAGGTTTTGGGCACTTGGAAAATCATTGAGAAGATAGGCGTTAATGTCTCAAAATATTATTGCAAACCTTTTAATAAAGGCTTGTAGAAGGAGCATTAACAAGGATGGCTATAAAAACTACATATATTTTATTTCTTTGATAAAATTTGTAGAAGATTGGAAGGATATGTTCATAAGGTGGTTTTGTTTTCCATATATCTTTTTGTTGATGGACTAATATTTGAGACATGATATAGGCATGTTATACCCCCTTTTTTTATTTTTTGGATGGATACTAAGCCAATTTTTAAATGCACATTAGTGCATATACAAAATGTGATTTTCTTTTCCATAATGAAAATTACGATTTTTTCCTCAATGAATGTTGTCAATAAAAAATATGTGTGATGCCTTTTTCTCCTCCATAACCTTAATGCCTTTAAAATGTCCATCCCGAACAACACAATTTATCTTGTGACTAAGGTTGTCCATGACAAGTATAAATAACAGTGGGGAGAGATTGCATCTCTGGCGGAGGCCCCGCCCCACTTTGAATAAACGAGAGAGTAACCCATTGATCAAAACAACTAGTTGTGCATTGGTGATGCACCCCATAATCCACTCAACAACAGTAATGGAGAGACCAATTTTTGTTAGTATGAGTCGTAAGAATGCCCAGTCAACGCAATCATAAGCCTTGCAAAGGTCAATTTTCATGACCAATGCTTCCATTTTCTTGGTGTGAATGGAGTGAATGATCTCGTGGGTGGAGGACGCTATGTCATGTATGAGTCAATTGTGCAAGAATCCATATTAATCCTAGGTGATGAATTTGGAGAACACTGCTTTGACTCGCTTTGCAATAGTTTTAGAAATAATTTTGTATGTAATGCTGCATAATGAAATGGGACGATAATCCTGAAATCATTTAGTTGTCGAGGTTTTAGGTATGAGTGTAATAAAAGTAGAGTTAATTTCACCATGAATGTATCCCTCCCTGCGAGACTCCTCCACCATGTTGTGTATTATAACCTGCATCATAAGATCCGAGAAATGTGCCAAAAATTCAATCGTCCACTCGTTGGGGCCCGGTATTTTGTCCCGCGCAAAGGTCTGTAGAACCCGAGTTATTTCTGTCAGTGAGATAGGACATGTTATTTGTGCAATGTCCTCATTAGTAAACATCACCGGGAAATCAGCAGAACCCCATAATTGGTCCTCCACGAATCGTTCGTGTCTTTTCCTGAATATTCCTTCAAAATATCTGACCACCTCTGCTTGTATTGCCTCTGTCATGTGGGATCGATGTCCAAATTCATTGACAATTTCCCATATTGCATTCCTTTTTTTTTTCGCATGTTGGTAAAGGTGTGGAAATATTAGTGTTCTGATCACCTTCCCACAATCAAATTGTGCGACTCTTCAATCTCTAGGTTTGTTCCTGTTGAAGAAGGATCTGATGCTTCCTGTCCTCCAAGACTTTAATTCTATCCCAGCATGCTTGTGAGAATGTACCACCATCCATTCCATTATATATGGCTTGTGTTTCCAAGATAATATCGTTTAACTCCTCCAACATTTTCCTTTTCCGAATACGTTTCCATGTCCTTACCCTAGATTTCAGTCGTTGAAGGGAAGCCAACAAATTTCATGTATTTCAGAAATTATGCACCAGAGATACAAATTTCGAGTCCTTTAACCATGTCCTATTGAACTTAAAAGGGACACCAAGTTGGAGCTTCTCAAATTTCCATTTTAACACGATCGACCAATGATCAAATATCATAAGCCTCACCACCCATGATTTGACAAAACCCAACTGTTCCAACAAACTTGCATGCTAAAGGCCCCGTTGGATTGGAGACGGGATGGTCTTTAGTGCTGCCCTCTGGAACTGCAAGACTGTACAATTTGTCCACCATTTCAGTGCTGAGCATAGCTAGGTTTGGAGGAGTCTCCATCTCGGATTTGCTCCTCTCCTCTCTAACAAATCCCGGGTGTATCATGATGCCCCCGCAGAGCCTGAGGGGATGTAAACGTTCCATAGGTGCTGCACGAATGGCAACCTCGTGCACCAGGTTTCCTCCAGCGCTTTCTCCCACCAGAAAACACTGCGTCAAATCTCCAAAGGTACTCAGCCACGGATCTTCCCAGCCCCCACGCGCCAGACTGTAGAGCCATTCAAGAGATTCGATCCCGTCTTCACATGCTGCAGGAAGACGATGTTCGGGCGCTAGCCTGTAACTGACTGACACACACATCACCCTGCACTGTTTCACAAGCCGAGAGAGAAATAAGTTGTAACATCTCTCATCTGCACTTCCTATACAGAACCCTCCACCATGGAAATGAAGCAGAACGGGGTATTTCTCCACTTGGCTCATATGATCTGGCGAAGGTTCAGGCAAATAAATGCGAGCCCAGATGCCCGTATGAGGATTGATCTCCAAATCTCTGGTTGCCACTCCATTCACAAATGCCTCAGAAGCAGTCACTGGTGTCGTCCAAATGTTTACGGGACGCTCGATTGTGCCATCGTTGTAGATCCGAATGACACCACGAATTTCATCAACGATTTGCTTACTCATTTTGTTAATCTATAATCCAGTTGCCTGCACTTGGTGAAGCTGTCGAATGGCTTTTGTTATTGACTTGGGCTTTTGCAGCGAAAAATCTAAAATATCTGCTGAACACTATCTTAACTTTTCTGCAGAGCAGATATTTATATATTAAAAAACCAGGGCTATATCTTATATTTATTTAAATTGATATAGTCTGCGTAGGGAGCCGTCTCCTAGATTTCTCTTCTCTGTTTGATATTTAGTCAAAAACCGCCTTCTAGATTTATAGATCTTGGTTTGTCTTCTTTATGGTAGGTGTTGAGCGGCCGCCTTCTGGATTTAGATCTTGGTTTGTCATGTTTATATTTACTCACGAACTGTCGCTTTCTAGATATTTGGCTTTGGCTTTGAGTTTAGATTGAGAAATGTTATTTAGTGGGAGTAGGTGGTGAAAGAAAAAAATATGGATGAGACACAATTATACATAAATGAAAAAATAGAATATTTATTGCAATGTTTGTTTCACACATAGCAAAGAGCTAACTAATTTTGAAATATATATGTGCTGTTTTCCACATATATGGATATTTGCTTCTTGTTTATAGAGATTTTGAAATGTTATTTTATATAATTTATATATAAAAAAATAAATAATTTATATATGAAAAATAAATTATTTAAAATGTGTTCTATAAATAAGTAGAAAATGAGTTTTTTTTGCTTGGTTAAGAGATAGTTTTTTAGGATGTAAGGAAACTAATTAATAGCTCAAGATACTTTGCAAGAGTGAAAGTCTGCCTCTTTAGGGATCACCAATGGGTAATTGAGGCAAGGTCCTTGAATAAGGACAATGAATTAACTTGCATTCATGGATAGTGGTCAGTGATGGCTATCCTTGCAAGAGTGCAAGAGTGAAAGCCTGCCTCTTTAGGGATCACCAATGGGTAATTCGAGGCAGGGTCCTTGAATAAGGATGATGAAGTAACTTGCATTCATGGATAGTGGTCAATGATGGCTATCCTTGCAAGAGTGAAAACCTGCCTCTTTAGGGATCACCAATGGGTAATTCGAGGGGGGTCCTTGAATAAGGATGATGAATTAACTTGCATTCATGGATAGTGGTCAGTGATGGCTATCCTCACTGTGTGTTTGACAACTAAATTATGATAGATTTTACCGCTTTGAGAAAAAAAATAGAAAGTGTTATATATATATATATATATATATATATATATATATATATATATGGGTTTTATTTTCCCTTAATTTATCATCAAAATCTATATATATTTATTATTACATTGTTACTACAAACATCTCCCATATTTGTCTTAGAGAGAGAGAGAAGATTCTTTATGTTGGGTGCATTCAACATTTGGGGAATATTCGCCAAAATCAGGTTATATGTTCATTATAAATGATAAGAGACTGGGGTAGTTGGATTAGTGGTGGAGGAAATTATGGAAACTTTTTTGCCCAACGAAAACATGATTGTTTCAGTGGTGTATCCTAGAAAATAAAGTCCCCATAAGGGACAATTTAGATAAAAGATGTATGGTTGGGCCCACCTGGTGTGCCCTTTGTAAAGACATTGAGGACATCGTGGATAATATTTTATTCACATGCCCTTTCGCTCTCGGAGTATGGAGCTCAGCAAGAAACTTTTTGGATATTGTCTCAAATTGGCAGGGTGCATCCATCAATGCTTCCTGGAAGTAGTGGTGGGATTAAGAAAAACCAAAAAAGAACAAGATTTAACCTTTACTCATCAGTTGGGGAATTTGGATCTCAAGGAACAATGAAATATTTCAAGACAAGTCTACTACTAACAGAGTAGCAGTGCAGGTCATTGCTACTTTCTCTCTTCTACATGTTGCGGAATCCACACATACTCCTCGTAATATTATTATTGAAGAAATAAATCGCTCTTACCCTTGGACTTATTTAGATGGGGCTTTAACTGGGGTGAACCTATGGGGGTTATATTACAGCTGCAGGAAAATCACATTTTCATGCTTCAGTTTGGTTTCAGAAGAGGCTCAATTAATTATTTTGAATTACTTAGCCTTGAGCTTCTTCTTTTATTTTCTATTGAGAAGGGATGTTGTTAGTTACAAATTTTTTATGATTCTATGATTTTTATAAATTGGTTTAATGAGATTTCGAGATGTCACATGCACAAATTGTATCCAATCCTTGAAGGGTTTTTAAAACTAAAACATGTTTTTGATTGGATCTCATGTTGCCATATTACAACTACAAACTCATTATCTAAAGTAGACATTGTGCATGTTCTGGGCACTTAGAAAATCGTTGAGAAGATAGGCGATAATGTCTCAAAATATTATTGCAAACCTTTTATAAAGGGCCCTTAGAAGGAACATTAACAAGGATGCCTATAAAAACTACATATATTTTATTTCTTTGATAAAATTCCTAGAAGATTGGGAGGATATGTTTATAAGATTGTTTTTTTTTCCATGTATCTTTTTGTTGATGGATATAATTAATACAATTGTTCCTTATTTTTTTGTTGATAATGATACATGTTTTGCTAACAATATTTTTATTAGTATATTCTTGAAGTAGTTGAAAGGAAATGACAAAGTGAACACAATAATTTCTTGAGATAAGATATTTGTGTTGAATGATTCATCTCTATCTAATAAAAGATACATTGAATAGGGTTCCTAAATAATACCATGTTTTCATTTCCAAGTAATATCAGATAAAAGTTAAACATGGACTAAAATCATGTGTTAGTTGTTCTTGATAGAAAGTATGGTTCAAAACTTGGTTTGGGTCTTTCAAATCTACATATGATCATAAAAGAGATTATATGTGTTGATTATCAACTAGAGGATAGAGGTAAAATTGTGACCAAGTTCTTGGCTCTATTTATCATGTATAACAAGAGAAAAAATGCATATAACATGCATGGATACTACCCTACAAACTTACTTTTTTATCACCTTTAAGAATATGAAATTGCCTCACATATTGATTCACTAAACCATGTTGAACTTGAATATAATTGCTAGGAAGCAATGAATATATTTTTAAATGTGCATTGAAATTGAAGGTTGAAATTTAATTTTGAACATTGTTATTTCAAAACTAATGACAATTATTTCTTTAATATTCATTTTCAATTGAAAAATTAAAAATATATTCATATGACCAAAGTAGCCTTAGAATGATAAAAAAATAAAATGAAAAAAATATTAATTAATTGTGTTTTTTACGTCTCAAGCAAGTTATATTAATTTACAATTCAATAATACATAAATAATCTCTTACGGAGGTACATGTGATGTAGTTTCAATATATGGCTTATGGCAAGAGATTAGAAAACTAGTTGCTTCTTGCATGCTTCTAAAGTTATAGAGAATGAGAAAATACAAAGTTCCCATTGTTTTTTATGAAGTCGATATGTTCAGGTAATAACATAAGATCAATTTTATTCAACTTGTTCTTTAATGAAGGATTTTTTCCACATATTTCATAATTGGAAATAGGTTTTAGTACTAACTATGACTATCAAGGTATATATCAAAGAGAACTAAATTGTTAGGGTTATATAAAAATCTATGGCTGGCTACTCTTATATTTGGCAAGAGCTTCATATGTCATAAATACGAACCCCTTCCCACTGAATATCATGAAAACAAAACAATTGAAGATGGTTACATCGGTAGAACCTTGAATCACTATGATCAAGGAGCAATGGTATATCTCATCTAGCCTTGGAACCATCTCTATAACTTGAAGCCAAAACAAGCTTTCTCTTTCATCATCAGATAAACCCCAAGCATAATTTTTTTCTCATAAAGAGAGGAAATAAATTCCATTTAATTTTACAAATCACATTAGATAAATTTTGAGGTCTAAAACGAGTCTCCTAAAGAATACTATAAAATAATAGTTGAAATAATAAAATAAGACTAGATTACATTATCAAATTTTAGAGGGAAAAAAAAAAAATCAACTCGTATTTTCAACATATCTCTCTGCGGTTTTACTCAAGTTTTGAGAAGGAACACTCGTTCGATGCAAAATTTATTTTTTCATCCAAGGAGTAGCCATGTTGCATACTTTCGATAGACCCTATTACACGAAAAAAGAGAAATACATAAAAAAATGATTGATTGCAATCACATTTTTCATGTATGAGGGTCCATCAAAAGTATACAACATGGGTACTCCTTGGATGAAGTATTAAATTCTGCATCCAATGAGTGCTCTCGCTCGAAATTTGAGTGAAGTCGTAGGGATATGATTTGAAAAAACATGTTTTAATTTTTTTAATTTTTTACCTTTTTACTCCAAAAATGGTGAATCACCCCCCATAGTTGACATCATCATCTTGAATGCTATTGTTTCTTATAAAGTTGATTTTGGTTGTACATTTCTTTTAGGCCCATTTTATACCTCAAAATTTCTCGAATGAAAATTTTAAATGCTATATAAATTCTTGTCTAATCTCCTAGAATGAGTCAAAGCTTCAATAGATAACTCCCGGATAGAATCAATAAAAAGGGTGATGAAAAAGTAGAATGCAGTTGAAAAATAAATGTGCTAATCACCAAGTAGTTGAGTTTCAAATCTCAAAAGGGCATGCCAAGCTGACATGGTATTTTTACATTCCTATTCCATCATTTTAAACCTAAGATATACGTTATTTTGGGTGATTTTCCAATAAATATACTTTGCCCTGAAATGACCAAGGTTTGAAACTCAAAATGATCCAAAAACATTGGAATAACAGAAACAATCACAATCTTCTCAGTGATTTTCCAATAAATATGCTATGCCCCAAAACGACCAAGGTTTAAAACTCATATTCGAAAACATTGGAATAACATAAACAACCAAGGTTCGAAACTTTGAAGATCCGAAAACATTGTAATAACAGAGTTAATAGAGGAATTACTTACCTAGAAAGTCCAAGATACCACTCCTAACTTTTTCCTTTGCAAGTTGAGGAGAATTGACTGAAGACTTCAACAAGGAGAATGAATGACATATAGTAGAGGGGGAACATGATTGTAACAAAAACATTTTCACTATTACCAATACACCAAAGGCAATGAAGAAACCAATATGAAGATACGAGGCAGTGAATTGTGTCTTAATTAAGCCTCGATGAGGAATTAATCAAAGGAATAAGATCTTGTCTCATGTAATACCAAATGTCGTGTAAATATTTTTGAGATCCCGTGAACTTGAAAAAATGGTGATGGCAGAATTAAAAAAATGATTACGAGTCACCTTATTTATAGTATCATTAATGATTGGAAAAAAGTTAACATATAATACTAATATGGAAATGTATGAACATACCTTTAAGGTAAGTTATTCATATATAAATGAGCAATTTCACTAAAAGGTGCAAAGAAACACTATAATATTTTTGAATTGGAAAAATTGTATTTTGGTTTGAAATAATAATTGTTATTTTCGTTATTTTTTATTATTTATTTATAATTTGCTGTTATATGCATCATGGACCAGCCTAGTGGTCATAATCCACTACAGATACATTACTTATTATTAGTATTATTGTTTGCTTGAGGGGTCCTGACCTAGGTTCAAGTTTAGTGCGTAACCAACAAAACCCTCTTAGTAATGGCCCTTCGACAATGACCTGCTTGCGCAGGACAAGGTCTCACCCAAAGTAGTATGGGGGGGTGCTAGAACCAGGTTTCCACACCCTGAGAGAGAATTAAATGAAGTGGGTGTCTTCAGGTTGTAGAAATTTGAATAATCGCTGAATTATTCACCGAGATTATCCTGATTACACACTATTTAAGCTTCATGCATAATACATAACCTCTTCTACAATTGATCATCAATATGCGGGAATAGAAGCAGTCGCATGCGCACATTAAAACATAATCAAGCACACATATAACACAGTATGTAATGGGGAAAGCATACAGCTGAAAACCCCCAACTATCTGTATATTATAATGATAGAGAACATGTAACAATACATAGCACAAAGCTCTCACAGCTCTCAGCACTATCTCACATGATACACACAAACTAGCTCAGATATAGAACAAGTCACAAGTTCAAATCTTCTCCACAAGTCTGCCTGCCTCTACTGCGCAATCCAAGATGTGAATGAATGAGATCCAAGTTCGAATCCCCTAGCTTGTACTGCGCAATCCTCATTGGCAATCTCCATCAATGTGTGTGCAAATCTCATGCACAGCCATAGTCACAACTGATAGTAGACTCACCCTTTCACCCACCTCTAACACTGGTCTCCACTGAACTGTCCATGCATTGCAGTTAACCGATGTGTTCTTTAGTTGATTTATGAGTTAATAATTAGTGAATTAATTAATAATTAATTCACACCACTCATCACTAGTGTATTTTTCAGTTAGACTAAATACAACTAGTTCAACTAAGTTAAACAGAACACAACTCCACCAACTGTCTCATCAACTCTACCAAACTCCGCCACATGAGTTCTAACTGAAGTCAACCATGCAATGGCTCAACTAACCCCTAGGAATAGCGTAATTCCTTCTGTCAGCTGCATGTGTCACATCCAAGCATCAAACTGAAGTGCTCCAAGAGGATAAGATAATGTTTATAGTCTAAATATTATTAAGGGTTAATAATATTTGATTGTTCTATTTTTAGCCTGGCAGTCTAAAAATAGAAACCGCCCAATGTCTAAAAATAGAGGTCCATCTATTTTTACCAACTCGACCAATCATCCATAAATAGCATCCTGCAACTCATAGACCATGATCCATATGTCTAAAAATAGACATAGTCTAAAAATGGACTTTGCGCCAAAAATAGCCTGCGGGCCCACTTAGTGAAGGCGACTTCATTTCACTAAGCTCCATCATCTTGTTGCATTTTCAACACTCCCTCTCAACAAGATATGGATTATCTGCAACCCCTATCCTGCCTCTGTGGTATTCGAATTTTCTCCTGGTGAGCACCTTCATCAAGATATCAGCATCCTGATCCTCCGTGGGAATGTATGAAAGTAACATGATCTTCCGCTGCACACAATCTCTGATATGATGATACCGTATGTCAATGTGTTTAGATCTATCATGAAATACTGGATTAACCGAGAGTTTGATACAACTCTGATTATCACAATAAATCACAATAGGCTCTAAGTGGACCCGAACAACTTAGACTAGGATCTTCCTCATCCTATAGCCTCGCATGCAGCCAAACTTGCTGCCATGTACTCGGCCTCTGCTGAACTGAGTGCCACGGATCTTTGCTTCCTGCTGTACCAGGAAACTGCTGTCGACCCAATGCTGAAAACTCCTCCAGAAGTGCTCTTCCGGTCAGTTGGGCTCCCTGCCCAATCTGCATCAGTGAAACCAGAAAGCTTCACTCCATCCTCCTGTCTGTACCATAGACCATATCCCGATGTGCCTCTGATATAGCGCAATACATGCTTGCCGGCCTTCCAAAAGAGCTTGGTAGGCTTAACCATAGCTTGCGAAAGCTGGTTAACTGCATAGCATATATCGGGTCGTGTATTGACCAGATACATAAGCGACCCCACCAACTGTCGATAGACAGTGGCATCCACCCTCACCGCCGAAGTAGCATCCTCCTTCCTCCAACCTCCAGGAAGAGGAGTATCAACAGGCTTGCAGCCATGCATGTTGAACTTCTCCAGTATTTCCCGGGCATACTTACCCTGAGAAACAAATAGTCCACCACTGCGCTGCCAAATTTCCAATCCCAGGAAATAATGAAGGAGGCCCAATTCCTTCATCTTAAACTCTCTAGCAAGATCCTCCTTGCACGAAAGTATCAACAGATCATCACCCGTCAAAATCAGATCATCTACATACAGTACAATGATCAGCAACTTCCCCTCCACCACAATCTGGTACAGGTTAGGATCCGCCTCACTCTTGGAGAATCCAATTCCGGTGAAATAATTGTCTATCCATGTGTACCAAGCACGAGGTGCTTGTTTCAACCCATATAGTGCTCTCTTGAGTCTGCACACATGCGACTCACTGCTGAAGATCTCGAAACCTTCGGGCTGCTCTATGTACACCTCCTCCTCAATGACTTCATTGAGGAACGCAATCTTCACATCCATCTGATGGATGTGCCACCCCATCTGCGCTGAGAGAGCTAGGATCGTCCGTATGGAAGAGTACCTTGCGACAGGTGCAAAGGTCTCCTCATAATCAATCCCCTCTATCTGTGAGAAGCCTCAGGCAAAAAATCTTGCCTTGTACTTCTCCACACTCCCGTCAGCCGCCTACTTCACTTTGTAGATCCATCGTGAACCCACCACTGATTTCCCCTCCGGTCTTGGGACAATATCCCATGCACTGTTTCTGATAATCGAATCATACTCTTCCACCATGGCATCTACCCATGCGGGGTCCTCCACAGCTTCCTCGAAAGAGGATGGCTCTGTCACGACACATTTCTCACAAGAGCCATGTATCCAGTGTATCGATCCAGTGACTGTCTCTGTCTACGCTGTGCTGTAGGTGGTCCTACAATCTTCTCTGCATCTTGAGCCAGTCGCTCAGCTTCTGTAGTGCGCTTGCGCCCTCTGATGCTTGGCGCTGCATGAGTGGTCTCTTCCACTCCATGAACTTCCTCTTGTGGCTGATCCACATCCTGAAGCTCATCCTTAGGAACTAATAGCTCCTCATCTGCATGCAAGTGTGGCTCCCTCTCAAGAGAACACTTCATGGCTTTCTCCTCCTGAAATTTGATATCCCGTCGCACAATAGTCTTGCGACTGTCTGGAAAGTACACATGATAGTTGTGGGGTGTATGAGTGTACCCCACAAATATCCCAACCTCTGCAGTCGGCTCCAGCTTCTTCTTGGCATCTGTCATCACATGCATGTAGACAGGTGAACCAAAAATCCTCAAATGGAAAATATCAGGCCTCTTGCCAGAAAACGCCTCCTCCGGTGTACTCATGCCAAGTATCTTGTGAAGACAACGGTTCTGCACATATACTGTAGTATTACATGCCTCTGAACACAAGTGAATGGGTAGGCTCTGATCATGCAACATCGCCCGTGCAGCACCCACAATCGTTCTGTTCTTCCGCTCAGCAACCCCGTTCTGCTGTGGGTTATGAGGTGCAATGAGCTCTCTCTGAATTCCTTCTGTGCTGGAAAAGTCCTTGAATTCAGCAGAGATGAATTCACCACCATTGTCGCTCCTAAGAGCCTTCACATGCTTCCCCGATTCCTTCTCAACCAGTGCCTTGAACTCACAGAACTTTGAGTATGTCTCGCTTTTCTTCTGCATGAAGAAGATCTAGCACTTTTGAGAAAAATCATCAACAAAGATCACATAGTACTTCTACTTTGTTGTCGAAGCTACTGAGAAAGGTCCACACACGTCTGTGTGAATTCTCTCAAGGATCGTCGTGGCGCGACTATCCTTCTCATGAAAGGTGGCTTTCACAAATTTTCCCAAGGTACACCCCTTGCATTGATCTGACTGCACAAGAGTGCCCTTAGGAAGCCCGATGAAATACAGCTGCAGTATCTTCAAAGCTCCATGGTGAAGGTGGCCCAATCTCTGGGTGCCATCTGACTCGCCCTCATCTGACTCACCACTCCTTCCACCTTGCATGCCATTCTTTGCTTGGCCATCCACTTGCAACTAATAAAGGTTCTTGACTCGACAAATATCTTCGGGTTTCTCCAGGTTGTCTTCTTTGCCGCGGGAGAAGGCTCTTCCTTGGTGAAGACAGCGCCTCGTCTACTATCTTATAACATGCATACAGAATCGAGATTCTTCTTAAATCCTAGAACATGCATCACTTCCTTCAATACGAAGGGTTTACCATACTCCCTCTCAAAGGAAATGGTACCGATACCGGTCGCACTGTATCTCCCATCATCGCCCATCTCGATGTGCACTCCAAGATCTTTCTCATCCAGATCAGTAAACAAATCTCGATCTCCTGTCATGTGAAAAGACATACCACTATCTAGAAACCACACTGAACCCATCACACTTGAAACCAAGCATGCGATTAGCGAAAAATCCAGCTCAAACTGCGAGGCTAAGGCCTCTCCAGCTGCAGATCCAACAGCCTGCTTATTTTTCTTCTTCTGCGGACAATTTGTGGCATAATGTCTGTGTTGGTGACAGTGAAAACACTTCACCTTGGACATGTCCTGCTTCTTGCCTTTCGCACCGGAATGAGAAGCTTTCTTGCTCTTCCCCTTCTTTTCTTTGGCATCCAAAGCGCAATTTTCTTCATCAAATGCCTTTGATGAAGATCCATCTCTGGTACTCCGCCTTATCTCCTCTTGCACAAGATCCGACCAAAGTCGCTCCCATCCTGGCAATTTCTCCCGACCATTGACAGAATCTTGATAGGCATGCCAACTCTTCGGAAGAGCAAGGAGAGCCAAGCTCACCAATTCCTCATCATCAATAGTCACCCCCACACTTCCCATCTCATCCCTGCATTGGATGAACTTCGTGAGGTACTTGGGCATACTGTCGCCTTTCTCCATCTTTATGTGTTTGAGTTTATCCTTGAGCGCCAACTTCCTCTGGTCGCTCTTGCTTCGGAATTAATCTGTCAACGCTTTCCACATCAAGTATGGAGAAGCGTTTCCATGCATGCTGGATACAATGTGATCCTTCACGCCCTCCAACAGAATCCTTCGACATTTTTCCATCTTCTTTTGCCAAGCCTCAACTTGAGCAGCATCAGTAGGCTTTGGGACCTCAGCCTCTATGAACTCCTTCAGCCCGTTATCATCTAATACCGCCTCCATCTTGTCCTTCCATGCAACATAATTCGAGCTGCCCTCAAGGGCATACTCCAGTCGCAATCCGTTGAAAGACATTTTGACTTCGACACCAAGAAAACTACTGCAAATTCGAATTCCAAATTCTGCTGCAAATTCGAATTCCACCAGCTCAAAACTCAACCGCTTCCGATCTGTGAGAACAAAGTATTTCTAGCACAGAGATCGACTATAGGGGCATTTACTGGATATATCACCTTTCAAAGAAAGGATGGATCCAGAGGCTACCTGGCCCGCTTACAGACTCTGTCTACCGAAATAAATTGTAATCACTGTAATAGATCCAATGATCAATTCTCGCTCTGATACCATGTAGAAATTTGAATAATAGCTGAATTATTCACCGAGATTATCCTGATTACACACTATTTAAGCTTCATGCATAATACATAACCTCTTCTACAATTGATCATCAATATGCGGAAAATAGAAACAGTCGCATGCGCTCATTAAAACATAATCAAGCACACATATCAACACAGTATGTAATGGGGAAAGAAATAGCTGAAAACCCCCAACTATCTGTATATTATAATGATAGAGAACATGTAACAATACATAGCACAAAGCTCTCACAGCTCTCAGCACTATCTCCAAAAGTTACACACAAAACTAGCTCAAATTCGAACAAGTCACAGGTTCAAATCTTCTCCACAAGTCTGTTTGCCTCTACTGCGCAATCCAAGATGAGTAATGAGTGAGATCCAAGTTCGAATCCCCTAGCTTGTACTGCGCAATCCTCATTGGAAATCTCCATCAATGTGTGTGCAAATCTCATGCACAATCATGGTCACAACTGATAGTCACACTCACCCTTTCACCCACCTCTAACACTGGTCTCCACTGAACTGTCCATGCATTGCAGTTAACTAATGTGTTCTTTAGTTGATTTATGAGTTAATAATTAGTGAATTAATTAATAATTAATTCACACCACTCATCACTAGTGTATTTTTCAATTAGACTAAATACAACTAGTTCAACTAAGTTAAACAGAACACAACTCCACCAACTGTCTCATCAACTCCACCAAACTCTGCCACATGAGTTCTAACTGAAGTCAACCATGCAATGGCTCAACTAACCCCTAGGAATAGCGTAATTCCTTCTGTCAGCTGCATGTATCACATCCAAGCATCAAACTGAAGTTCTCCAAGAGGATACGATAATGTTTATAGTCTAAATATTATTAAGGGTTAATAATATTTGACTGTTCTATTTTTAGCCCGGCAGTCTAAAAATAGAAACCGCCCAATGTCTAAAAATAGAGGTCCATATATTTTTACCAACTCGACCAATAATCCATAAATAGCATCCTGCAACTCATAGACCATGATCCATATGTCTAAAAATAGACATAGTCTAAAAATAGACTTTGCGCCAAAAATAGCCTGCGGGCCCACTTAGTGAAGGCGACTTCTTTTCACTAAGCTCCATCATCTTGTTGCATTTTCAACACATGTCTATCTTATTACATAGACAACCTTGCACGCCATAAGCCCTAACCATAAACCCTAGGTTAATTAACACTTGTTAGAATTAAATGAAGTGGGTGTCTTAAGGCCCATCTTATTACACAGACTACCTTGCACGCCAGAAGCCCTAACCAGAAACCCCAGGTTAATTAACATAGGTTAGCTTGTGTTAATTAACTTAGGGCCTCTGGCGTGAAAGGAATTCTGTGTAATAAGATATACCTGAAGATGCCCACTTCATTTAATTTTCTCTTAGGGTGTGGAAACCTAGTTCCATCACCCCCTATACTGCTTCGAGTGAGAACTTGTCATGTGCAAGCAGGTCATTGCCGAAAGGGCGAGTAGTAAGAGGGTTTTTTTGGTTACGCGTTAAATCTGAACTTGGTTTAAGACCCGTCAAGCCAAAAAATGGTTCCGTTGTCAAGACCGGGATCATTTTGAGAGGATTAGATGTTGTGGCAGCCATCAAAGACTAAATTAGAAGACTGGTTTGAGAAAAATATACGTGAATTATATCCATCAAAGAGAACATAAGTAAGAAGTTTTCTGTTGAAGAATGGGAACCAAAGTACATTTTCACAGAGGTCCATGAAATATTCTTTATGACCTTTGCACATGAATTACAGGAGTGATTATTAAGTTTAGTTGAGTTTTAGACCTGTTGGAAGGATGATAAGATCACTCAGTGGATTCCTGAGTTGATCCAACAGTTAGAAAAAATTGATAACTCCATCACCCGTACTATAGACCATTGGGTTGACAACATTCTAGGTGGGTTTGTGACAGAGTTTGCAATAGATAAATTTATGTCATATTCTAAAGCAGAAATGAGGTTCTTCAAAGGACTGAGAGTTAAGTTCATACGCTCTCTGCCTTTGCTAATTAAGATGATATTGTGTGAAAAGGGTATTCTGTGCAGTCACACCGAGTGAATGACCTCAAACGAAGTTGAAAGCACTATGCGCAGCAGAAAGTAATTTCGAGTTAACCAGAGAGGAGACAGATCGGTATAGAGCCCTATGAGGAACTCACCTAATAGTCATATAGAGAGTGGTGAGGTTACACGCGTCGGATGTAGCCCTCCAACCACTCCATAGGCGAACTCGCACAGGGGTAGGTCATCTCCTAATCCACCTCCATCAACACCAGGAGGCGATATGGCTGCACATATGAAGCTACCCACCTTCAAGGGTGTAGGAGATGAGGACATGGAAATATTTTGGCTTGTTTAAGATGCAGTATGGACTACACAAAATGTCAAAAATGATGCTATCAAGAGGGTGGAGCTAGCTATGGTGTTTGAAGGTCATGTGTTAGACTGGTTTATGGCATATCTGGCTCGGAATGTTGATCCCACTGTCGATGAGATCAATAAATATTTAAAGCAACATTTTAGAAAACGAAAGTCCTACTCACAATGTGTAACAAAGCTGAAAGAAATCTGACAAGAGCCAAATGAATTTGTCTGGGAGGCAGATCAACGATTGAAGCACACTATTAGCAATGGATGATTTATCTATGATGATAAGTAGCATAAAGAATGGTTCATTTACATGCTCTTTCCCCACCTATGCCACCCTCTGAATCAACAAAAAATTGATTCTTGGGCTGAAGCTCTGGAAGTTTCCATGAAGTTGGAAGACGCCCCCAGAACTGATGACCAATTGGGAACTCTACAAATACAAAATCAGTTAGAATCGATGCACTTGGAAATTCAGAACCTGCACAGGGACAGATGGAAGGAAGTCGACGCAGATATATGGTGTATACGTTTTAAAGGCTTCAGTCACACCAAGGATCAGTGTAACTTGCTTGAAGATTACATGCAAGCAGGAGGGCCAAATCCATTACGGCCCAAGTGGTACCCCCACGTTATGGTGCACTGAATATCAAGTAGCTGGATGACACGACACAAACCACTGCCCTCAATTAGGAAGTTATGTACCAGAGCTAAAGTAGCAATGGTGTAGGTTCTGCCCATCTGGTTACATAATCTGTTTCAGTGATGATGTAGCACGCGCTAGGCTTTTTCCCAAGGGGATTAATAGGTCCAATAAATTCTATGGCCCATTTATCAAAAGCCTATAGGGCCATCTGCAGCTGCAATGGCATCTCATCTCTGCGTGACGATTTCCCTGTTCTTTGGCATGCATCACAAGCTCGAAAATATGCATGTGCATTGTTCTGCAATGTGGGCCATCATAATCCAACAAGCAACACCATTTGCGTAGTGGCTTTGCCTGCATAGTGGCCTCTTGCCACTCCCCCATGAGCTTCAATGGTCTCATTAACAAAGTGTGAGAGTCTCTTTGGGTACATCAATGAAAGCCGACTGAAGCTTCATAGGGATAACCCTGTGCCTACCAAATGACTATATGGTTGGAGAAACAAAATCCACTTGTTTGTGCACTGCGCAGAGGACATACGCAGGCAGGTGCGACATGAGCACAGAGGTTCTGTGCAGTGGGAAAAACTAGTCGATGGAACAGTAACTTTGGGTGAAAAATATATTTTACCATTGGATGGAGTGGGTTTTCTGTAATTAATGAGGAGATCTTATGGGATTTGAAATTTTTTACAGGGATAAGGTGCCATTAATGAATTTCCCACTGTTTTTACCATGGATCGCCTATAAAAGTAAGGAAGCACATCACATTCTGTTCCTTTTTTGTTTGAGTCAATTGTGCCCTGAAATAATCATTTTGCATTGTATGTCTGGCCGTGAGACCCTCGAATATGACATGAGAAACCCTGAGTTTATATTCAAGCCCAAAATGATGGTCACTAACCCACTATTGAGAGTGCACAGTCTGAGGAGCACTTTGTGCCGCTTACGACATCTACTGAACTAGGCTCTGATGATGTACATGAAGTTATCCCTGAAGTGCATGAATTCGTGTCAACATCTGCCAAGGGAAAGGGTAAGGTAATCAAGGGTTCGACGTCGAAGCCGCGAACATCAGCTAAACAGATCACGTCACCGTGCTAGGTGTGAAAGGATAGGTCTCTTATAGGTGACCCAACAAAGAGACCCATGACCGCGAATGAGGAGGTTGCGCTCCTTGTCAAGCCCATCTCGTGGCTCCCGAAGTATGTGAGGCTGTGCAGACTCTCTATGAAGGCGCCAAAGGATTTGGATATGGTGCACGACTACCTGCAAATGTTGTTGATCCCAAAGGCGATCACCTTGGAGGGTGATATGTTTGGAAAGATCCCTTTGGTAAAGTTTGATGACTATGATCTAGAAAACGAGAAGACATTCCCTGAATTTGCCAAAATTCTACCTATAGCACATTGTGTATGCTGGAGTTGTAAAAGTAGAGCCCATGCCTTGGGCGTGCGGGTTGAGTAATGCTGGAATTATCAGTCTGTTGAGGATTTCTCACTTTGGCGGATATCCCATCACGGATATATGTGTGCGCTAGCTGTTGGCTTTAGTGTACGATGGGTGCCTTTGGATCTAGAGTAGAATTCCAATCGATGCTGCGCTAATCCACTTGATCACTAACCTGCCAAAGAAGGGACCCAAACCTATGGCTAATTATGGCAAGAGCCAGGAGCTGAAAGTAGTTGCGAAGGTCAAGAAGGACTACAAGGTAGGACGTGATACTAGGGGCTTCCTGGTGTAGCAGCTTGACAATCCAACGGTGCATCTCGAAACCTTAATGCTGGGCTGCAAAATGATGTGCAAATGCAGGCCTAATGTCGTCCCTACACACGTCATCGCACTGGCAGGGAAGTGCAAGAAGGGTGTAAGCTTTAACTGGTTACAATTCCTCAGCAGTGAGTTCCTGGAGAATGTGCGCGAGGCGTAAGAGGAGGGGAAAAAGTTTTGCTACTCCTAACTGCTCTTTCTCATTGCTATGGTTGCATGGGAAACACTAGATTATGCAGTCCTTGTAGACATGGAGCCTAGTGTATTTGAATGGGAGCGTTATGCCAACTTGTGGGACTCAATGGACCTAAAGCGCGTAAAGGAGAATAATATATTTTGGGTCTTATTCGAAGGAGCATTGGCTACATCTATCCACTCATGGCGCCGGTTGTCCCTAGATACACATGACAAGTAAAATACCATTGCATACTTCAAGGTGTCGATGCACAATGTACAGATTTGGGTGCACAAAGATAGGGTATGGTACAACCTTCCCTACATGGTGACAGAGGTCGAGATTGACTAGGTCATTGCAACTTGGCTTGATGCATGGAAGACTGGGCTAGGGTCCACCCAACCTGTCACTGCCTCAACATCCAAAAAAGAGACAACATATGCTGCCAGGGAGAAGGAAGCCAAGAAGGACGCTGAGAAATAAAAATAGAAAGAAGAAGAGAAGGAAGCTGAGCCAGATCTGGACATTGATCTCCGTGGCACAGATGGTAAAAATGGCATTGAAGTAGAGTCCCCTAGAGGCACCAAGCACAGAGATGAAATTCCTATGGGTGCATGTAAGAAACAAAAAGGCTTGAAGACAAGAGGCACAAAGGAAGTCACCCTCACATAGGATGACCTGGATAAAATAACATATGTGGTCGCATCTGCCTCCAAGGATCAATGGACTACGCTAGAGGAGTAGTACAAAGCTACAGTGGAGGAAATGCAGACTGGGTTGCAGGTACTTCAACTGAAGAAAGACAACATTCAAGCGAGCATTGCTCAGGCGAGGAGATATATGATGAGCTTCAGGAGGCGTTGCTCATACTTATGCCTGCTCAGAGAATGGCGTGTTTGCATACGAGCCAGGTTTTGTGTGATGAAGTTGAATATCTATGGCGGAAGAAGCACATTCAGACCATCCACATGAAGCTGTGGGCAGATGAAGCAATGAAGCTATCAAAAGACCTAGATATTGTCGTAAAGAACCTGAGCCATGCGTACTAGAGTATCAGTCTTGTAGCAGAGGGGCTTACCTCTCAGAATTTGGTGGACATGGCTCAGAATGCTACTGATCAGAGCATGGGCATCCTTGTGCCCTTTACCGCTGCCATCAAGGATCTAAAGATAAAGATGAAGACCCCAACACCTCTGTGACTCAGGACGAGTCACAAGATTGTGTTGGGTGAACTAT
The DNA here is from genome assembly GCA_034641835.2 of Pinus albicaulis. Taxonomy (NCBI): domain Eukaryota; kingdom Viridiplantae; phylum Streptophyta; class Pinopsida; order Pinales; family Pinaceae; genus Pinus; species Pinus albicaulis. The sequence goes on along the minus strand of CM076569.1, from coordinate 380,747,435 downwards.
TAGAGCAGAGTCCCTTAGGATTGCATTTTTGGGAGTAAACAATAGTATTTTTGTAGTTTTGTGTTGTGCGCGCTAAGAAATGTGGATTCAAGGGGCTTTGGGGCAGGTCATATCCCCTTCATGAGTTGTAATGGGTCAAAGGGTAAATCTAGGAGTATCAAACCATGGTTTGAGGACCTTAGTATGAGCGCAGGCTAAGGTATAAGTATAAGTCTAGATCAAGTTGGATAAGAATTTTTTTTGATGAAAATGAATGTATGTTGATATGAAGTAAGTCTGTGTTAAGTGTTTGTATCCGAAAAGGCTCTTGCTGGATGTGTGCATGGAGACATTAGTCTGGTTGTGTGCGGACCCCGCTGGCTATGTGTGCAGAGAGATCTGAAGAATTGTAAGGGTTTCAGTGAACATTTGATGAATAAAGATATGTTTTGGTGAACCTAAGTATCAAATGCATCTGTGACTTGCTTTATGATATGTTTTGCGTATGATTTCCGTTTCCTGCATATGATTTCTCTTAAACTGTGATTGGATCGGTTACGTACCTGTTTTACTGTTAATGAATGATAATTGCATATATCTATTGCCGTGAAAGCCGAATATTACCTTGATATACCAATTAAAGGACTTGCAGATACACTGTCTGTGCGCGCATGCGGGGTTAACCTGTGTTAATTAACCTAGGGTTTCTAGTTAGGGCTTCTGGCCTGTAAGGCAGTCTATGTAATAAGATAGACCTAAAGAAACCCACTTCATTTAATTCTCTCTCAGGGTGTGGAAACCTGATTCTAGCACCCCCCCCGTACTACTTCGGGTGAGACCTTGGCCTATGCAATTAGGTAATTTCCGAAAGGGCCAATAGTAAGAGGATTTTGTTGGTTACGCGCTAACTATGAACCTGGGTCAGGACCCATCAAGCCAACAATTACTAAGAAAAAACTGATAAGCAAATAAATATTCCATTTTAACTAGTTAAATTGAAATAAATTCACAATTAAAATAATAATTGATATATTGAAATGATGAATATTGACTAGAAAGGGACAAAATTTACCACTTATTTACTAAAGCGATACATGTGCATAACTACTAGGTATGAAATGTTTAGTAGCCTAAAGAGAGGCTCAAAATAGTTTGTGATTTCAAGAAAAGTTTGAAGGATTAAAAAATACAGAATAGTGGTTTTGTGTCTTTCGATCGTTTCTTCTTTGCAATATTTTTTGAATTCTAAAGATGTGAATTTTCCTGAGTTATCCTTTTTTAAAAATTTAATTATTCTATCAATTTTTTTTTTCTACCACAAATCTAAACTATTTAAATGTATTAAACACATAAAATTTTCTTTTCAAGATATATATCCACACTTTTATAGAGCAATCATCTATAAATGTTACAAAATGTGATAATTCTTTGAAAGGAACTACAGGGGATGACCCCCAAACATACGTATGGATATAATCAAGTATATATTTACTAATATGATTTCCTCCTTTAAAATTTTGTCTATATTTCTTTCCAAATATATAATGTTTACACACATTCACATTCAAAGTTTCCAAATTTGGAGAAATGTATGGTTGATCGGTACTTGTGGCCCTTTCTCACTCATGTGACCTAATTGTTGATGCCATAAATGAACATATTCATTTGTCTCCTTAGATACCATTGCTCATTCATTTGTTTGTGTACTTCGTTCCAACATGTAAAGGTTCCCAGTTTTTTGTCCTTCATAACCACCAAATTTCCCTTGTACACCTTCAACATTACACCTTGACTTGTAAATTTGTACCCTACCGAATCCAAAGCTCCCCAAGAAATTAAATTCTTCTTTAGTTTAGGAACATGTCTAACCTATGTTAATTTCCTTCTAAAATCATCAAGCATTTTAATTTTAATGCTTCCAAACATAACAATTTTACAAGAAACATTATTCCCCATAAGAACAATTCCACTACTAACAACTTGATATGAAGAAAACCAAATTCTATATGGAAATATGCGATGAGAAACACCATAATATAAAAAACCATTCTTCATAGTATTTTGGGACATTACAAATAGAAAAAAATTCATCAATCATATCTGGAATTGATTCAACTAGATTTGCTTCATTTTTGGAGTCTTCCTTGGACTCCTACCTTTTCCAACAATTTGTCTTAAAATTCTTGACTTGTCACAAAACCAATATTTTTTTTTTACTTTTCTTGCCTTTTTAATTTGATCTAGATGTACCTCTCGACTTCTTTCATTTTTCTCTGGTTGACTTCTAGTCACCATTACTTATGGTGTAAAAGTTTCAATACTAAATTTATTCTACACCCTCTTAGACATCATTGCTCAAATAACATAATCATATTCAAGGGTATTAATTGTACTAAAGCTAAAGGAAGTGTCTAAATGATCCCATCATTCATAAAATGAACACAACAATGTAACTTTCTTATTTTCTCCATTGATTTTAACCTCCATAATAGTCAATTTGATATAATAGTATTAAGAGGGCAGAAACGTGAAGCTGGGTTAAATGTAGCCATACTTTGTCGCCCACCTGGAAGTGGTGTGGCACCCGGTGTTGATCATGGCGCTGTTTGTACTTCGCATTGGCTCTGTCCAATATATCATGAACCTGCTGGCGGATGTGTTGAATGCGCTCGATGAAGCTACTTGCTTTGTCAACTTCAGACTGGACGTGCGCTGAATCGGCCTGAGCAGCTGCAAATGGCATGGCTACGTCAATGGGACATAGTGGCTGGAATCCCAAGCCCACCTGAAAGGGGCTATGACCGATTGAACTGTGGAGAGCCCGATTATAACTATGTTGTACATAGGGGAGGCTCTCGTCCCATGTGCGTGGATGCTTTGAATTGTACATGCGCAGAATGTGTACAATCATTCTGTTGACAACCTCTGTCTGGCCATCTGTTTGGGGATGGAAATCTGTGGACTTGGTGAGCTTTGTGTCCATCATTGACCAGAGGCTGGACCAAAATGTGCTGAGGAACCTGCTATCTCGATCTGATATGATAGACTGTGGGATCCCAAAGTGCACCCACACTCGTTCAAAGAAGAGTTTAGCAGTGGCTTCTGCTGTGATATTCTTCTTACAAGCCGCCATGATGGCCATCTTCGAGAATCTGTCAACGACCACGAAAACACAGTCATTTCCATTCTTAGTAGAAGGTAGGCCCGACATGTAATCCATGGAGATGGATTCCCACGGTCGACTAGGGGTAGGTAGTGGAGTATATAGGCCTTGCTTCTTGATGGTCGGTTTGGCAATGGCACAAGCAGTGCAGGATCTGATGTGCTTCTCGACATCCTTTCGAAGGTTCGGCCAATAGAAATGCTTCTGTAGTATTGCTACTGTTTTCTCGACCCCGAAATGCCCAGCGACTCGACTGTAGTGTGCTTCCCATATCATCTTGGCACGCTCGCTTGAAGGAACACAAGGGTGTCCCAGGTGACATAAAAGTGCATCTTGGAGGTGAAAATTTGGAACTTGCGTGCCCCCCAAGAGTGCCTTGTAAGTGTGGCCGAATTCTGGGTCACTCTCATAGAGGAGCGGCCAATCAGAAGTCTCGTGCCCACAAGAGTTGAACACGGTGGTGAGCGCCCCGATCGGTGGTCGGCTGAGGCAGTCTACAACATTATTGGTGCTACCCTTCTTGTACTTGATGTTCAAATGAAACTGTTGCAGATATGTGGACCACTTCTGATGGCGATCATTCTGCAACTTCCCTTGTGTCTGTATGAACTGCAGGGGCAGGTGGTCTGTGTGGATGATTGTTTCCTTCCCCAAAATGTAATGCTTCCATTGTCGACAGGCTTGCACAATGGAATACATTTCTTTGTCATAGGTGGGATACTTGCGAACTGTCTCAGACAATGTCTCACTGTGATATGCCACTGGATGTCCCTGTTGAGTAAGAACTGCCCCAATAGCATAGTCAGAGGCATCTATCTCGATCTCAAATGGCTGCTGCAAGTCTGGTAAGGTGAGCACTGGGGCAGAACAGAGGCGATTTTTCAATTCTTTGAACGCCTTCTGTTGAGGTTCAGACCAAAAGAATTTTGCTCTCGCTCCTCCTTTGGTGACTTGACTCAAGGGCCAAGTGATATGAGAGAATCCCAACACGAATCTACGGTAGAAATTAGCAAGACCCAGAAAGCTGCGAAGCTCTGTTATAGTAGTCGGGGTTGGCCAATCCCGAATGACTTGGATCTTGGCTGGATCCACATGCACCCCCCTTTCATCAATAATGTATCCCAGATATTGAACCTGGGTCATGCCAAACGTGCACTTATCCAAATTGGCACACAACTTGTGTTGCCGCAGTGTTTGGAGGACTTGTCGGATGTGATGAAGGTGCTCTTCCCGAGTCTTGCTGAAGATCAGAATGTCATCCAAGTACACCACTACGAATGAGTTGGTGAATGGCCGCAAGATGTCGTCCATCATCCTCATGAAGGTTGCGGGAGCATTCGTCAACCCGAAAGGCATGACCGGCCATTCAAAAAGGCCTTCCTTAGCCTTGAAGGTAGTCTTCCACACATCAGAGGGTTCAATTGGTACCTGGTGATACCCAGACTTCAGGTCGATCTTACTGAAATATTTTGCACCTTGGAGTTGGTCCAGAAGGTCATCAATCCGTGGGATTGGGTACCTATTCCGGACGGTGATCTTGTTCAGCGCCCGATAGTCAATACAGAGTCTCCACGTCCCATCCTTCTTCTGTACCAACACGATCGGGCTCCCACAGGGCGATGAACTTGGTCTGATGTGACCTTTCTGCAACAGCTCCTGAATCTGCCTCTTGATTTCATCATTTTCCGGAACAGAGCGTCGATAGATCGGTCCATTGGGTAGCAGCGCACCTGGGGTCAGATCAATCGGGTGCTTGACCTGGCAGTGCAGAGGAACCCCTGTGGGTGAGGTGAAGATGTCCCTGTACTCCTCCACGACCTTGTCCATTTGTTGTTGTCGTGCAGAGGGGCCCTGTCTGGAGGTCGTGGCCACAGTCTTCTTCTTGCCCTGGGGGCGGATCATCAGGAAAACGAATTTCCTGGTTTGGGAAATGAGCTTACTGCATTGTTTTGCGGTAACCAAAGAGATAGTCGTAGGAGGTGGTACCTCTGGTATCCTGTACAACTTATTTCCCAAAGTAATAATAACAGCACGAGGTCGAGACTCATACACAGCATGACGCTTCCACAAGTATGGTTGTCCTAATAATACATCGGAAACATCAATAGGAGCAACGTCACATAATACCTCATCCGTGAAGGGCTTGATGCTATAGGGAAGGCGACACTGCCGGCTGACGCGGAGATCTCGTCCTTGGTGAAGCCACCCGATGGTGTATGGATGTGGGTGAGGTGTGGTCGGCAAGCCCAACCGCTTCACGGCGTCTGCTGAAATGAGGTTCTTTTGGCTCCCATTGTCGACAATGAACTGTACAGGGGAGCCCTTTACCCACATCTGGGAGTGGAAGAGACGTTCCTCCTCCTCTGGATCTTCCGGTTCCTCCTTCCGGACCTTTGTAGTGGCAACAGTGGCGTTGGGCTCCGCATCAATAATCTGTTTCCCTTTTTCATTCCCCTTTTCAGGTTCTGATTCGGAGTTAGAGCATGCATCTGACTCAAAAGCCCTCATCTCGGCCACTAGCGACTGCTTGGCCCGACACTCACTTGTGTTGTGAGTGGAGCTCTTATGGAACTCACACCACTTTCCCGTGTCCTTCTTTGGCTTTACGGTGTTGTTCTTGTCTTGTGGCTTTGACGGGTTGTCCTTAGCCGCCATGCTCTGTCCTTTGTTCTGCGGTTTGGAAGCACTTTTTCCTTGCTTTTGATTCGCAGATCCAAAGTCTCGCTTCTTCTGTTTGAATTTCTGCTCAATCTTGGCAGCATACCGGTATGCCGTACCAAGCGAGGAGATGTCGAGGAACTCCATTTCCTCCTGAATGTATCTGTGCAGACAGCTGCGATATTTTAGCACCAAATGTTTCTCTGAATCTTTGATACCCAACTTTGTGCGCAGGGTATGGAACAGATTCGTCAGCTCATGCACATCTTGATCCCTTTGTTGTCGCGGCGTGGTCCATTGTATGTACTTGTCCTCATAGCTCCCCACGGGATAGTACTGTTCCTTGACGGCGTCTCGGAAAGAATTCCAAGTTGGTACGGCCGAGAACAGAGAGGGTTCTGTCTGGTCCTTGTTCTCACGGTAGGTTTCCCACCAGTCCTTAACATGGGGGGTAGCTTTGAGGAGTGCAAAAATAATCTTCTCCCGGTCTGAAAAGTCATGAACAGAGAAATATCCTTCTAATAGATTCAACCATCTATCTACGGCATCCGCGTCTATTTGACCCTCAAATATGGGAATGTCAAAATTTACTTGTACCTTAAAGGGAGTCGCAACTCCAGAGTGGCTACTAGATGCAGATGCGCCGCCGGTGGGCAGCCGTTGAAGGATCTGAGCAAAGCTATCCATCATCGCATTCCTTTGTTTTTTGAGGGCCTCCTCGAGCAATATTTTGATAGGATCTCCTGCTCCCTCATCTTTCTTTTCGTCCCCCATGGGCGTCCGTCGAGGTTTGCGAGGCTGATCTTGCAAAGGTTCCACCAGATCAAGCCCTAGCTCCTTATACCCCGACCTCGTTGGGGACATGCAAAGAAGGATCGAGAAAAAAGCAGACCCCTCTGATACCACTGATCCGGATTTATGCAGGAACGCAACAGAATAAACACATAACCATAAATACAGAGATGCAGCGGAAATAACACTTCATTTCATTCATATCAAAGAACTGAAATTTGCTTACAGACAGAATGGAAATAAAACTAGCTAGGGCACTGGTAGCTATCTCTGAGAAGAGATGTGGCGGCTACAGGCCTCTGAACTGAGTTACAATGAGGCTCGAGGGCCTATTTATTATTGAGAAACAATGGAGAACCCTCGACATCCCAAAAACCTAACCCTAGGAGATGAAGCGCCAAAACTATGGGCCCCGTTTGGGTAAATTGGTGTTTCAACTTCCCAGGGACGTAACTTTGGCATACTATCTCCGTTTGACGCACATGATACATCATTAGAAAGCTCTATCCGAGGACTACAACTTTTGTGACGATTTTGATTATCAAAATCGCAGCAAATTTTCATACCAAAAAACATCGTTTAGGGCCTCAAAACGGCTCCGGAAGTTCAGGACCCGAAAAACTACTAAAAATAGTAAGTTATGCAAAGCCAAACTTCCAGAAAGGAACTGATGGTGAGGCTAAGTGAATAGAGCGGAGTGGCCACCAGCCTTTTTTTGGATCATAATATGATTTCCTCTTTTAAAATTTTATCTATATTTCTTTCCAAATATATAATGTTTTCACACATTCACATTCAAAGATTCCAAATTTGGAGAAATGTATGGTTGATCAGTACCTGTGGCCCTTTCTCACTCATGTGACCTAATCGTTGATGCCATAGATGAGCATATTCATTTGTCTCCTTAGATACCATTGCTCATTCATTTGTTTGTGTACTTCGTTCCAACATGTAAAGGTTCCCAGTTTTTTGTCCTTTAGAACCACCAAATTTCCCTTGGACACCTTCAACATTACACCTTGACTTGTAAAGTTGTACCATACCGAATCCAAAGCTCCCTAAGAAATTAAATTCTTCTTTAGTTTAGGAACATGTCTAACCTATGTTAATGTCCTTCTAAAATCATCAAGCATTTTAATTTTGATGCTTCCAACCATAAAAATTTTACAAGAAACATTATTCCCCATAAGAACAATTCCACTACTAACAACTTGATATGAAGAAAACCAAATTCTATATGGAAATATGTGATGAGAAACACCATAATATAAAAAACCATTCTTCATAGTATTTTGGGAAATTACAAATAGAAAAAAATTCATCAATCATATCTGGACTCGATTCAACCAGATTTGCTTCATTTTTGGAGTCTTCCTTGGATTCCTACCTTTTCCAACAATTTGTCTTAAAATGCTTGACTTGTCACAATACCAATATTTTTTTTACTCTTCTTGCCTTTTGAATTTGATCCAGATGTACCTCTCGACTTCTTTCATTTTTCTCTAGTTGACCTCTAGTCATCATTGCTTCTGGTGTAAAAGTTTCAATACTAGAATTATTCTACACCCTCTCAAACATCATTGCTCAAATAACATAATCATATTCAAGAGTATTAATTGCACTAAAGCTAAAGGAAGTGTATAAATGATCCCATCATTCATAAAATGAACACAACAATGTAACTTTCTTATTTTCTCCATTGATTTTAACCTCCATACTAGTCAATTGGATATAATAGTATTAAGAACATTCAAATGATCTAAAATTTTTGTAGCTTCTTTCATTTTTAAATTGTACAACTACCTCTTTAGTTATATTCGAGATGTAAAAGAATTTTTCATATAAAGGATCTCCATCCTACTGCAGAAGTTTGTTGTTGTTACTTCTCCAATAATATTAAACAGGACATCAACTAGAAGACATAACCGAATTACACTATGGGTTTTGGCATCTAGGTCTTCTCACTCTTCATCAATCATATTTGTAGGATTCTTCCTATTTCCATCAAATGCCTTATGTAAACATTGTTTTTATTTTTCTTCTTTTTCCATCGAAAATCAGGTAGGTCCACTCGAAGGGACCACGCCCCTAGGCCAAACTAATCTGAGCCTAACTTTGAGGGCATAAAGGAGAATTGAACCCGTGACCTCCCAATGGTAAGGTGCTTTAGCAACAATACCTCGACCAATTGAGCCTAGCATCAAAGCTTATGCAAACCTTGCCATACTAACAAATATCACATTTTAAGTTTCCATAATTCAAAGTTATTTCTACTATTAAATTTATCCATCTCGAATGTGGCATTCTACATATTTTTCATTATTATCTACACACAGAATCTCCTTCCAAATCATTTTTTTCCCCTAAAATTATGTCGATTCAAAAATTATGGAATGAAAATATTTGCATATTTTCACCAAAGTAAAAAACTATGTAGTCTTCAAGAGACTCTTCTTATAAAAATTTAGATGTCCACTAAAATAAAAATATATATGTCCACTCTTTTTTCTTAAAAATGATCTCCATGAATACATATATTTAATATATATATATATATTCTTTGAATACAAATGGCTTTATTCACTTGGGTTTACCTCTAAATGATGCATGGCTCCAAAATCTACATGCATATAATAACAACCCTTTTATGCTTTCATAACTCATCCTCCTCCACACAGTTTTGAATTTCTGTGAGATCACTAAGTTACAGGGTACTCCACTCGAACCCACTCGATCTCCCCTTGTCTGTGGCTAGGGTTTTGGTAGCTAAGGTTTTACCACTCCTCGATAGTGAGGGGTTTTCTATTTGAAATCCTCCCATGACTCGGCTCTTACTCAATGCTACTACAACCCTGTAGGTGTGGATCATCCTTTTCCCAAAATTGACTGAAATACAGTTGCTGGATGACCCTACAAACCCTTGTTTTCACCTATGTGGACACTTGTCTATCTCTATCCATCTTGACTTTATGTTTGACAATTGTTAGCTCTTGATTCTAGACTAATCCTAAGGATGTAAACTGCAAATGTGGTTTCACTACACATGTTTTTCTCCTCATGGACTTGACTCCTCGTCATTGCTTAGGCTACTCCATTTGTGCACAGACTCGTACACAAGATACTCAAAACAACAAATTCGATACATATTTTGGTTTGATTCTATGGCTTTGATGCCACTTATTGGTATTTGAGAGTTTGCACTATACATATAACCAATTTAGATCCATCTTAACTCTAAATCTATCAAGCACCGAGAGGAATCAAATCTTTGAAGGTCCAAACCTCTTTTTTGAATGCGAAACTTGAAGAAAGATTTGCACATTGAGAGATTTGATTTCTCTCAATTCTTGATAGATACATAGTTAAGATGGATATAGAATGGTATAAATAACATTTATAAAACAAAATACCATTTATTTTGATATAAAAATATCTAAAAATATTTCATGATGTATCATATTGACTTGAGTAAAAAAGCTTTAAAATAATATAAAATTATAATAAAAAAATATATTTTTAAATTATTTCTTTTAAGAAATATAATTTAAATTAGAAAATAATATTACAAGAGAATTAACATATTATAAAAGAAAGAGAAATAAATAAATTTAAATAAAATAGAAAAAAAAAATAGAATATGTTAGAATTCTCTATAGAATATCTATTATAAGTATTGAAACTTGTTAAATCTGTCCAACAATATAAAGACTCATTAAACATTATAATTTATGAAGTAAAAAGAACTCAATAATTTATTAAAAAACTATAATAAACTTTTACGATTAATTAATTAATTTTATAAATTAATTAATAAATTACATTAAAAAAAACAAGGATTATGTATTATATTTTTTTTGAAATTATTTAATTTAGGCAGGGAGCCGCCTTTTTAGATTTTAGATCTTCTCAAGACATTTATACATTACATTAAAAAAACAAGGATTATGTATTATATTTTTTTGAAATTATTTAATTTAGGCGGGGAGCCGCCTTTTTAGATTTTACATTAAAAAAATAAGGATTATGTATTATATTTTTTTGAAATTATTTAATTTAGGCGGGGAGCCGCCTTTTTAGATTTTAGATCTTCTCAAGACATTTATACATTACATTAAAAAAACAAGGATTATGTATTATATTTTTTTGAATTTATTTAATTTAGGCGGGGAGCCGCCTTTTTAGATTTTAGATTTATAGACATTGGTTTGTCTTCGTCATAGCTATTCAGGAGCCGCCTTGTGGAGGGTTGTCTTCTTCATAGTTAGTCATGAGCCGCCTTCTAGATTTATAGACCTTGGTTTGTCTTCTTCATAGCTAGTCAAGAGATGCCTTTCAATTATAATTACTAAACAATATTATTTATTATATTTATGGTATTGAGAGATGTTCTATAATTTTGTATTAATATTATATTTAAAAATAATAAAATAATATTTATATTAATAAATTAAAAATTAATAATAACAAACATTAATTTTAAATGTTATTAAAGTAATATTTTAATTTTAATTTTAATATTTAATTAATTTTTTCTAGAAAAATAATATAAATTATAATTATTTTTTATTTTGTTGCTATGAAAAATATGTTTAGTTGTTTCACTCAAAGTTGACACTTCAATATGTATAATTTACTCATTATTACTTTGACACGTTAATATGTATAGATCATTCATTATTTTAATTGACATGTGTGTTTTCAAATAAAAAAATTTCATTTCAATTATTTTTATCTTTTTATATAAAGTTGATGTCAAATTAAAATAGAAACTTAAGTATTATTTTTTTCATATTACTATTTTTTAATTTATTAACATAATTAAATATGTACAAACATACATACCACCATGTACTTTGTGATTGACTTAACTTTATAAAAAAATGCATAGTACATAGAATTAGCTAAACTAATATTGATGTTACAAGTCAAAATGAAGAAGATGTGTAATTCATTCAATGCTCGATATATTGTTGACATATGGTTTTAAAACAATACTAATAAAAAAAATATTTCAATGTTATCTATGAATAAAATCTTTCGATGTTGGTGCTTTTTATTTGTTTTTGACTTGGGTTATTGTGCGTAGTGCGTATAACAAAATCCCTATCAATACCTGCCCTTGCAACATTGCCTCTGGGACATGTGATGTCATGGCCTTATACTTGTGGCACTCTTTCAACCATGTATTGTGGGTGCGGCACTACTACACTTTTTCTTTTTACCAATACTCAAGTTCATAGACTACGCCTAATGCCAACACTTAGTCAATTTCCAATCAAGTGTTCTCTAACAATGTAGCAGAATAAAATTAATCTTTAATCTTTAATCTTTCAACAATTAAACCTTCATCAACATCACACAAGTATGCCTATACATGCTTGGGAGTGGCAACTCTCGTGAAGTTTGCCCAATAATATATATCAACAATGTACAATAATTTACAAAGTACAAGTTTTACAACAAGTGTGCTTCCAACTGCCTTAGACTCCACACTTAACCAAATTTACCAAAGTTATGCCAAAGTCATGCAACAACACCACTGTCACCTTCCCACACAACTCTGCCAAGGAAACCCCAAATTTATTCTCCACAAACACACTTCTGCACTTGCTGCTCGTTTTGCTGACCTGGCCAACTCTCCCTCCACTTCTGGTCACTTTTGAGCATGCCTTGCACGTTCTGGGTCACTGAGTGACCTTTCTTCACACAACCGCTACAAGTGACCCTTCTGCACGAGTTCGTGACCTGGCTGCACGTTCGATACCCTGCATGTAGCGTGTTGCGGATGGCCCGTTTTGCACATGTTACGCCTTGTCGGGTCAACACCCGATTCCGCCCTCGCATTGCCTATTTGGTTCCCAGAAAACATGACTCTGCCTGCGTCTTTATCTCTACGTTCAAGTCGTCCGTCCGCCTGACTTGTGGCCTCATCTACTTTCTACTTCCATTGTTTCATATGCTAACTCCAAGTGATGATCCATGCCCATGGGTTGGGTTGGTCACTCCACTCATACGTCAGGCCAACAACTATAAATCGACCAACTTGTTCATATAAACTTGTTGTCGCAATGTTTGTACATTGCACAAGTCTAACTCGTTAGTGGGTCACTCGGGTCACTTCGGTCACCCGAGTCAGCACGACCACCCATGCCCGATGTGCCCAGCTCGCTTAAGTGCACTTATCCTCTGCACGCGATCAACAACACGACTTTGCCCGACACCCTTGACTCACCCGCTCGCTTTGGGCGCGTGCCCGCCTGATGCCCACACTAACCGCGTTCACCCAAAACGCACGACTCCCCCAGCCGCTATACGACTCGACCAAGGTGGACGATCGCCAACACAGCACAGCCGTTGCACATGCCCAAGTTGGGTGCTTGTCACGCCAAGACGCGCCCACCACTACTCGGTCTCACATAGTGTTATCACCAAATTGAGTCCTGTTGGGTTGCTTCAATGGTCAACTTGGAGTAACTCTTTCAAACCATTCACAACTGGAAATTAGCCTCTCCATTCTGGGAGGGCTCTCTCAAAACATAAAGGATATTCAATGAGTAATCTTGAAAACATATGACTAACTCTGCATTGGATTGGATGTGTTTTCGTGCAGGTGAAGGATTTGTTAGGTTTACTACCATTAGGCTTATGGAGTCGATATGAAAACTAGGTCACAAGTAAACTTATCTCATGGAAGCTGAGGCAATTGTATTCTTATTAAACCATACATGAAGGACAAAACAAAAAGCTATATGCGTATAGGAAGTTGGAGCATGTCACCATGAATTCCAAGTGATTATACATAAGAAAACTAATAAATATTGACAAAACAAAAGCCTAGGTGTAAACAGGAAGTTGGAGGATGTGATCATGAATTCCAAGTGATTATACAACTAGAACACTGAGATAAAGTAAAGGACTGATAGAACAAACTTACGTAAAAATACATAAAAGAATCTCAAGTCTGAAATAAGCATGTTGGAACTGTATATTTATGATATCAAACTATTACAATAGTGGTAGTTTCAAGTCACCATCTCCCAAGCGTTTAAATCTGAAAAGGACACTTTAGCCAGTTTTTCCTCTTTTTGTAGCATTTTACACTGTAAAATAACAGTCTTCACTACGAAACTGCCTAATAGTTTCGTAGCGAAATTGTCAGAAAATGAACTATCCACGCTACGAAAAATATTTTTTTTGTCTGTCTTGTCAAATCCGGTGAAAGGTGTCAGTTCATGATTAGAGGAGATAGGGTGGATATCATTCGAGTCAGTTAGGGTTATTTCAAAGGTACAAGGTCGTGCCTGAGGTCATCATTACCATTTTTAGCATGCATGAGTCATGATTAGGGCATGAGTTTTCATCGAAACCATAAAACATTACCCAATTGAGTCTTTTTTTCATTCTATGTTTTATCCTTGCATGTTATTGAGTTGATGGAGAGCTGCTTCACTGAGCCAAGCTGGTTGCTGGCATTTTCAAAAGTTGCAGGTGTCACTAATCAAGCGAGCCTGAGAAGATGTAAAATCACCATGGATGCAAGAAAGAAGAATAACAAAGGTGGTCACTGCCTTAGATATGAACCCATGGACATGAATTTGTTATATGAAGACCCAACTTCCTTGGAGATATTCAGAAGAACAGGTTGTTTACAGTTTTGTCAAAGATTGCAAGGGTGCCATTTGTAGGTTTCTAAGGAGTTTTCTATCATTTTCAATGGGACAGCTTCAAAGGTGGGAATGTTAAACCTCACAGTAACATCAGAGACCTTTGCAGCAACAACATGAATCCCTAGGGGAGGGGAACAACGGTTCAAAGGCATCAAGTTCACCATGCATGATTGTAAAGAATTTATCAAGCCAGAGCATAGTGAAATTGATCTAACAAATGCTATCCCAAGGAGCTACATGAAAGATAAATTCTCAAAGCTGCTGCTAATTATTCAGAAGTACTTCAACTGTGAAGGGAGGTTTCGCATGGTCTATTCCTACCACCTTAGGCTTCTACTGCATTTTGTGGGTAAGAGGTCTCTTGATTTGTCCTTTTACTTATACAAAAGTCTAGCTAAAATTTCAGATAAGGTCCAAATTAAAAAGAAGGAAATGAAACTTCTCTCTTTCATCATGGTTTGATCAAGTTGTTGGTGTTAGAGGAGTTAAAGAGATTAGGTAGAGATTGGACATCCTTTCTGTTCATTAGTGGTTTTGAAGTAGATGTTTTCAGTCCTAAAAGAGTTCCCAAAACTAGAGATGTTTCATCACCTACAGTGGCAGAGCAAGTTGAACCAGTGAGCATAGGGACAGAGCCTTTGCAGAAGGTTGATACACCCAAAGCTACACTTGCAAAACAAAAGAAAACAATTAGCAAACATGGCAGCAAGAGAGTTACAAGGAGCCAAACAGTGGCTAAGGGTAACTTAGAGGACATCTTGCATGCCATTGATATTGAAGAAAATCCCATTGTCCAAGCTGAAGACATAGATGAGGGAGGAAGGAAGCTTAAGAAAGGAAAAACAACTAAGAAGTTAGAGTTTGCAGGTGATGATGGAGGATTCATGTTTCAAGCTAGAAAACCAATGACAAGATATGAAAAAAAGGTCTTAGAAAGAAGCAAAGAGGTTCAGAAGGTCAGTGAAACTTTTCAACCACCACCAAGCATCATATACCTCTCATCACCTGCAAAAGAAGAACTGGTCATCAAACAAAAGAAGGGAAAAGAGAAAATCACTGAAATGACAGAATTTGAAGCCCTTAAGGAGCAGTTGAAAGATGCAAGTGAAGAGATATCAGTCTTGAGGAAAGAGGCAAAGAATCATAGAGTTGAAAGAGTGCATTTTGAACAAATGAGGAATATTTGGGAGGATCAAGTCACAAGTGTCTCAAAGACATTAAACAACACAGAAAAACTGATAAAGTGGACTCAACCACTAAGAAGAGAGGTCAAGCACATAAAAAAGGTAAACCTGCACTTGCAATCTAAGAATAGAACACTGAAGGACCAAGTCAAATATCTTTAAGAGCAATTAGAACTGATTCATGAAGAGTTGGAAAAGAAAGGTTTGAAGACGACTGTGTTTGAGGAGCCCATTGCTCAACTGATCATAAATGAAGAGGAAACACCACAGGAGCAATAAGTTGAGGTTGAATATGCTTCATAGGGTTCATTACATGCAGAAAATCAAGATTTTGCAGCTGGAGGTCATTTTGTGAAGACAGTTTTGAAATGTGAAATTTATGCACTTTTACATAGTTTCGTAGCATTTCCAAGGCTTAAAGCCAAAAAAACGCTACGAAAAAACCTTTAGCAACCTTTTTTTGTTTCTAAAGTCACTTTTTGCAGTTTTCAAGGAGGGATATTGATGGTGGTGATCTGTCATGAATTGATTGACATCATGGAACAACAAAGGAGAAAATTTATTGGGTGCAGAAGCCATTTTTTCAATGCTACCAAAACTTGCTACGAAACTGTACTGTTTTCGTAGCGAGCATTTGTTAAAGGTTTTGGAGCATCTTAATGGCAGTTTTGGACAATTGGAATCCTCCAACATGTCAAGGGAGCTTATCATCAAATATTTATGACTTGAAGGAGGTGCTATGAAGACAGGTCATCAGCTAAAGCAACTTTGAAGATAAGGGTCAAGCATTCCTAAAAAATAGGCTTATTCTCCACAAGTCTAGGAGGGTTTTTAATATGTAAAGTGTTAATGAACTCTATTATGAGTCTTTCGAGCATGTGATGCTTATCATGTAGCTGTCATACAACTGTTTCACAATATAAGGTAGAGTTATGTAATATATAGGAGTTAGAGTCCTATTAGGAAATGCTTTCTTTAAGGTGTAGTTGTCATTTTTTAGTTAGAAGTCATGTATTTCAATTATGTGATGTGTCATAGGAGAATTCGATGGTCTAGCCACCAAGAAGATCATCCTTATTGTAAAAAAGGTCTATTTAAAGACAAAGCATTGAAGTAGTCAAGGGTTGGAAATTTTTTTCACTAAATTGTTGCTTTTATGTATTTGACTTATATCAGTAATACAAAGGGACTTTCTTCTTGATAGAATTGAGATTCTCATGAGGTTTTTAATGTTTTTTGATGTATATCTTTATGTTTACCACTTGCAGTAGATTTCATATATATTACTCAGAATTCATAAGTTTAAGCTTTGAATTCCTTTAGTGATGAAATGACTGTGTTTCCCTATGTTTTATGTGTGAGTTTCCTTTGTTAAAGACCTCTATTTGCCTCAGCTTCCATGTCAATAAAACTTCCACTGAAACTAATGATTGTTGACTCCATAAGCCCAATGGTAGCAAGGCTGCATTCTTTTCAACCTGCAAACATAAAAAAATAAGTTACATTTTCAATAGAGTTATCCATCTAGTACCATCATTATTCAATGTCATAAAACCCCCTTGAGAGAGCCCTCTCAGACTAAAGAGGCTAAGCTTTAGTTAAAAGCTAGTTTGAAACAGTTACACTAAGTTGTTTGATAAGCAGCCAATCAAGTACAATTTTGTGATAACACACGGCTCTAACTCGGGGGCATGAAATCCTTGCCCACTCCAAATGTTGTCGTCCTCAACAAATCGAACATCATATTGTCGCAAAGTGACGCTAGCTCCAACATCTCCAAAATGCCCAAGCTGCCCACCTCTGCTCCATCATCACACAAAACTTCAAGGCTCATGACTCCATAAAAGTGTCCATGGGATCATCTCCTCCATCCATGATCATCAACAACATTTGTTTCAACCCCCACATGTTGTCTCCATCGTGGAATTCAATCTCCTCAACTTAAGCTACATGTTATCACTGCAACATATATCGTGTTGACCCATCATGTATTATTGATCTCATGTGAATATCCTGTTGTGATTCTCCATCCCAACACAACATATCTTGGTATATCCTCGATACATCTATCTAACATAGCTCGGTGTACTGCCTGCTCCCACGACTTGAACTAGTCGGGTGATCAGGCCAACTATCAGCTCAACCCCATGAGATTACTCCTCCTCATGCCAACATCGGTAAGTTTCTGAAACATCCTTTCACATCATAAAATATATCAATAATCCATCCCATTCAAGTGTAAATAAGCCATGTTCAGGTCCATGAAGAAGCCCTCATTTCATCCGCAACATGTTGTCTAGCAAGTATCAAACAAGCCATACCCAGGTCCATGAAGTAGCCCACATTCATCTGCAATATGTTTCTCATGAGACTAATTTCCATGCGCTGCAAAATTAGTCACATACATCCAAGAATCATCATCCATGTGTGAAAGGTCCTTCTAAAACTAGTTAAGAATTCCTCCCATCAATCTAATGCTTAACGTGCCATATCCAGGTCCATCAAGCAATCTCCATCTCATCTGAAATATGCACTCCATCAAGTCTATCAAAGGGGAAAGTCCAACCTTGCCTCATCATCCATCTATGTTCTTCCAACGATCCTAGATCAATCAACCACCATGTCTATTGAATGTGGGGCTAAGTCAAAAGACTCAACCCATGCCGAAGTGCACCTCACCAAGGCATCTCCATCACTGCAATGTCATCAAACTCTAAAGTGTCCTTAGCTCATCAATGAAATAGATAACCACTATAACATGAAGTCTCCAATGGCTACAACAATCTCCAAATCATCACAAAATCCCATGCATCATCTCCATCCAATACATTGGAAAGCATACTTGACTTGGCCATGAGTGCCATCGCAAGTTATTCTTGCCCTGCAAGTCATATGAATGTCCTCATAGGCTACTCATCCAACCATGGTCTTGTTTCCCAAATGTGAACAACATCCCCATCCGTCCATATATAAAATGTCTCCATGTCACACTAGAAAATCCATCCTCCTCAACATCCCTAATTTGACACTCCTCCTTGATGCTTGTAAGTGGCATCTCCATAAGTGCACCTCCTTAATGTCCCTGCATAATGTCTTCCATTCTCTCATGTCAATTTCCATGACTTTGGTTTTCAATGTTCCCATCAAGAGTGTACTCAACACAACTCTAGTCATCTCATCTCCATCCATCATCCAGGTAAAGTGCCCTCAGTCACTTCTACCTTCATACATCATCATTGGTCCTTCCTTCACTGCTGCCTACCCCACTAAAGGTCTGCCAATATGTCTCTTGGTTTCAACCATGAAGAATTATGTCCAAATATCATCATATATAAATCATGGTGTGCCCAACTCCATCAGTCCATGAGTCATGTCGGGAGCTTAGCGAGTTATCCATATGGCTAAGCATGACCAATCCATAAAAAATCTCATTAAGTTCCACCCTTGTCATGGGAATTTGAACCTTCTAACATGAGGTCACAAATTTCCCTAACAATTTCTACAACAAACAATGCTCCTTGCTTCTCCAATGTACAAGGTCTCATCATAATCATCCAAGGAGAGATCATCCATGGCATCGATAAAAAAATTATGTCTTTCCTCATCCATAAATATGGTCCATCCTCCAAAAACTCCAATGAAACACAATTCATATCAATACTTATATTTCCATGAGGTCTCTCCAAGTGAGTGTCCTCCATCATCAATTCCTGCAATGTGTACGATCCTGGTTCAACCTGTTCATCAAGTTCCTCCTTGATCATTGACACACCTGCAACATCCTCTTCTTCACATGTCAAGGTCTGAAATGTGCATGAATCTAGCTCTTCTTGGGCTAATTCAGTCACCCCAAGTTCTTCCTCTTTCGTTGGTACATCTGCAACATACTTTGGTTTGGCCATAGTGAGCTCCATCTCACCATGCTTCATTGTTTCAAGATTCCTTCTAATCTCGGCTTGCTTCTCCCAAACCATTCCATGATCTTTTTATACCTTTATTATAACTGCTTCAAAACAACCCATTTTCCTTATGAGTTGATAGAATTCATCCATGTTCGTGTTGTATATCCCTTCCTTAACCAATGCAAGAAGAGTCTGCCTCGTCGCACAAAACTCTTTCTCCAATTATATCAATTTTTATTCAATATCTCGCAATTATGTTGATGGAATTTGTTCAACTTGACTCGGCCCCATGGTGTGCCTCTACTAATGATTCAAAACTCCAAATTCTTTTGAAGCCCATTTTCTGCAAAACGATCTCACTCATTATAATTTCAAGCTTCAATATCACCTCCAGGCTGCAACCCTTCAAATGTATTCCCGCTTCTTGAATAATAAACACATCTCGACTCGCCATGAATCAAGCTCTGATACTATTTTTCACAACCCTATACTTGTGGTGCTCTTTCAACCACGTATAGCGGGTGTGAAACTACTATACCTTTTCTTTTTACCAATACTCAAGTGCATAGACTACGCCTAATGCGAACTCTTAGTCAATTTCCAATCAAGTGTTCTTTAACAATGCAACGAAATAACATTAATATTCAATATTTAACCTTTCAGCAATTAAACCTTCATCAACATCACAAAAGTACGCCCATACATACCTCACAGGGGAAACTTGCCCAATAATATATATCAACAATGTACAATAATTTACAAAGTATAGGTTTTACAACAATTGTGCTTCCAACTGCATTGGCCTGCACACTTAGCCAAATTTACCGAAGTTACGTCAAAGTCGTGCAACAACACCACTACTACTTGTCGGCACAACTCTGCCGAGGAAACCCCAAATTTATTCTTCACAAACACACTTCTGCACTTGCTTCCCGTTCTTAGTCATTAAGGGGGGTTGCAAGAACTAGGTTTTTGTAGCTGCGAAGGGGATGGGTTTTTTTTGCGCCATTTTTCCTCCACAATTAGCCTCCTAATTACACACTAAACACATTCATAAAATTTTGAGGTAATTACAACATGCCATCGTCAACACAAAATTAAAAGAAGGGGTGTATCATATGTTCATAAAAAATCGTTAACTCTTTCATCCATACATCTCCGCATAATAAATATTGCTATTAAAATAAAGAGTTAGTCACATGAAATAATCTGGTGATCATACAACAAATTAATGTGATCACGAAGCTTCTGCATTTCAGTAAGATGTTTAAGATTATGTTGAAAATTTTTAGGAACAATCACTTGAAAATCATCAATCCCTTTTCATTCCATCACATATACAAATGTACTCAAAGTTTTCATTGTATGTTTTCAATTATAAACTTTGAAATCAATAACCTATGTAAGAAAATTATATAAGATCTCCTTATTTTCATTAGGAAAGTGGTAGGGAACCCACTAAATACATTTTTTAGAAGAAACCATTTTTTACGAAGGCATGATGTTAAATATCTCTCCTTCTACACAAAATGGGTATTCTTTCTTTTTGATTACTTGTTTGAATTGACCAAAATGTCAAAGACTCACTCCTTTGTACTTAGTGGTAAGTGGATGTTATAGAAAAAAACATTGCACCTACTTCAAAGGGAATTTAAAATGGAATGTTCTACCTTTCATGACTGATAATAAGTAAGATAAATTTGGAAAAAGTAACCATTGATGATTTACCAAACGTTTCATTAATATACCCTTTTCCTAGAACTATTATAACTTTATTATCCTGTCACAATCAATAACAAATGAGACCCTTTACTTATCACAAAAAGAGACTTTATATAGAGAATTGTTCACTCTATATCACTTGAGCTTAAAAATTTCATTGTCACCTAAAACATTTTGAAACACAAGTGCAAGGCTTGTGATCCAGATTTATGCAGGAACAAAATAGAATACACATATAACCATAAACATTGAGATGCAGTGGAAATAAAACTTCATATCAATAATATCATATAACATAAATATGCTTACAAACATAATGGAATTAAACAACTAGGGCGCTAGTAGGCTTATCTATGAGAAGAGATGTGGCGGCTACATGCCTCTGAACTGTGTTACAATGAGGCTCGAAGGCCTATTTATTGTTGAGAAACAATGTAAAACCTTAAACATCGAAAAAAATAACCGTAGGAGATGAAGCGCCAAAACTATGGGCCCCGTTTGGGTAAATTGGTGTTTCAACTTCCCTGGGACATAACGTTGGCATACGATGTTGAAAATGCAGCAAGATGATGGAGCTTAGTGAAATGAAGTCGCCTTCACTAAGTGGGCCCGCAGGCAAATTCTGGCGCAAAATCTATTTTTAGACTATGTCTATTTTTAGACATATGGAGCATGGTTCGGGGATTCTAGTTTGAGATTCTTGAAGTATGTGTCATGTTGGTAAAAATAGACGAGACTCTATTTTTGAGGTCAAAGAGGTCGAAGTCTATTTTTAGACTGCCTCTCCTTAAAACAGGGAAGTCAAATATTATTTACCCTTAATAATATTTAGACTATAAACAACAATTTACTCTCTTGGAGCACTTCAGTTCGAGCTACAGAAGTGGCTCATGCATCTGACAGAGGAATTACGCTATTCCCAAGGGTTTGATGGCATCATGCATGGTTGACTTCAGTTAGGACTTTAGTGGCAGAAGTTTGGTGGAGTTAATGAGACGGCTAGTGGAGTTGTGTTCTGTTTATTTTAGTTGAACTAGTTGAGATTAGTTTAACTAGCTAATCAATTAGTTATGAGTGGAGTGAATTAAATATTATTTAATTCATTAATTAGTAGCTCATTATTCAACTCAAGAACACATCAGTTCACTACAGTGTATGATCAGTTCAGTGGAGACCAGTGAAAGAGGTAGATGAAAGGGTGGAGTTAGCTATCGGTTGTGACTATACTGTTGCTATTTGCAACACACAGATAGGTGGAGTAAGCCCATGAGGATTGCGCAGTTCAGGCTGGTGGTTTATCTATATAAAGAGGCCATCCCATAGCATTGAAACACGCAATAGAGGCAAGGCAATTGGCGGTGAGTTTTGAACCAGTAACCTGTTCAAAACTGAGCTAGATTGTGTGTAACTGTATGAGAAAGTACTGAGTACTTGTGAGGAGTATTGTACTGAGTTTATTACTTGATTTCTCCATTATAATATACACAATAGCTGCGGGGTTTTCAGCTATAAGCTTTCCCCATACATACTGTGTTAATGTGTATGATGATTTGATGTGTTATCGCTTGATTTTATTTCCGCATGTTTGATGATCTGAGTTGATCTGAGTGGAAGAGATTATGTGTTGCATATAAATTTGAATTGTATGTGATCAGGATAGTCTCGGTGGATAATTAATCATTATTCAGCAAATTTCTAAATGGTATCGGAGCTATTGAAGTTCAGATTGATCATCACAGTGATTACAAACTTATTTCGGTAGACAGAGTCTGCATGCGGGCCAGGTAGCCTCCGGATTCATCTTTATTCGGAAAGTGAAAGGTCTGGTAAACACCCCTTGCAGTTGATCTCTGTGCTAGAAATAATTTGTTCTCACGATCTAGAGCGGTTGAGCTTTGAGGTGGAATTCAAAATTTTGCAGCAGTTTTGTTTTCTTGGTGCCAGTGTTGAAAATGTCTTTCAACGGTTTGCGACTCGAATATGCTCTTGAAGGAAGTTCGAATTATGTTGCATGGAAGGATCGCATGGAGGCAGTATTAGAAGATAATGGTCTGAAGGAGTTCGTAGATACGAATGTCCAAAAGTCCAATGATCCTGCTGAAGTCGATGCATGGCAAAAGAAGATGGCGAAGTGTCGAAGGATCCTGTTGGAGGGCGTCAAGGATCATATTGTATCCAGCCTGCATGGAAAGGCTTCTCCATTTCTAATGTGGAAAGCTTTGACGGATCTATTCCAGAGTAAGAGTGACCAAAGGAAGCTGGCGCTCAAAGATAAGCTCGGGAACATCAAGATGGAGAAAGGCGACAGTATCGCCAAATACCTCACGAAGTTCACTCAGTGCAGAGATGAGCTGGGAAGTGTGGGGGTGACTGTCGAAGACGAGGACATGGTCGACCTGGCTCTCCTTGGTCTTACGAAGGCTTGGCACTCATATCAAGATAGTGTCAATGGTCGGGAGAAGCTGCCGGGATGGGAGCGCCTTTGGGCGGATCTCATGCAGGAGGAGATAAGGAGGACTACTCGAGATGGATCTTCATCAAAGGGAGCTGATGAAGAAAATTGTGCTTTGGTGGCCAAAGAAAAGAAAGGGAAGGGTAAGAAAACGTCTCATTCTGGTGCAAAGGGCAAGAAGCAGGATATGGCGAAAGTGAAGTGTTTTCACTGCCATGATCACGGACATTATGCTACCAATTGTCCAAAGAAGAAGAAGAACAAGCAAGCGGGAAGATATGCAGATGGAGAAGCTTTGGCTTCACAGTTCGAGCTTGAATTTTCACTGATTGCATGCTTGGTTTCAAGCGTGCTGGGATCGGTATGGTTCTTGGACAGCGGTGCGTCATTTCATATGACGGGAGATCGGGAATTGTTCTCAGATCTGGAGGACAAAGATTTGGGTGTGCACATCGAGATGGGCGATGATGGTAGATACAGTGCGACTGGTATTGGTACCATATCCTTTCAGAGGGAGTCTGGTAAACCCTTTGTATTGAGGGATGTCATGCATGTACCTGGATTGAAGAAGAACTTGATCTCTGTGGCGATGTTGGAGGATAAGGGGTATGATGTGGTCTTCAGCGAAGGAAAAGCCTTCCTGCGCAGTAAGACTACTGGAGAGACCCGGAAGATAGGGGTTCGAACCAAGAACCTTTATCAGTTGCAGGTAGATGGCTGCGCAGCTATGGCATGCAAGGCGAGAGAAGTGGTGAGCCGGGATGATGAGGGCGAACTGTGGCACAGGAGATTGGGCCACCTTCACCATGGAGCTTTGAAGATTCTGCAACAGATTTCTACTGGGCTTCCTAAGGGCACTCTTGCGCAGTCAGATCAGTGCAAGGGGTGTACTTCAGGGAAGTATGTGAAAGCCACCTTTCACGAGAAGGATAGTCGCGCCACGACGATCCTTGAGAGAGTTCACACAGACGTGTGTGGTCCTTTCTCAGTTGCTTCGACAGCAAAGCACAATTATTATGTGATCTTTGTTGATGATTTCTCTCGAAAGTGTTGGATCTTCTTCATGCAGAAGAAGAGCGATACATTCGCGAAGTTCTGTGAGTTTAAAGCACTGGTCGAGAAAGAGTCGGGGAAGAAGGTGATTGCTCTAAGGAGTGATAACGGTGGTGAATTCATCTCGGCTGAATTCAAGGAGTTCTGCAGCGCAGAAGGGATTTGGAGAGAGCTCATCGCACCCCATAACCCACAGCAGAACGGGGTGGCTGAGCGGAAGAACAGAACGATCGTGGGTGCTGCACGGGCGATGTTGCATGATCGGGGCCTACCCCTTCACTTGTGGGCTGAGGCATGCAATACAGCAGTGTATGTGCAGAACCGTTGTCCTCACAAGGTTCTTGGCATGAGTACACCAGAGGAGGCTTATTCTGGCAAGAGGCCTGATATTTTCCATTTGCGGATTTTTGGTTCTCCTGTCTACATGCATGTGACGAAGGATGCGAGAAGGAAGCTGGATCCAACTGCTGAGGTTGGAATATTTGTGGGGTACACTGATACACCTCACAACTATCGGGTGTATTTTTTAGACAGTCGAAAGACTGTTGTGCGACGGGATATAAAATTTCAGGAGGAGAAAGCCATGCGGTGTTCGCTTGAGAGGGAGCTACACTTGCATGCAGATGAGGAGCTGTTAGTTCCTAAGGAGGAGCTTCCGGATGTGGATCAGCCACAAGAGGAGGTTCAGGAGGTGGAAGAAACCACCCATGCAGCGCCAACCATCAAAGGGCGCATGCGCACTACAGAAGCTGAGCGACTGGCTCGAGATGCAGAGAAGGTTGTAGGACCACCTACAGCACAGCGCAGACAGAGACAGTCACCGGATCGGTACATTGGATACATGGCTCTTGTGAGTCAATGTGTCGTGACGGAGCCATCCTCTTTTGAGGAAGCTGTGGAGGAACCCACATGGGTTGATGCCATGATCGAGGAATATGATTCGATCGTCAGGAACAGTGCATGGGAGATTGTCCCAAGACCGGTGGGGAAATCAGTGGTGGGTTCGCGATGGATCTACAAAGTGAAGCACGCGGCTGACGGGAGTGTGGAGAAGTACAAGGCGAGATTTGTCGCCCGTGGCTTCTCACAGATCGAGGGGATTGACTATGAGGAGACTTTTGCACCTGTCGCAAGGTACTCTTCCATACGGACGATCCTTGCTCTCTCAGCGCAGATGGGGTGGCACATTCATCAGTTGGATGTGAAGACTGCGTTCCTCAATGGAGTTATTGAGGAAGAAGTGTACATAGAGCAGCCTGAAGGTTTTGAGATCTTCAGCAGTGAGTCGCATGTGTGCCGACTCAAGAGAGCACTGTACGGGCTGAAGCAAGCACCTCGTGCTTGGTACACTGGGATAGACAGCTACTTCACCGGGCTTGGATTCTCCAAGAGTGAGGCGGATCCAAACCTGTACCAGATTGTGGTGGAGGGGAAGCTGTTGATCATCGTACTGTATGTAGATGATCTGATTTTGACTGGCGACGAGCAGTTGGTACTTTCATGCAAGGAGGATCTTGCACGAGAGTTTGAGATGAAGGACCTGGGCATCCTTCATTATTTCCTGGGATTGGAGATTTGGCAGCGCAGTGGAGGACTGTTTGTTTCTCGGGGCAAGTATGCCCGGGAGATTCTGGAGAGGTTCAACATGCAAGGCTGCAAGCCTGTTGACACTCCTCTTCCTGGTGGTTGGAGGAAGGAGGATGCTACTTCGGTGGAGGTAGTGGATGCCACTGTCTATCGACAGTTGGTGGGGTCGCTTATGTATCTGGTCAATACACGACCCGATATATGCTATGCAGTTAACCAGCTTTCGCAAGCTATGGTTAAGCCTACCAAGCTCTTTTGGAAGGCAGGCAAGCATGTATTTCGCTATATCAGAGGCACATCGGGATATGGTCTATGGTACAGACAGGAGGATGGAGCGAAGCTTTCTGGCTTCACTGATGCAGATTGGGCAGGGAGTCCAACGGACCAGAAGAGCACATCTGGAGGAGTTTTCGGCATTGGGTCGACAGCAGTTTCCTGGTACAGCAGGAAGCAGAGATCCATGGCACTCAGTTCAGCAGAGGCCGAGTACATGGCAGCTAGCTTGGCTGCATGCGAGGCTATTTGGATGAGGAAGATCCTCGCAGGATTGTTCAGGTTGCATTTGGAGCCTACAGTGATCTACTGTGATAACCAGAGTTGCATCAAACTCTCGGCTAATCCATTATTTCATGATAGGTCCAAGCACATCAACATCAGGTACCATCATATCAGAGATTGTGTTCAGCGGAGAATCATGATGCTTTCATATGTTCCCACGGAGGATCAGGATGCCGACATCCTGACGAAGGCGCTCACCAGGAGCAAGTTCGAATTCCACAGAGGCAGGATAGGGGTTGCAGATAATCCATATCTTGCGGAGAGGGAGTGTTGAAAATGCAGCAAGATGATGGAGCTTAGTGAAATGAAGTCGCCTTCACTAAGTGGGCCCGCAGGCAAATTCTGGCGCAAAATCTATTTTTAGACTATGTCTATTTTTAGACATATGGAGCATGGTTCGGGGATTCCAATTTGAGATTATTGAAGTATGTGTCATGTTGGTAAAAATAGATGAGCCTCTATTTTTGAGGTCAAAGAGGTCGAAGTCTATTTTTAGACTGCCTCTCCTTAAAACAGGGAAGTCAAATATTATTTACCCTTAATAATATTTAGACTATAAACAGTAGTTTACTATCTTGGAGCACTTCAGTTCGAGCTACAGAAGTGGCTCATGCATCTGACAGAGGAATCACTTGGTTCCCAAGGGTTTGATGGCATCATGCATGGTTGACTTCAGTTGGACTTCAGTGGCAGAAGTTTGGAGGAGTTAATGAGACAGTTAGTGGAGTTGTGTTCTGTTTATTTTAGTTGAACTGATTGAGATTAGTTTAACTAGCTAATCAATTAGTTATGAGTGGAGTGAATTAAATATTATTTAATTCATTAATTAGTAACTCATTATTCAACTCAAAAACACATCAGTTTACTACAGTGTATGATCAGTTCAGTGGAGACCAGTGAAAGAGGTAGATGAAAGGGTGGAGTTAGCTATCAGTTGTGACTATACTGTTGCTATTTGCAACACACAGATAGGTGGAGTAAGCCCATGAGGATTGCGCAGTTCAGGCTGGTGGTTTATCTATATAAATAGGCCATCCCATAGCATTGAAACATGCAATAGAGGCAAGGAAATTGGCGGTGAGTTTTGAACCAGTAACCTGTTCAAAACGGAGCTAGATTGTGAGTAACTGTATGAGAAAGTACTGAGTACTTGTGAGGAGTATTGTACTAAGTTTGTTACTTGATTTCTCCATTATAATATACACAATAGCTGCGGGGTTTTCAGCTATAAGCTTTCCCCATACATACTGTGTTAATGTGTATGATGATTTGATGTGTTATCGCTTGATTTTATTTCCGCATGTGTGATGATCTGAGTTGGTTGAGTGGAAGAGATTATGTGTTGCATATAAATTCGAATTGTATGTGATCAGGATAGTCTCGGTGGATAATTAATCATTATTCAGCAAATTTCTACATACGATCTCCGTTTGACACATTCAATAGCTCGTTAGAAATATCTATCCGAGGAGTAAAATTTTTGGTGTGAGAAAAATCGGTCCATGGACCCATGTTGCTCCCAGTTTTTCCAAAAAAACGTCATTTAGGGCTTCAAAACAGCTCCGTAAGTTCACGACCCGAAAACCTGCTAAGAATAGTAAGTTGTGCTGAAACTGAAAAACTGAAAGAGTTGATGGTGCGGGTCCAAATGGAATAGGTGGGTGGCCAGCAATATCCACGTGGCTCATTAGGGCCTCTAAACGGCGTTGAAAGTTCAAGAACTGATAACTTGCTAAAAATAGTAAGTTGTGCTGAAAGTGAAAAAATGAAAGAACTGATGGTGCGGGTCCAAATGGAATAGGTGGGTTCCCACCATTATCCACCTGGATCATTCCTCCCTTAGGAAGCAATGGCCCTCATTGCGTTAAGTTCTGCCATGAGAGGAAAATTCTGCTGAACTTGGTATTGGATTTGTCGAGGATGTCATGGACCTTCTGGTAGACGCGCTGGATATGTTCAATAAATTTGGTTTCCTCAGAAAATACATGTGTGGATTCCATCTGTGTAATCGCATGAGTTATGGAAATATCAGGTGGTAGTGCGTCGAGGGTCAGATCAATGGAGTGCTTGTCCGGACAGTGTAGAGGAACCTCTGTGGGTGAGGAGAAAATGTCTTGGTATTCCTCCATGCCTTTGTCCATCTGTTGTTGCTGTGCAAGGGAGCCATGTTTTGAGGCTATGGCCACAATCTTCTTCTTTCCTTGTGGGAAAATGGTAATGAAAATTAATTTCCTTGTTTGGGAAACAATCTTACTGCGTTGTTTTACAGTAGTCAAAGAGATGGCAGGAGGCGATACTACCTCCGGTATCCTGTACAAGCTATTTCCCAAAGTAATAATGACAACACGAGGCCTCTATTCATAGACAACATGTCACCTCCACAAGTATGGTTGGCCCAATAATACATCAACTACATCAAGAGGAGAAATATCACACAATACCTCATTCGTGAATGGCTTGATGCTGTATGAAAGGTGACACTGCTGGCAGAAGTGCAGATCTCTCCCTGGGTGAAGCCACCCAGTGGTATATGGCTGTGAGTGTGCTATGGTCGGTAGGCTGAGCCGCTTCATGAACTCTGCTGAAATGAGGTTCTTTTGGCTTCCTATCGACAAGAAGTTGCAGTGGAGAACCCTTCACCCACATTTGAGAATGTAAGAGGCGCTCCCCCTCCTCTGGATCCTTGGGATCATCCCTTTGGAGCTTGGTGGTGGCAACAATGGAACTGGGGTCCACATTAATGATTTTCTTCCCTTTTTCATCTCCCTTGTATGGTTCTGGCTCAGGATCAGAACATGCATTTTATTCGAGTGCCTTCATTTCGGCCACTAGGGACTGTTTTGCCCGACACTCGTTTGTGTTGTGAGTGGGGCTGTTATGAAATTCACACCACTTCCCCATGTCCTTTTTTGGATTTGTGGTGGTGTTTTGAGTCACCCTACTTTGGCTCTGCCTCTTTTTCTGTGGTTCAGGGGCACCTTTTCCTGGCTTCAGATTCATGGATCCAAAGTCTTTCTTCTTCTTCTTAAAATTCTGCTCAATCTTGGTGGCATAGATATAGGCCATGCTAAGCAAGGTAATGTCAAGGAACTCCATTTCCTCCTGAATGTGTCTGTGCAGACAACTGCGGTACTTGAGCACCAAATGTCTCTCCGAATATTTAATACCCAACTTTTTGCGTAGGGTATGGAACAAATTCTTCAGTTCGTGCACATCTTGATCCCTTTGCTACCGCAGCATGGTCCATTAGATGTACTTGTACTCATAGCTCCCCACGGGGTAATATTGTTCCTTGATGCCATCTCAGAATGAATTCAAAGTGGGTACGACCGAGAACAGAGAGGGTTCCCCCTCATCCTTTTGATCACAATAGGTTTCCCACCAATATTTGACATGGGGGGCAACTTTGAGGAGTGCAAAAACAATCTTTTCTCAGTCGAAGAAATCGTGGACCGAGAAATACCCTACTAGAAAATTCAACCATATATCTACTCCGTTTGCATCTATGTGGCCTTCAAATACAGGAATGTCAAATTTTACATGTACCTTGAAGGGCGTGGTGCCTCCAAAGTGGCTGTTGGATGTATATGCACCGTAGGTGGGCAGTCGTTGAAGGATCTAAGAAAAGTTATCCATCATCATGTTCCTTTGTTTCTCGAGGGCCTCCTCGAGCAAAATTTTTATAGGATATCCTACTCCCTTGTCTTTCTTTTCTTCTGCCATGGGAGGTCGTCGGGGTTTGCGAGGCTGATCTTGCAAGGGTTCAACTAGATTGAGAAAAGGCATGATAGACTTCAAATCTTGGCCAAGGCTTACTTGACCCATCATAGTACATGATGGAGGACACTCAGCCCAAATTTCAAGAAATTTGGGACATATTTTGCAAATTTTGTTTTTTTTGGCCTAAACACAGATTTTTCAGCTCTACGCGTCGCGCCACTTGGCGCGCACTTATGATTGGGAGCTCCTCTTGTGGAAAAATTTACATTTTTGGATTTTTCATGAAAATTTATGCATGCCTACCCATGGCCAAGAGATTTTGATAGGTTTTGGGCTTCCAGAAGGGTCAAAAACACCCTAAAAATGACCTTTCTGCCCCTTTTTGGACACACAAGAAGCAGTGTTGGGAGAACTCATTTTTGGAGGGGAAAATGGAAGACAAATTCAGAAATTCCACTTGTGTTGGAAAGTAGACAAGAAGACCTTTCCAACAAGCTCACTTGGAGAAAATTTGGACACCGGAAAGGCCTTCAAAATCAGCTCCAAACTAGCGCGACGCATAGAGAAATCAGGCACGGCGCATTGGGGATTTTTGCTCATTTTGGACTCAGTAACTCTGTTTTTCGCCTAGTTTTTGAAATTTTGAATTTATTACTTCCAAATGTTAAATTCATGATGTAATTGGATGAAATTTGATGGATCTTGATGTAATTTTGTTAAATTTTCACTCATGGAGGTAGATTCATCCATCAAAAGGTGAATTGCAACAGAATGAATCAGTTTCCTAGTTTATCGAGGCAAGTTGTTCCACTGCCTACTTTCTAGTTCTCAGTTTAGATTTTGTTGGAACAGCTCCTAAAATTTTGAGCTCGACCCCTAGAGGCTGGGATGAGTTGTTGGTTGCTTATATCTTGTAATTTTTCAGTCATAAGCACAGGTTGGACATTTGGGATTGCTTTGAGCATCATTGTACATTCATCTCTGCAGTTTGGCAAAGGAATAGACCAAGGTTTGCAGCACTCCTTGGGATTCATGTGGCTGCTTGTTTTGATGATGTTTTTCTCTCTGTTAATGTAATTTTATTGGTGTTTCATGTGTATCATTTTCCCTCTTATTTCTTCTTAAGTTAAACAAACAAGGATAAAGGTGGAATTCATCAAAATTTGCAGTGCTCTACCTAGGGTTTGTTTAATTTTCTATGTTTTCAACTGTTTGAAGAGGATTCCTGAAATTTTCTTACCCTCTTCGACTCCTCACCAGTCTGAGCTATCCATTTCATTCAAAATTAAAACATCAAAATAGTTGCCTACCTTGCCCCATTCATCTCTATGCGAAACTGATCATTCCCCATACCCAAAATCTGCCCTTCCCTTTGATCCAAAAAACACCCTCAAAATCAAATCAAACTCCTTTACATATATACCTAGCCTAAAATCAGCCTTTATTCAAGTCATCTCAAGCCTCACTGATCATTTTTTGCTGAGATTGACCAGGAGAGAGCCCTCTCCTGATCTGGTAGGGCTAGCTACCAGATTAAGCGTGGTTTGATGTTACCCTAGACTCTACCTTCCTCAGCCTGAGGTAGATTTAGGCCATAACACAAGGCATGCAGGTTTGATTGTGCCATTATTTTTTCAAAGCCTTGTCCCTTGATTAGCTTTGTGGGTTTAATCTCCAAATCGTATTCCAACATCGCTGCTATCCACTTACCTCTTCTTCCCTCCGGATCAGTTTGCATCAGGACATCTTTTATTGTTGCATTAGGAACATATGCTATGGTATGTGAATGTAGAATGTATACTTGAAGATCCTTTAATGCTTTTATAAGAGCCAATGCTTGTTTCTTAATGATATTATACCGCAAGGCGGCATATCGAATGGTCCTACTGAAAAAGGCAATGGGTTGTTCAATCTGATCTCTCTTTTACATCAATACCACAGCCATGGTATGCTCCGATGCAAATGAAAATATAATAAAATCTTGAGTGTAATCAAGAATGATCAATACTGGGGAATTGGACAGAGCAAAGTTTACCAGATTAAATGACTTGATAGCATCCTCGCTCCATTTGATAGTGCTGTCCTTTTTCAACATATTAGTCATTTCTCTTAAATGTTCAGCCAAATTGGGTATAAATCTGCATAAAAATTTCATCTTACCATTGAATTTCTGAATCTCCTTTTTTTGCATGGGAATTCTATGTGTTGAATTGCCTCCACTCTTGAAGGATCAATGTGTAATGTTCCAAAACTAGAACAACTACACTATTGGGAATAATCTGAGTTATTACCAATTTTGAGCTACAAAAATATGTCATATATAGATACAAAATCACTTAACCTTCAATAAAATATGCAGCAGCAACTTTATACAACGTTTTATAAGGCAAAAGGTGGGAAAAAGTGAGGATTTAGGCCCTAAAATGAGTTTATTTAGAGATATGTGTAAAAATAAGATGGGAAAGTGGTTGGATCTGATAGATAGGGTTATGAGGGACTCCCATTTCGAATTTCAGCAAAAAAAAATAAGTTTTTCTATGTTAAATAGTTCCTCCTTTCCTAACTAGGCTAGAAAACCCTGATTTCCCAAGACTAGAAGTATGTAAAAATTTGTTGAAGCATGTGACCGTGATTTTCTGAAGGGTATGATTAAATAAGGTTTGAATATTGACAAATAAGATCAAGGGCATAACTCATACACTTTACAGAAGAAGAATGAAAGAATATAGAAGAAATCCTCAGGAAAGAGGTGCTACAACCATGTTAAAAGACTGCATAACCATGACAGCGTTATTTTTAGGGCTGAAGCAGCATTTTATTGATTCTTCAGATCTAGATCCGATTTTTACATAAAAATATAGATCCAATACAGATCCATGTACAAGAAAATCTGATCTATACATTCCCCTTAGGGTTTTTCTCAAAACATGAAGCAGCGGAAGTAGATCTGAGATCTAAGACTTCAGATCTGCAGGATGATTCAGAATTTCTGAATAATACAAGTAAATAGCATATCAGATCTGAAACAAACATGGATTGGATGGTTAATCCATGGATCACCATAGTGAGAGGAAGAACCCCAACATCAGAGATCTCTCCTCCAAAACGCTGGCAAAACACCCTGCAGTTGTAGATATGCAAATAACGTTGTCTTAGGGAGACAGACAGTGATGTAGCTTCTGAAGATGATTTGGCCTGATGTCAAGATGTATATCTGAAGTATATTCAGCAAATGAACTCTTCCAGAAGGTTAAAATACACACTCAATGAGAAGATCCACTGTTATCATCTAGATCTAAGCAGATCTAGTCTCCCACTTGTTGCAGCTCACAAGACAGCTCAACCCTCAACATGAGCAACACTGTAATGTAAGGTGAAGCTTGGCCCAAGCCTGATAGTGGACAAGTTTAGCACAATTCTCCTCCAAGAGCGGCTTAAGGAAGGAGGTGGGATTCCTGAACAGGAATTCCTAACGAGGGATGTCTTGCAGACAATTCCTTGTGAAATGATAATCTTCAACAACCTTTTCCTTGTTTCTCTCCTCCTCCGTTTATAATATTGGAGTCTTGGAAAAACCCTAAACCACTTCATTAGTTTAGCTCCTTTCACATTTATAATCTCCTTCTAGAACTTTGTTGTCCCTCAAGGAGGTTCAATGCATCTAGACTGCGCTATTGACTTGTTCAAATAGGATCCATTCTTGTGATTTAGACCCTTTCACACCTGCAAGAGTTTATTTACATAGCCCATATATGTCTTTGTTCACATAGGCATTGATTTATTCTTGATTTTTAGGAGTTTTACATGTCCTCCTTTAAAATTTATTCATCAATACATGAAATGCAAAATAAACAAGGAAAAATTAATATTCCTATTAGATGCAGCTAATTTAGGAATACTACAGTCTCCCCCTCCCAAATGTTGCTTGTCCTCAAGAAACTGCAAGGGTGCTACAAAATCTCCCCCCTTCTTCTTGTGGCCTCCTCCTTCAACAGTCTCCATCATTGCTTCAAATTTTCTGTAATAATTCCATCTCCCAATGCTTCCTCCCAAGTGTGCAAAGTGGCCTTTGGTAGATAAACCAAATATCTCTCATTATGAAGTAAAGGAAGGTCAATATGGAAACCTTCTTGCTGGTCCATGGCCTCGTCAAGATAGAAGTGATGGTCATAATGGGGAATTTCACAATCAATGAAGGTCTTCCACCTCCATGCTATCATCCAAATGAAATGAATTACCTTCCAGCGTGATAACTCATAGTGAAGCTCCTCCCAAATGCCCATGAGAGGCATGCTCCAAGTGCTACATACAATCATATGGTCCACATCATAAAGAGACAAGTAATGTGCTATAGTGGCCATATGGTCTCCCATGCTCCCCCTAGAATATTTAGTGCAAAGATTGTGGGAAAATCCTTTCCCCAAGGACACATTCCACAGATGTGTCTCTCCTCCAACCATGTTCCCAAGAATAAGAACATCTTCAGCATGTGGAATCATGATTAAGATCATGCTAGCTGCCATATATGATAAAGGAGAAGGAAGATGCCTCCTCATGTGCAACCAACACATTTTTACCCTCAACTGCCATAGAATAGAATATGACAAGTGTTCCCTCCAACACTTTCTTGTTTCCCCATCCTTCTTGCATGCTTGGAGAAGGTGTTTTATGATTGGTGTAAAGGATTCACACCATGGGAAGTGTATCTCCCCTCCAAGATCCTCTAAAGGATCATCATCATCAATAAAGTTCATGGCCTCAAGTGGCCCATGAAGCCCATCATAAATAGTGCTCCTTCTTGGAGCAAAGCCCTGCAAATGAGTGTTAGAAAAATACAAGTATACATCATGAGATTCAGCAATATAATATTTTTCATACACTTGTTTAAAATCAGCAAGGTTGCTCATGGATGAGCCTCCTCTCACACTCAATGAATAAGGAGGTGTAGATGATAATTCTTCCCAAGAGTTATGTTCCTCCTCATTTAACAAATGGTCCATGCACTTCTTCATATGAGAGTGCACCTCCTCTTTGAAATTCTCCCACATGAATCCATCCAAGATAGTATGATATGCTCCAATTAAACCAGTGGGTTTGGAAAGCAGGATCTCATAGGTTGCATTCAGCAGTTTCTCCTTGAGCTTGGAGCCTTTAACCAAATAAATCTGATCATGGAAATAGATGACTCCTCCAAATACCTTATAACTCCCATCCATTACCTTCCCATCAAGAACCTCACATGTGAAAGGGTCCTTGTTGTACTCCATCAAAAGCTGAGAATCCCAATAAGGATCTAGGATCCCCAAGAATGATAACACTGTAGATGTCTGAAAAGTAGCCCCTATCATGTCATGACTCTTCTCTTTGATGTACTTGATGCCAAGGTCACATGTTGGAGTCCCATAAACTTTCTTTTGCTACCTCCCTTGTAGCTTATCTTGCTCAAGACAATATTGAAGCATGTGGAAATCAACTTCCCCTTGGAAAGTTCTTGTCCTCCAATACTTCCTCAATTTGGCCCATGCATGTAAGAGTATTAAGATCCTCTTGTCATGTTCAGAAATATATTTTGTAAGTGAGAAGACCATGGGCTTCCCCAAAGATATGGTTTTTCCATGTATCCTCATATCCATACCATCATAGATTTCTGATTTTTCATTCCTCAGCGCAGATGAATGAATGGAAGATAACAATGTCCTATTTAGAAAATTGCTTACCTCTTTTCTGAATTCATGAAAGATCCTCTACGTTGTTCTTGCTTCTCCCAAGGCTCCTTCATTAGCCAAGTATGCAAATGCTTCCCATAGTTTAGAGAACACTTTAGTTTTCCTCCAATCAGGAGGTCTTCCTGGTGGAATGCCTCCTTGCAAAGAGGCATCAGGGCATAGAGAAGAATGTGGATGTAGGTGGACAGATTTTCCCCTACCATTGTTGCATGGATTCTCTTGCCTTTTTTGGTCTTCCAACCCTTGAAACAGAGAAGGGTATATGCTCTTCTTCTTGAGATGCTCTTCCTCCTCTCTTCCTCCTTCTATCTTCAAGAATTCATTGTTTGACAATGATGATGCATACTGCTCTTGTGTTGTATCAAGATCTCCATGTGTGAGATCTTTTGGAACTCCTTGCAAGAGTGCAAGAGTTTCTCTTCTTGGAGCAAGTGCTCCATCCTCCTCTTCATGAGATGCTTGAGGTGCTCTTGTCATGACTGCGTTATTAGCTCCTTTTTCCCCATCCTCCTCTTCAATAATTGAAATTGCCTCATCCACAATAAGAGACCTTAGATCTTGGTCCTCTATTGAAGGAGGAATCTTCATGCCTTCTTTTTCAGAAGGAAGCCCTTCATCCAATGGATATCTTGCCCTTGGAAAGGTGTCAAACAAGCTTACACCTTCTTCCATGGTTTTTAGAAATGGATTTGGATTCATAGACCCTTCCAACTCATGCAAAATATTTGTCTAATGTGGTTTGATAGTGTCAACAAAAGATGTTACACATGGAGCTTCAACAAACCTCTTTATCAATCTTACAATAAATCTTTCATAAGTAGGTGTATTTGCAATCTTCAAGGAAAAAGACTCAAATAACCACCAAGTATATGCTTTACCTTTAAAATGCAGCACTGCTAATTTGATGGCTTCAATCTCTGAAACTTGATGTTGTTGCACAAAGTTGTCTAGCTCCTTCACCCAAACCCTTACTAGACATTTAGGTGATCCATCAAAGATAGATAGATAGAATATACCCTTACCATGCTGCCCCTCCTTTGTGCCTTTTTTCTCCTTGATCTTGCAGAACCCTTGGAAGTTCAATTTATCTTTGAACTCCTTGGATTGATCTTCATACTCCTGCAAATACTCTCTAAGAGTCTCCTTCTTGGGTACACCTCCTTTCTTCCTCTTCATGAAGAAATCACTGACAGAATGTTGAAGCTTTGGTGATATGGATGAGTGCACATATCCATGAGATGAGGATTCGGAATTTTCCTCATGTATAGATCTTGTAGATCTGATTGGAAGATCTTCTTGCTCTTGAAACTTCCAGGAAGTTTCACTGCTTCTTCTCTCTTCTTCTTGTACAACCTCCTTGGAGAGGTTCTTACTGGATCTGAAAATTGATGAGAGTAAAATCATGTTATTCATCATTCTGACCTTTCTCGTTTCCCTACATCACTTTTTCTTGAAGCCACAGGCTGAGCCAAAGATCTTGCTCTGATACCACTATAATGTTCCAAAACTGGAACAGCTACACTATTGGGAATAATATGAGTTATTACCAATTTGGAACTACAGAAATATGTCATATACAGATACAAAATCACTTAACCTTCAATAAAATATGTAGCAGCAACTTTATACAGCGTTTTATAAGGAAAAAGGTGGGGAAAAGTGAGGATTTCGGCTCTAAAATGAGTGTATTCAGAGATCTACGTAAAAATAATATGGGAAAGTGGTTGGATCTGATATCTAGGTTTATGAGGGACTCCCATGTCGAATTACAGCAAAAAAAAAAAAGTTTTTCTATGTTAAACAGTTCCTCATTTCCTAACTAGGCTAGAAAACCCTGATTTCCCAAGACTAGAAGTATGCAGAAATTTGCTGAAGCATGTGAGAATGATTTTCTGAAGGGTATGATTTAAATAAGGTCTTAATATTGACAAATAATATCAGGGGCATAACTCATACACTTTACAAAAGAAGAATGGAATAATACAGAAGAAATCCTCAAGAAAGAGGTGCTACAACCATGTTAAAAGACTGCATAACCATGACATCGTTATTTTTAGGGCTGAAGTAGAATTTTATTGATTCTTCAGATATAGATCAGATATTTACATAAAAATATAGATCCAATATAGATCCATGTACAAGAAAAGTTGATCTATACATTCCCCTTGGGGTTTTGCTCAAAACGTGAAGCACCAGAAGTAGATATGAGATCTAAGACTTCAGATCTGCAGGATGATTCAGAATTTCTGAATAATAAAAGTATATAGAAGATCAGATCTGAAACAAACATGGATTGGATGGCCAATCCATGGATCACCACAGTGAGAGTAAGAACCCCCACACCAGAGACCTCTCCTCCAAAACACTGGCAAAACACCCTGCAACTGTAGATCTGCAAATAATGTTGTCTAAGGGAGAGAAAAATCACTATATATTCTGAAGATGATTTGGCCTGATGCCAAAATGTAGATCTAAATTATATTCAGCAATTGAACTCTTCCAAGAGGTTAAAAGACACACTCACTGAGAAGAGCCACTGTTATCATCTAGATCTAAGCAGATCTAGTCTCCCACTTGCTACAGCTCACAAGACAGCTCAACCCTCAACATGAGCAGCACTGTAATGTAAGGTGAAGCTTGGCCCAAGCCTGATAGTGGACAAGTTTAGAAAAATTCTCCTCCAAGAGCTGCTCAAGGAAGGAGCTGGAATTATTGAATAGGAATGCCCAACAAGGGATGTCTTGCAGACAATTCCTTGTGAAATGATAATATTAAACAACCTTTTCCTTGTTGCTCTCCTCCTCCTTTTATAATATTGGAGTCTTGGCAAAACCCTAAACCACTTCATTAGTTTAGCTCCTTTCACATTTAGAATCTCCTTATAGAACTGTGTTATCCCTCAAGGAGGTTCAATGCATCTAGACTGTGTTGTTGACTTGGTCAAATAGGATCCACTCTTGTGATTTAGACCCTTTCACACCTACAAGAGTTTATTTACATAGCCCAGATATGTCTCTGGTCACATAGGCATTGATTTATTCTTGATTTTTAGGAGTTATACATGTCCTCCTTTACAATTTATTCATCAATACATGAAATGAAAAATAAACAAGGAAAAATTAATATTCCTATTAGCTACAGCTAATTTAGGAATATTACACAATGCGGATACCGTCTTTGGAAATGATATGACCCAGCATCTTGCCCTCATCCATAGCAAAAAGACTCTTCTTCGGATTGATAGAAATCCCAAACTTTCTACATCTCTGAAATACAATCCTCAAGTGGTGCAGGTGTTCATCATCAGAACCAGAAAACACTATCAGATCATCTAAATAAACAACTAGAAAAACATCATTTTCATTGGCAAAAGTGATTTCCATTGCTTGCTGGAAAGTGGCTCTAGCATTCTTCAATCCAAATGGCATTTTGGCATACTAGAAATTTCCCCAAGGTGTCGTGAAAGCAGTTTTGTCCTGGTCTCTTTCATGCACTAAGATCTAATTATAGCTTGAGTAACCATCGAGTAGTGACATCCTTGATGCTCCAACTACTCTTTGCAGAATATGATCCATCTTTGGCAGCGGATAGTTATCCTTTAAGGATACTTTATTGGGATTCTGGAAATCTATACACAACCTTATCTCTCCTGTCTTTTTTTGAACCGGGACTAAATTTGAAATCCAATCTGAAAATCTAATTGGAACAATGATACCAGCTTTAAGAAATATTTTTACCTCTTTTTCAATGGATGGAAGCAGCTTTGGGTTGATCCTTCTCAGCTTCTATCTAAATGGTTTCTGATCTGGCTTGATGGGAATAGTATGCTGGATTATATTTTTGTCATACACCTTCAAATCTGAATAATCCCACGCAAACACATCAGAAAATTTAGAAAGTAATTTAGCATACTGGGCCTTTACCTCAGGAGACAATTCTTTTGATAACTTCACAAACTTGGGCTTGTCAGCTGTTCCAATATTGACATCTTCAACTCCTTTATCAGTAGGCACCAAGCTTGGCTTCCTTGCAACATCATCTTGATCAAAAATCCCCTCTAAAGGTATGAGATCTCTAGGAATTACATTATCTTTCAGTTGTAACATGTCCATCTGATTTTCTTCAATCTCTTGTTCATCGTAATCACCCTCTATGGAAGTATCCTTGAATTTTCCTTCACTCTACAAAAAATAATTGATTTCATTTTCGTCCCAAAACACTTGCCAATACCTTATATTATCTGGAACAGCAGGCCGATGTTTGACATAAATTTCAAATTTGTTGCTGGAGTTCATTGGAATCTTCAAATTAGTTGTAGTAGTGGCAAGAGAGTCTGCAATAAGATTCTGCATTCGGGGTACTGCTGTCAAAGTGTATTCATAAAACATTCTCAGGATGTCTAGGACCACATTTCTATAGGCTCTCAATCGCGGATGATTTTCTTGATATTCTCCCTTTACCTATTTGATTATCAACTCTGATTCTCCATAAACAGAAATTCTTTTTGCTTTTAACTTCTTCAAAATTTTCAAGCCTGCAATCAAAGCTTCGTACTCTGCTTCATTGTTAGAGCAGTCAAAGGCCAACTTGTAAGCACATACTCTAACATTACTAGGAATTTTTTCAAGTTGGAAAACAAGGCTCTGAATCC
Organism: Pinus albicaulis; assembly: GCA_034641835.2. Taxonomy (NCBI): domain Eukaryota; kingdom Viridiplantae; phylum Streptophyta; class Pinopsida; order Pinales; family Pinaceae; genus Pinus; species Pinus albicaulis. The sequence goes on along the minus strand of CM076569.1, from coordinate 380,706,621 downwards.
AAATTCCTATACCAGCACCGTCCTTACCAAAAGCTACGTCAAAATCCATGCTCCAAAGGCCTTCTTCCTCTTCTTCTACATGCTGAAATTTTGTCTCTTTCTCTACCCGCTTACCTTGGCTGATTTCTTCATTTTTCTGTTGTTCACTGTCCTTTTGCTACTAGCAAGTGGGAAGCTCAGAAAGCCTGGTTGATTTTTCTTTTTCCTATTTTAGGACTTCCCTAAAATTCTCTGAAATTTCAGGTACCTCATCTACTTCTACCAACTGAACATCTTCATCATTCAAACCACTATCTGAATATAATACAAAAGACTCTAAATCTGTGTGGACAGCATTAATGGGGTAATTAACTGGCTTCTCTTTGCTAGTGATCATATATTTCATTTTCTTCTCTCTGTATAACTTTCTCAATTGACCGAACATGGGGATGGTAGCATAAGAGAAATCAAGTTGTATGGTCCCCTTCAACTTTTCACCCCACGATCTGGACAAAAGCATTCCAAACTGTGGTGGAACATCTGCTACAACTACATCCATCAAAAAATTCTTGGCTGGGATTTGATCTAAATATACTACCAAGTCTTTGATAATACCAATACAACGAACTCTACCAGAGTCAAAGGAATACAAATCATGGTATTTGTGAGTAATATCAAGACCCAACTTCTTCATAATGGCTTTAGGCATCAAATTGTGAGAGGCCCTAGAATCCAACATAGCATTGTGTAGAATATACTCATGCAATCGAAGACTTAGGTAAAAGGGAGGGACTTCACTTTCTTTAGATTGACCTTCTATGGCAGGACCAAAAATGAGTTCAGGATAATCATCTTCAACATTCACCATATCTGACATAGAGTTTATTTGCAAAAATCTAGATATCTGATGTTTATAAGTGTTGTTCTTCACCAACTCTGCTAAGGGAATGGACACTTTCAGCTTAGCAATTTCATTTTCTAAATTAAAAGATGGAACTTTTTCTACCTCTTTAATGGGAGGATCTTTCTTCTCCACTTGCTCCTTTGGCTGATTATTCTTCTCATTTGCAGGGTTATTTGTCAAGGATGCTTTGTTGGAAGACGGGTCAACAAGTTCTTTCCCTTTCCTCTGAGTATTTGAAGAGTCATTATTTGATTGCAGCTCTTTCCTTTTCTGAATGGGATTGATGGGCATATCTCTGCTCCTCAAAGAATACTACTTCTGTTGTGCTAACAAAGTGTTCATATATCCTCGTTGATAATCATCGAACTCTTCCTCTAAAGCTACATCATTGGCCAATATGAAATCTTCATCTCTTCGAGTGTCTGGAGTCACTGCATATTCTTCATCTTCTATCAGGAAAATGGGCGTACCATCAGTGGTGAAAAAGTGGTTAGCTTCAACTACTGGATCATAATCATCATCAGTTTCCATTCCTTGAACATAATTTTTCTACAAAGCGGTTTTGATCTGTTGTTGTTGTGTTGTTTGGTCTTGCGCTTTAAGTTCCCTATGCTTGATTCAGAATTGGGGTTGATGTTGTCCTCTAAAATTTGGATTCCTGATTTGTGCTTCAGATCTATCTAAAATATTCAACCAATTAACCATCTTCTCTACTGTTCGGATCAAAGTATCCATCTTACTGTCTGAAAGAGATGCTTCCTCTTTTACAGTCACTCTCTTGTCAACTCTCATTCGTGATCTTTTGGCTAGAAAATTTGATTCTACGCTCACAGCAGTTTTCTGCATATCTTCAAGTGTGGTAGGATCTCGTTCTCGTAACTGATATGCCATATTAGCATTGAAACCATCTATAAATTTGAGCAAAGCTAACCCCATGGGGTGCTTGAGGTTGGTTGGAATAGCATTATACACTGCATTAAATCTCACATAATAATCTTGTACACTTTCACCCACATTCCTTTTAATATTTTCATACTCAAATGAGATTTGGAGTGGATTTTTCTTTACCTCCCACTGGTCTAAGAATTGTCTATGTAATTCCAGCAAAGTGTGGATAGAGGCTGTTGGTAAGGCTCTGAACCATTTTCAAACTTCACCTCCAAATCTTTGGACAAACAATCTCATAGTGACATTTTCGGCCTCTACCTCATGAAGGTCAAAGAAGTCATTCATCTTATCAACATGTTGTTGGGATGTAAAGCTTTGAGTGGCATCAAAGAAAGGTATTTTACTTTGGCAATCAGTAGGCATGTGATTCAGATTCTGAGGTAAAACTAGGGGTGCATATCGGGCAGCCATGACTCAAGGTGGATTTACAACAACGTTGGAACTACCAGAATTCAAGGGAGCATTTTATGGAGGAGTCGGAAGATGAGGATTGATTTCTAAAATTGATGGGAATACTAATGAATTGAAGGCAGCGGATACTGTTTCTGAAGATTCTGAAGGCTCAGGGATATTGGTAACAACGATAGACATTGGAGAATAATTCAAGATATAATCATCAATTGATCTATTTTCCCTTTGAAATTCAAGATCTACAAGAAACTCTGAATCTAAAACTGTGTTATCCAATGCAGTTTCAGATTTAGTTTTGAACAGAGAAAGCTCAAAACTCTCATCAAAATGGAGGTATTCAACGAACAACCACTCGCTGGGCTAGGAGTGGGATCTAAAAATAGGTCTAGGGCTTACTAAACCTTCTTGTTTTCTGATTATTCGAGGAATAAGGTTAGGATTTTCAAATATAGGGGGAGGATTTGGATCAGGATTGGCCCTTGTGTATTTCCTTGAAGCCAGTGTGGTCAAATTTCTACTTTGCAATGTTTTATTTCAGCCTAGCAAATTCTGAAACTCATCATCCAGAGTTCAAGAATTTACACTGAAGATATTACCGCGGTGATCAAGATATAGTATCATATTGTTCCCCAGTATGGTCGCCACTATGTTATCGCCTGATTTGACCTCAAAATAAAGAAATGAAAACCTAGGTGACCACAAACAATGCTTAACCTTTTAGCTAGCCCTATAAAGTAGGGAGAGGGCTCTCTCCGTAAGATTATCTCAATGAAGTATGACTAAAAAATTATTTTAGGCTAGGTATAGTAGCTCGAAATATTTTTATAAATTTTATGGGTTTTTTATGCTGGATCAGATGGAGCTGGGCAGTTTAAATCTGGGGAATTAAATCAGAAATACAAGGTATTATACGGGGAAAGATAGGCATGGATTTTAACAATTTTGTTTTAATGATTATGAAATGTTTAAGACTGGTGAGGAGCTGAGGAGGGCATATGAGATGGATCCTTCTCAAACAACAGAAAACATAAAATATTGAATGATTTTCCTTAGGCAGAGCACTGTAAAAAGTGGATTCTACCTATATAACTTGAAAACATTCAATAGAAATAATGGAATGAATGTAATAGCATACATAACATTTAACAGATGATTACAAAAGAAGAGATTGTGCTAAAATTCCATACCACAGGGATCCCATAAAAAATTGTTGCAATTCTTTATTAATTCCATGCCAAACAGGTTACAAAGATATACAATGAAGCTCAGTGCATCCCAGTGATTCCGATCTTTTTCCACACTTACAAATGACTCATAAATTACATTAAATAGACAAGTTTCAAGGGGGCGAATCCGCAGAAGGAGGAGCTACTTCACCTGCCCCGAAACCAAAATCTGAAGATGGAAAAGAAACCAATAGTATGCCTCTGAAAAAGAGGACACAATGTATTTCGACCATCTGGAAGATTTTATGTTACATTTACTCCAATAGATGGGAAGAAAGACAAATCTGGAACCGACCCCCTCATTTATCATTGTTGTCGATGCCGGAATGATCTCTGTGTTCATAATTGGCTCATGGTCTTAACAAAATATCTTTTTCCTTAATCTTGAAGAAAAAAACCTTTTAAACCAATAAAAATTGAATTTCCATTTTTTTAAATGGAGAAAAATCCCTTTTTATCGTTAAAAGGAGTGAGGGAGTTGTGGTGGGCCTAAAATCAGGCCTAAAATCACAATCGCAAAATCGGAAGTGGAAGGGGCGGGATTACTGGGCGGAAGAAACTGCGATGAGCGATGAGCGAGGCCGATGGGAGGAAGGCCGATGGAAGAGATGGAGCGATTGTCGCATCGAAGAAATGGAGTGGGCGGGAGTCAAAGCACTGGCGGGACATCACATCGGCGTAAGACAGGAGTGCGGGGTCGAATTCCGACGGGATTTGCCGATTGCGCGATGTGCGATTTATTTCATCGGCGGAAAGGATGACAGAGTTAGCACTGGAGGGATCACTGCAATAATGAGATGTGATGGTATGAATTATCGCACCGGCGAAAACAAATGTGTGGGGTTTTGGCGCTGATGAATGGGATGTTTTCGATGCGATGGTGTGTAAGCGATGCAATCGCATCGGCGACGTTGGTGAGGCGGAGTAATGCATTGCAGGAAGGTGAAGTCACGATGCGATGGTGTGATGGCATCGCATCAGCGGTTTGCAGGAGACGGTAATGAAAAGAAAATGGACTTTAGAGATAAAGGCGAAAAACTTATAAAAAGGGAAAAATATAAAGTTAAAAGGGCAAATGAGAAAAAGGGGTGGAGTTGTGCTTTTGAGGCCTTAATTCATTTAGGCATATTTTCCAATCCAAGAAGTGATTTTGGGAGTGTGATATACCATTGAAAATATCTTTCCTAGCTCCTGATGAACACATTTACGACATGTTTTGCTCTAAAGATCATGTGAAGAACACCTTTGAAACCCAAGCAGAGAAAAAACCCCTTTGGCTCTTTGGAGATAGCATCTTTCTAAATTTCAACTTATTACATATGGAGACATAAAATTACATAAAAAATGATAATAAAAACAAAGTACCCTATTTTCACCTCAAAACATGTTTTGAGGTGAAAATTACATCCAGCTAAAAGAACAACTCTTTGACTTATCCAGATACTGTTCTTTGAGTTTATTAGGCATCCTCATGTCCTTGCTAATTTTTATTGACACTTTAATGATAAATTTGACCATGGTGGAACCCTAAGACCTAATGAGACCAACCCTATGATGTAACAAAGCGAACTTTAGAGTGAAAGTGAATCATGACTAAAGACCATATAGAAGAGACCAGGAAGTATGTTCATGAGGGAAACTGATGAGGTGACCACTACCATCAATGAATCCATGACCTAATGGAATGATAAAAATTTATAGTATGGGACTCCTACTATGCAAATGAAAAATAATAGATTTTGATCACTGATGGCAGTATGACAAGACTGACACTAACAGGTACCACATTCCACCTATCGTCAAAGAAAAAAAAATTCCTCGGAGGGCGTCAGCAGTCGTCGTCAACAACCACCAGCATCACTACCACAGTAGTGACACAGACAACACATGTATCTTTCAATTTTGTTTAACTAGCCATAGCATCACGAGCATGGGACATGCCCGCCTCGTTGAACTTTTGTAAATATGTAGTATATTTTGTTTGCTTGTAGGGGGTCCCTTAGCCCATGATTATCTCAGAAACAGTGCAAGGTGTTGTCTATTCCAAAAGTACATGCAGGCCTCTCTCTCTCTCTCTCTCTCTCTCTCTCTCTCTGTGTGTGTGTATGATATAGAAAAGAAACTATAATGTATTTCGGCTATACATTTCTTCCTAGACCTCACACATTAGGGGGAAACTGTTAACATTGGAAAATCGTACAACAGAAGACGACATCAATTAATGTCGAGCCTAAGGATTTATAGGAAAGGAATACACTATGGAATCGAGAAGTATTTAAAATATCTAAGGTTTTGAGAAAATCAGATTTGAACTAGTCATAAATGCTCAAATGTGTGCTTTTTCCTTCGAGAAGAGCGCCTTCTGCACACCCTTTTACCCGATAAGCGCGCATTCCTAGAAATGGAAAAAAATCACTTTCTGGGACCACAAAAATCAAAGGACAGTTACTCCGTATGTGAAAGCCACCTAAGGACAACCACCAGTGCCTCCTTAAACATTATGTGAGCACACAAAAGAATATTTGAGCATACAATGGAATCACACCTCTCCCTTGGGTCACCATCCATCATGTACCAAGGGAGGGAAGGAGGATTTCAAAATCACCTATATAAACCCACCAAGAGATGAACAAATGGTGATCACAAGGTTATGCTAGCCAAATTTTCCCAAGCAACACTAGCATTGTGTGTGACTCGGAGCTGGAGCTAAAGAGGACTCGATAGTTGGCCACCCAACATCTTAGTCCACCACAGCAGAGAGAGAGATTTAGACTGCATAAGAGGCAAAAATTGAAAGACAAACATCCTTGCATCGAGACCTAGAGCCATTGCCTAGGGGCCCTTTGGAAAGTGGGTAAGATTTCCTTTTATTCTGAACATTTAATAAGAAGAGGCCATCGAGCCATCGTTTGCATTATTACTGTTTGGAACTCTCTATATAGCTTCTATTGTGTTTTTAGTTTTATTTTTTTAACCAGAGCATACTTCAGCATATTATTTCATTTAAGTTTTATGCTTTTGAGCCCCCCCCCCCCCCCACATTCTGCCTATTACCAATAGTTTAGAGAGTAGACCATACTCTCTAAGCTCGTTTGATTTCGTACACCCATGTGTCAAATCCACCACAACACCCGCATTGGGTTTTTCCGGAGAAATTTGTCCAGAAAATCGCTATGTCAATTTGTCTATGTGTGCATGTACTTTTTCTAGATTTGAATTGGTGAAAGTATGTTATGTGTTTTTCTTCGATATTAATCTGAATTTTCAGTTAATAACTTAATTATGTAGGAGGAGCATAACCAGATCTAACAGTAGATTTCTGCATTAGTAAAATTCAGAAATTTTCACATGTTTGTGGCTTATCATCTCTTAACCACAATGAAAACTTGGAATCTAAGGCATTGGCAAAGGTTATCATAGTTGTAGTTTCAAGAGGTTTGACTTCTACAGGAATTTTTTGATAAATTTTATTGAATCTATTTGTAAAATCAGCTAATGACTCATCAATATTCTTCTTTAAAGCTCCAAAATCCATAATATAATACAAGTAATCCTTACGGTCACCCCATTGTTTTACAAATACTTCCTCTAAAGCATATATTCATGTTATTGAATTTATCGGTAAATTTCTAAACCACTTACGAGCTTCTCCATCCAAGCTCTGAACAAAGAGTCTCGACCAAGCAACTAAATGATCTTCAACAGTTATTCTTTCTCCCTCCCCTGTATATTTGGGCAAATATGTCAGATAATCCCCTTGAGGAAGGGCATACAAAGCTTGTGGGAGAGCAAGCGGTGCATATCTCACAGCAACAATCTGATGCATCCTTGTAGGAGGAGGCTGAGCCATGACTTTTGAGGTACAATCAGCGAACAAATTTTTGATACAGATGTTTGAGAGCTTGAAATTGTAGTCTGTGGAATATGTATTTTTTCCAGAATAGCATAAAATTGAAGTTCTTGCGCTAGTTCTTCAAGCTCTTGAGATAGGAACAAAGGATTATCAAAGAAATGAACACAAGAGGATTTATTTTGACCTCTCTAGGAGAATCAGATCCAGATGATGATTCTTGAAGGATTTTGGCAACTTCAATTTTGTTCTATTGAGCTAAACAGTCAAAGAGATTAATGGTTGAATTTTCATGAATATTACCTTCTCCTTGATGAGAAGAGGAGGAGCCAATAGATGGGTTTTGGAGCAGGTGAGAATACTCCTGTTGTGGGTCAAGAGAGGACTAATATTCAGGATGAGTTTGAAGAAAGTTTAAAAATATTTTAATATATTCTTCAGTTAGAATATCCCTGTCTAAGAAGGGTGCAATCTCTAATACCTGTTCTAATTCCCTTTCTGTAAACACAAAGGCTTCTAATTCCCCATATTCTTCACTGACACTTAAACCCTCTGATTTTTCTTCTTTCTCTGGAGTAACACTTATCTCTAATTTACTAAATGATGAATGATGGGTAATTTTAGTTGCAGCTAGGCTAACATCATATATTTTATCTTTTATCCTAGAATATTTTTATCATCAGATTAATATATTTTATCCTAGAATATTTTATCTTAAGCTCAAGGTATTTTCATATAGTTAGATTAGGTTTTGGAAGGTGGTTGGAGTTCTCACACACTGGAAAAGGATTTTTAACAGATAAATCACTCACACATATGGGGGTACTAGTGTTTGATGTGGTAGCAAAGATAAGTTTGTAATCTAACATTTAGGAGAATATTAAAAGAACAGTGATTCTATAGGATAGAAGTCCACTGCTTAGATGAAAGGATAACAAAATATTCCAGACCTGCATTGTGTTAATGAGAGAAATATTTCACAAGACTTATAAGAATCTCATCATACATCTAAAAATTTTCTGTCACAAGGAATTTTTATGAACAGGTTTACCATACACATCTTATCAAGAAATCTTGTAAAAAAATATTGATAAAAATATATAACAATGTATTGCTATATCATAAGACTGAAAAAAACATGAGACAACATATCTATCACAATCTGGAAATGAAGTTGTAATATATGGAAACACATAAGTAAATTACACAATACACACATCAAAACATTCATAAATCCTCAACATTGGATCTGAATATTATAAGTTCAAAAAGTACACAACTCAAGATTCTATGAGATGAACAACTCATGAGCCTTTTTCTCATTGCTTTTCATAATATATATACAAAAAGGTAATATGTTGAAGATCAGCAATTTTAGCTAGTTTGTTGTAGGAACTTTATTACAAATTTCTAAATATAGAAAACCATATTTAAAGTTTATCTAAAAATATAAGGCAGTTGATGTACAACATTTGGTTTTAAAAAGTATAAAAATAGAACTTGATAATATGAAGGTCGAACTTGTCGAGCTAAGGTGGCTAAATGCTCATTGATTCCTAGAAGATATTTCTCCTTAAAAAGTGCAACAGTTACTAACTAAATGTGACACCTGGAAGATAGCTCACTATATGGTGCTTGGTTGGGAAGAGGAAAATATTACCATTGTAGCAACATATACTTAATCACCATCTAATTTCATCCCTTGAGACCAAAACAACATGTCCTTATATCTTCGTATGATCAAAACAAAGAGATACCTCTTGAAAATGTAGCAATTGCTGCTACTTTGTAGATATGCCCAAAATAATATTGATCTTCAGATTTTCCTTGCTTTAGATACTTAACATAAGTAATGTAGCACAGAAGACAACAACCTAAGATATTATGCCTTATTGACCTTCTTATTTCATTTTCTCCTTTCTTTTTGTTTCTTCTTCTGAGCCTTATCTTGCTTTGAATCATCTTCTAAACTGTCCTCTATATTTATAATCACATCTCTTAGGACAGGATTAGCTATTAGCTTGCTAGTTAGCCTAAGCTTATTTTTTGCTCTAGTATGAGGTCTTCGAATATATGGATTAAGAATATATGGAGGCCTTCTTCTTTCCTGAATCACTCTGCTCAGTTGCACATCTTCAACCTCTGCTCCATGACACTCTTCCTCTGATGATGAGTATGAATGAATTATTACTTTCCTCTTTCCCTTAGTTGATGACCTTGGAGGGGGATAAATCTGAGTTGTTGCTAGTTCTTTTCCTGCTGGAGACAGTCGACTTCTTCCCTCTCTTGTCTAATCTTTGAAACAAGGCTTTGTGCTAACGTTCGGGGGTGACCTTCTCCACACTACTAGCTTCCACTGAAGATCCTTGTGACAAAATCAACCTTATTCTGCGTTTATTTCTTGAAGGGGAAGACACTTCTTCCTTGTCTTTAGAAATAACATTCTTCTCAACTAGAATGGCCTTTTGTATAGACATGCTTTTATTTTCTTACCAAAAAGACTCTAGGGTTTGTGGCTCATTAAGTAATTTTTTCCTTCTAGTATAAACCTTATTTGTTGGTCGCATCATAGGTGTAGGAACAGTAGCTTCAACCCTAGCACTTCTAGGTGAGCTTATTTTTTCCCTGCTTGATGGAGATGATGATTGGTCAGCTTGTAAAGGGGTCGTCATAGGTGCGGGGTTCGATTCTTCCCTAATGGTCGAAACCTGGGTCTTCTGTCTTGAAGGCCTTCCCACTTTCCTTCTTGAAATAATTCCACTGAAACCCTCATCTACTAGAAATTTGGCCCACGTGCATCTGCCCTTCCTCAAATGATATACCACCAACATTTTAATTAACCCCCGGTGATCAATATTATGAAGTGAATAATTTGGGGTTCGTTGTATCTTCTAAGACATTTTCATCAGTGATTACTAAAAGAAGAAAGGGAGGTTCATAGGTCTAGAGCCCGAAATATGAGATAAAAATATCATTTGATATTGATGAACTGTAGAGAACCTGCCCTCGCAGGTGATATAGCGTTGGACTGTAGTGATAACTCCCTACCATTCAGGCTTAAAATATGAAATGTGGATGGTACGAGTCCAATTCACATTTGCATGCTCAGGTTTAATATATGCATTTAAATCCTTTGCAAACAAAAATTTTCCCTTAAACCATGACTCACTTGAAGTCGAAAATTGGGTAACTTGTGTTATGATGGCTTCTGATATCTACAAAGTTCGAGACCCCACCTGGACCTACTTTCCGTTAAAGGATTCGGCAAATTCTTGAGCAACCGCAACATTATCCCCTTAGAATTTTCTCACAAAATGGTACCATCTGGCTACCTGAAATTGTGCCTTTGCGCGGTAGTCAACAAATCGTGTATTAGCAGGTTCCGAGCAGTTTACTTTACCGCTTTCTCCCATTATATTTTATGTACACCCTATTCAATTGTTGATTAACACCTATAAAAAATGAATAGAGGCAAGCCACAAAGCCCTAAATGTCATTGGAAGATAACTTTGAAAGGTAGTTTTCTCAGGGCAAAATAGTTACGGGAAACAGTGAATGTAGACCCCTAAACTCTCTGCATGCCTTTAATTTCGGTGAAGTTAGTTGACACAAAACTAAAAAATTTACTTTTAGGTGCCAACTCAGCATCACTCTACAAAATAATTGATCTAACTACTACTCGTACTTCAGTTTTGAGCTTCTTCTTTAATAAGTAGCATCCTTGGCATATTTGCTAAATTTAGCAGTTAGAATAGAAAACCCTCTTTTTAGTGGACCTCCAACCTGAAATGGCTACATTCCAAAGGGTAATGCTTTTTCATCTTGTTTTATCCTTGACAACTCCTTATAAAATTTCTGAGAAAATTGCTACTTTACAGAAAAGGTAGCAATTTCTGTGTTGCCTTTTGAAACCAAATTTTCTGGGAAGATTGCTACTTTGCAAAAAAAGGTAGCAATTTTCTGTTATTCCCGAAATAGAAAATGATTTTGAAATTTTATGCTTGATTTTGGATCATTTAATTTAAGAAGATATCATTATGGATAAATAATACTCTCAAACTGAATCCATGGCCTTAACTATACAAGGTAGTTAGAGACTTATTAAGAAGTAGATTTACCCTAATTACTCTAAGACACAAAAATAGACTCTTGGACTCAAACTTTTAGATTTTGTTGAAAATAATAAAAACTTTGACACACTTTTTAACCTCACAGGGACTTCAACCACATGCTAAGGGGACAAAGAGAGGATCAAAGACACAAACACAATGGTGACCAGACTCAAAACAATACAGTGCTAACACCGTGTATCCCGCCAAAACCGGTCAAGGGATTCCTAGGCCTTTGGGAATGAACTTTGAGACCACCTCTACCTCGGGTTCCGAAATCCATCCAACAAATCCAAAGCTCAAAACCAAGATCAAAACCCCAACACAACATGGCATCCGAAAAAAGGAAAGGCAAGGCTAAAAACAACTGTCATAACCTGAAAAAACCATGCCACCGTCAGAAAAATAACCAAATACCAACATTCATAAGCCATGCATGGCCAAACCATATAGGAAATCACACATGCAATATGTTACCTACAAGTATTCATGTTAAAGCTTCTAAATCATGTTTTTCCTTGCTTCATCCTTGCTTTCCTTTCATTTCTTGTCCTTCTTTTGCTTGGTTCCTCATGTTGAATTGATCCAAGAATACTCTAAGTATCCAAGAGTTTGTGAGAGGCAGAGAATAATGAGAGAGCTCCAAAACCTAACTGACAAAAGGTACCAACTGATCCTCATAAGCCTTTTTATCAATGAGGCCTCTATTTTCTTCATTTCCCATTATTTTCCTTCATTTTCCTCCTCACATGAAAAAATGTGACCTTTTACCTTCCTTTTCTCCTAATTTCCATTATTTTCATAAAATAAATGTGCAAAAAATACTTTTTTCCTCTTTAATGCCTTTGCCTTTTCCATTTGCGTTAGCCATAAATATATCAAGTGATACCCACTAGGATATTTTTCCCAACATTCAACTTGGAATAAGCGTCCCTTAACCGTGGTCTTATTTTTGCCTTTATTAGCTTTTATTACATGAAATTTTAGCCTGGGTCTATTACAGAACCCTCCCCCCTGGGGAACACTGTCCTCAGTGTTAAACCACATCTAAACCTTGGCAAAACCGCTGAAAAGCAAACATACTGCTCATGGAGCTTTATAACTTAGCTCGATGCAGTATTTACAATGAATGACCTTTTCAATAGCAAAAACCATGATAACATGACCATATAACATCCATGCTGCTTATTGGATATTTATAACTTATCTCATGAATGTATTTACATCCATATACATAAGTACATATACCAAAAACATCATCAAAACATATGCCAAATGTATACCAAACACCAAACCAAAACTACTTTGCCTTAACCAGCAAACAATGAAGGATACATAGCTCGCATCTGATATGGCATCTCCCATGTAGCTTCATCGGGCCCAAAGTGATTCCATTGCACTTTAACTTTCTCGATGGCTCTTTTCTTGAGCATGAGTTGCTTCCGCTGCAATATGCACTCAGGTTACAGCTGGAAATTTCCTTCTTGCTCCACCTACAATACATACCAATCAATAACATGATCAACATCCTTTATATACCTTTCAAGTAATGAAACATGAAACACATCATGGAATTTCATTGTTGGAGGCAGTGCAAGTCGATATGCCACTAGTCCAATCCACTCAAGGATCTCAAAAGGCCCACGATACCATGGTGCCAACTTGGCACATGATCTGATCCTCAAGGAGCTCTTATTGGGCTTGATGCGCAAATAAACATGCTCCCCAACTATAAACTCCTTAAATACCCTATGTTGGTATGCATAACTCTCTTGTCTATCCTGTGCTACCTTTATATTCTTATTTATAACCTGAATTTTCTGCTTCATTTCTGCCAACATGTCTAGTCCAATTAATCCGGATTTATGCAGGAACGCAACAGAATAAACATATAACCATAAATACAGAGATGCAGCAGAAATAACACTTCATTTCATTAATATCAAAGAATTGAAATTTTCTTACAGACAGAATGGAAATAAAACTAGCTAGGGCGCTGGTAGCTATCTCTGAGAAGAGATGTGGCGGCTACAGGCCTCTGAATTGAGTTACAATGAGGCTCGAGGGCCTATTTATTATTTAGAAATAATGGGAAATCCGAAACAGCCAAAACCCTAACCCTAGGAGATGAAGCGCCAAAACTATGGGCCCCGTTTGGGTAAATTGGTGTTTCAACTTCTCAGGGGCATAACTTTGGCATACGATCTCCGTTTGACGCGTACCATACCTCGTTAGAAAGATCTATCCGAGGACTACAAATTTGGAATGAGCAACATTGGTCCATGGACCCATGTTTCTCTCCGTATCTGGAATGACGAATTGTGGCTCAGGCTCGCTTGAAATGCTGTGTCTCTGGCTACAACTCTGAACATGGAATGGGAGATCGTGGCTCAGGCTCGCTTGATCTGTCATCGAAGCTTGTACATGACCACCATTTTCCCCCCTGTCAGGGACAAGGTGAGATGATGGCGAAAACTCAACTGCAAGTTTGCTCAATATCCGTGAAAAAGTTCTGACATGTGTCTTAAACATCTTCTTGGCTGCTGATGCCCATTGCCAAGAAGCGATCCATCCAAGATGAATCTTGGTTCTTGCAGAAGGCTTGTGTCTGAAGCATCTATCTGAAGAATGAGTGTGGCGACTGTTATCGCTTGCCACCTACACCTACCTACAGTTAGTGGGAAAAGCCTTCAACCCCACAGGTGTGGTTGGTGGCAAGGAACTCAGAGAAGGGGCTGTCACCTATTCCCAACTCTCTCCGTTTACGCTATCTCCTAGGTTAGCTAAGGGGGGTGGTCCCTAAAGGAAAACTAAGTTAAAGATGTGAGATTTCTAGGAGAATTGATTAGAAGGAATTACTTATCAAAGATGACTCGATTTCCAATATGTAAACAAGCATATAAGTATATGAGCAATATTCAATGACGTGTTCAAAATATAGACCAGTGCTTTAAAGTAGATAACAAATGCTTGCTCAAAAATAAAAATCAAGATATAATGACAATAATCCCACAAAGGAAGTGTTAGACCAAGATCACAATATGCAATTAAATTTGCAACACCAAATAAGGGTATTTGCCAATGAAACAAGATATATCAATTATCCATAAGCATAATGATCATTAAAATGACAACATGCACTGAAATTGTATGTAGAAGCAAATTTCCAAGTACCATAGAATTAAACTTGTTGCAAAATTTAAGGAATTTAAAAATGATTGCGTTAAAGTGCTTCTTGAGATAATATTTGCACATGAATCTTTAGACCGTCAAGATAGCAAAATAAAATTTGGGAACTTTGCAATGTAAATGTGATGAGATAGTGCTCTTGGTTTATTTTATTAATTAGTTCTAAAGCAATGTTACAATTGAACTCCTGTCCCCAGACCTCACCCTCGCCCAAAATTCGGATCTCACAATGAGGAGTCCATAGGGATGGAGGGTCCCTAATGTCTATACAACCAACTTAAGTTGGAGGTTAATTTTTAGAGACGCAAGTCTAGCATGCAAAGTGAAATGCCTAAATGATATGGAAATGAGTTTGCAAGTGCTGTGTAAAAGAGGGAGATGATTCAATTAAATATGCTTCATAGTTAGAAAAATAACTCAAGTTGCCATAAATTGAAATGCTATGCTTCTTTACTTGTAGTATGTTGTGAAACTTATCCAAATGAGGCGTAGATCACAAAACATAAGTAAGTGATGGCAAATGAGATTGCAATTTAGGAAATTTAAATGACTATGTGATCTAAGCAATTAACGAAATGAACATATGAGTTATTCACATGCAACTAGACTAGATTAGCAAACGAAATGATGAATGCAAGTGATTTAGTTTGAGAAAATTAAAAGAAAAAACTAAGCAAAAGAAAGTTACCCACTCAAGAAGATTTCCTCCCTCTAAATGAGTAGGTGAGATACCATGGGAAAAACTTCCCAAGCTCCCTCAAGAATAGTTAGCTCTTTATTAATGAAAATGAGGCCCTCTTATAGAAATGAGGGGATTGGGAAGAGCTTACAATATGCGTTTTAAATTTGCTCTTTCCCAAAGTTACAAGTGTAAGATTTAAAAAAAAATTACTTGTGAGATGTTTACAAAGTAAAGGCTTAAAGCCTTGAGGTGAATGGCGGTTACAATTCCTCAAAAGAACGAGGCTTTAGAAGTAGAGGTGAAGTGATAAGGCGGAACTTGGATTTGAGGTTCCAAACAGAAGAGTGTTCCTTAGCCTATGCTTTAGTTCCCTTTCTCCAAACTTAGATTGCTTCCAAGAACACCTACAGGCAAACAAGCAACAGAGTTAGCATGCAAAAGAAATATCGCTGAAATATGTGAGAGGAAATCACATGCATGCGAAGGAAAAGTTAGAAACTCAATGCAAGTATAAAATACACTTTGTGTTACAAATTCCCTCACTAAGAACAGCTTGAAAAAAGTTGATTTAGTGAGTGAGAATTAGGATTTAAACCCAACAACTTAGCCTCAAATGCTAGATAAAATAGATATGTGCACAAATGAGAGAAGAAATATATGAGATTTTTTTTTAGAGATGGAATAGAAGCAAAAGGCTCACGAAACCCCCTTTTAGATAAATCTCTTGATGTCTTATGAGATTGTTGGCTTGAACAACTTATGAGACCTCTGATATCCTTGGAGCTGACTTATTCGAATCGAAAAAAGTCTTCGCACTCCCATGGACTTGGCAACCTGTCCTTTGAACACACCAATTTCTGCAAACCAATTGTTAGTGCAAAAGAAACTTGGCATATAGAGGCCACTTGAGCTTGTCATTTCATCGAAAATAACAAGCTACAACAAGAGCGCAAAACATACCAAGTCCAAAGGAGATCTGAGATAGCTACAAATCTTCCCTCCCTAGACAATAGTGCCTTCAGGCAAATGCAAAGAAAAACAACTAGATTGCGATAAATAACAATATCAAATGAAACAAGTATACCTCATCAACCAAAGAATGCACCACAAGAGAAGCTAGTAACCCCAAAGACTTTTCTTTATTCAGCTCAATAACAATTTCGGCATAATAACAATAAGCACAAGCTTCAAAAATCCATACTTACAATGAGAGCCCAAGGCTCATTTAAATAGAACTACGGGAGCAAATCCCAATGAAAAAATGAATGACAAGTGGAGAAGGGAGATAATTCCAATGCAAAACGAATTTGCACAAGTAGCACAAGAACTGTCCAAGTGGAACCAACTGCTGTAGGTGACTGTTGTAAACTACTGTGTGTTACTTGTTTCACTGGCAGTGTATTACCTTCTAGCATACCAGCGTATAGGATATGGCAGCCAAGTGTGAAATGTGAGTGGGTGAGACGTAGCACATTCCCCAATCATCTCCAACAAAATAAACAAGGCAATGACACCTCTCGAACCCATGTTGCGTATCGCTGCCCAACAAACTTGTGTATTAATTAACTGGTGATGCGCAGAGCTAAATTGGATTTGCTATTGAACCATGCGTATCTTCTTAGTAGCGGATGTAGGAGAACGTGGGGAAAAATCCTCCATTAACTAATGTGAATCATCATGCAAATCTGCCCACCAAAGATCAAACATAAATAACTATGTGTATTGCTGAAATGAACTGCTGTGTTGGCTGCTTGGAACGTAAGAATCTGGGCAGCGTATAATTATTTTCTGAGTGGATGCATATGTCTTTGGTGTGCATGGAATGGAGGGGGACAAGATCTGTCCCATGTGGCTGTTTTGTCCCCCATTATCTCCCTTTACTTGGACTATCAAACTTAACCATATCTCTAATCAAGTCGAAAACTGATTTTCACTGCTGAGTGTGCCATACGTGAGCTTTTCTTGTTGACTTATGTTTGACTTGGCCCACTAACTCATGGTGATGAAGTGGCTGCCATGTCACACCTTTTGTCCCCCTTTAAACTTTTCAAACGTACCACATATTTCTGATATGTGAATTAAATTAAATCATTGCACTTTAGGCATTACGTGATTTTTTTTTTGACTTCCATTTGACTTGCCACTTGGAACTTTGACTCTGACTTGAGTTGTACCTTATGGTGGGCCCCACATACTTGCCACACCACCTTTGACTTACCCTCAATCTGCCATGTCAAAATTTTGACTTATTTTGACTTTGGAAAATTTTCCAAATTTTTCCAATTATGAATTTTTTTTAATTTTTTCTCATTTTTTCCACTGCCATTAGGAAAATTGGCTTTTGAGGGACCATAAGTCATTTTTTGACCCTCAAAGTGGGTCCTAGGATAATGCTGGGTCTCTGAGGATGAATTTCAACTGGTCACACGCCCCAGACATTTCCGAAGACCACTTATTTACATCATTACATAGAAAATAATTAAAAAATCCCATTTTGCGGGAAATTTTTAATTATTAAAAAATCCTACTTAGACCTAGTCAAATTCCGTGAAATTTCAGAGATGACCTAGCATGGTAATATACATTGACTCTAGACACTAAGATGTGTTAGGGGCTCAACCTTCAAGCCGTCACCCCAGCTTTGGGGTAATGCAATGAGTGAAAAAACCTAGAAAATTATTCGCCGCTAAAAAGAAGAAATAATTAACCAAGTAAAAAAAACACTCCAAGGTGTACTCGCTTGCTGATCGAGTCCCGACATCCTAGGCCTGTTACATGGCTTTATTCATCATGCTAGTGACATTTATACAATATCCCCGCAGGGCTGCGGAATCTGAAGACTGAAGAAGAAAATGATGAGAAGAAGAAGTAGAGTTTAAAAACTCTGTTGAACATGATGATATCTGATGATATCTGACGGTACAAATGTCTTCTGGTTCATCCTTGGGCATGGAGTCTTTTCATTGTCATCAAGTGCCACTCCAGTGGTCAACAGCGACCACAGTGCTTGCATGGATGAAGATCAAAACAATGATCTTTCATATGGCCAACTCGATCACAGTGTTGGCATTTTATAATCTGTTGTTGTTGTTGTGGAGCAGGATTTGGAATAGCTGCAGGTGAACTGTCATACAAGAATCCAGCACTCTGAAATATGATGGGCTTGGTGTAGTTCGGAATATGAAAGGTCACATCTTTTTCATACCCAAGACTAGTTCGATGCTTGTTGTGGACAAGCTCTTCCCAAGGTCTGATAATGGGCTTGAGAAGTGCAGGCTGAGCTGCTGCATCTACATATAAATCTGCTCTAGTGCAAGGAACTGAATGGGGATCAACTGCAACTTTACTGACTTGCTGTTGATGGGAGTCTTTCACAATGTTTTGAACAGAAACAGGTTCAGAATGGTGACTCTTTTGCTTAAGTTCGTCTTGCTGAAGCTGAGATTCCAACTGCAAAAACTCAATCTTTTCTTGTGCATCTTGAAAACAACTTTGAATATCTGTGAGACTGGCTTTGTCAATCATAATTGTATTGTCGACACTAGAATTTATTAAAGTATTCAGTAGCTCTAATATTCCATAAATTCTTACCATTCTATTAACAAATCAAACTCCCTAAATGAGAAGTCTTAGGTTCAACTTATTTTCAAAAAAAATAAAAGGTGTTCTAGTTTCGATTTGCACCATGTTTTGGCTCAAGGGAGATATTATACAACAACCATAATAAACCACACAACATCATAACATTTTTAGGAATTTTTCAACGTACCGTCAATGGAACACTACACACAGTCAAGGGAACTCAATGCATATCTATGAACAATGGTCTTCGTAGAGCATGCAACTAACCACAACCATCATTAATGAAACATACAGATGCTTCAATGCTGCATTTTTTTTTTTTCTTTCATGAGCAGGTATGAAACTCACGGAAAAATCCTATGCAAATCGGACTGTGGACGAGTCTGGCTGGTCCGAAGGTGAATTGAAGGTCGAGGAGTTAATTCCCATCATTTTCAGCGTAACGATGGCGACCACAACTCTGGTACAGTGGTCTTTGCAAATTCCTAATTCGAAGCAAGTAGAGCATACACCCTTTTCTCTACCCTTTAGGTCTCTTTTTGCATCTACAACAATACACAGATCCACTTACTCCTCCAATTTCGTAACTAAAACTGCCCAAATTCCAAGACTTGGAATGGCGACATTGAAACTTCATGGAACAATCACACCCACAAGTATTGTGTCTTCAAACTCAACTTCGGTGTCTATGACATTGTCTATTGCAACTATTATTTCCGGTTACATATTATGAGCAGCCTAGGTCATGGCCGAGAGAATTTCATTTTCGCGCATAATCCCTAGCCTTCTTCAAGAATTACCTGCCTTGCAGAGTATCAGTGGTTCTCAGTTACTCTGTAAGACGAGGCCCATGTTATTTACTGTAGTTAGATGTAGCAGCAGGGCTGTACACACTCCTCTCACCGTTGTGACTGCTAGCTTAGTGAAGTGGCTGGAGATGTACAACGGTGTTCTTATAATGAGAATTATGCTCAACTGGTTCCCCAATATTCCATCGTCCCCTCTCCGGATTTGGATTTTCACTCCAATCTAATCCAATTTCCCAAAGCTCTTCATGGGCTTGCAGACTGCCCAAAAAAATTTCTTTTTCGGCACTATTGGTTAGTGAAACGCTTCGTCTCCCGCAGCTCACCTCCCGCAGTGGAAGAGTCTCTTCTACTGCGTCTATTCCCACCGCCGATACACGGGCTGCTAGGTTTATCTTTTTCTTTTTGCTGTGCGTTTTGGTGGGGCACGGGGCTCGGGACCCAAATAATTCAATCCCCACTCTCCATTGCCTCCATTAAATCTCTCACCTCCACTTTCTTTCTCTGAAGTCCATAGGAAAAGCTTCTCGAGCGATTATTGCTACAACAAATTAAAGTGAGAAAGCGAGTTGTATCGATATTAACAGTCACGTTAGAGCAGCATCTCTTTTGGATTTGCTTTCTATTGCTTTAATTTCTACTTTGTCTACGATATTGCAGCCATGAATGCACGACCAAAATACTAAAAGGGAAAGCCCCTTGCTATATTTCCTGATCCCATGGGTATTTGAAAACACAGAGATCTTGAAACCTTAAAATTTCTGGAAATAATAGACTTTTATTCCAAGAAAGGACATTCAAAGAGAACATAAACGTAAAGATATAGACACAAAAGAAGATACTCAGAAAAATATTTCATCCTAAGCGATCCACTGGAAAGCAAAACGCTGAGCGCAAACCAGCTTAGACTGCATTGGATTCGATCAATCGACTAAGTTCTCCAATGTCTAAAAACTGATAAAACTTTGATCGGGAGCTATGGAGACCAGCAGGTTGTCTAGCACAAAGACCAATGCTATTCAATGCAAGGCAGAAAAACTAACACATAAACTCACAATGAGGAAGAAAGCCACTCATTATGGCTCTGATACCATGTTAAACACCATGTTAAACACACACATGGTGTATGAGAAAGATAAACACACACACACAAGAGATTCAACACACAATGAAGGATAAGCATGCAGCTCTCTTATTTTTCCATTATACATGATGTACATTTACAGTGCAATGGTGTGACTCTTGGTTTCACATTGCAAGGTCACTTGGACTCCATTGTGACTTTTCGCATTCCACACCTACCCATGGAGGATTAGGCGTTCCAACATAAGCAATGAAACATGAAACATATCATGGATTTTCATTGTTGGACGTAGTGCAATTCGATAGGCCACTGGTGCAATCCTCTCAAGGATCTCAAAAGCCCCGCAATACCATGGTGCCGACTTGGCCAATGATCCGATCCTCAAGGAGCTCTTCTTGGGCTTGATGCAGAAATAAACATGCTCCCCAACCTGAAACTCCTTAAACACCTTGTGCTGGTCTGCATAACTCTTATGTTTGTTATGTGTTGCTTGTTACCCACCACTTCGTGGGTGATATCCCTAAGAGAATTTTTCTCCAAGATGGACCCCAGCCGGCAGCCAACAGCCCCTAGCAGCCCTCAACTAGCTCGTTGTGCCATTTCTACGCCACTTGAGCCAACCATGTGGTCTCTCACCCATCTATATTGATTGTATGTTTGAAGGTGGGCCACCCGAATCTAAAGGTATGTCTTGTCATTTGGTAATTGAGTATTGGGTTTACTTATCATGGACAATTCTTGGCATGGATTGATGGGGGGACTTGGCGGAAGGAGTGGGCTTAATTTGTGCTCCTATCCCCTTTATCTCTTTTGGATGTTACCATTGGATCTTAGTCTCGTGGGATCCCCCTTATTGACGATTTGGTTCTAGGGTGGTAGGTGGTACTACTTGGGAAACCCCGACTTTGGGTGCGTGGTCCCACCCCTTTATCTGCATATATTACTCTCTTTCCACTCATTATACTCGCATTCATAATTTCTCCCACCTGGGTCCACATAGGGTCAACCTCCTTATCCCCCTAACCCCACCTTAGGTTAGGCATGGAATGATGCCCTGGAGGTTGAACCAACTAAAAGAAAAAGTAAAAGCATAAATGGCCACATTCAACAGGAAATTGTACCACAAAATGCAAAAGATAGTCGGGACAAAAATAATTAGCACATGGGAAAAAAGCCAATACATGAGCTCTACCCCTACTGACGGTCATCACCCTGGTTCCAGAGGCCCTAGATGAGCCTCCTTTAACATACAGAAACCCATGATTGTCCCAACCTCGGGAAGGAAATGAACTGCCCTACCTAAGAGGGGGTATTCACTACTATATCTTACATATCATGCTCTTGTCCTTTGAGCCCGAGAAACTAATTAAAGAAAATTCATTAAAGACAAAAGGCATATAAAGAAGGGTTGAAACATCAAGGCTGGGGCACCTCATGTACCACGATTTCTCCCTCCTATACATTATTTACCCAGGTGTGGGCTTCTCGTTCTCTAGCTACCCTTGTGCCCCAATATGTGGTCCAGGACTACCCCTCTCATTCCCTATTCCATTTCACTTCTTTATCACTTTCCACCCCCAGGTGAGGGATGTACTTTGGACATACTATCCCCTCTAAGGGTAGAAACCACCTATTAAGGTACCTAGCTAACCCCCTTTGGAGCTTGGAGACATTAGCACATGCCAAAGCCCGCTACGGAAGGGCATGCCATTATGAAGTGCCCACTTTGTTGTCTATGGTTTGTAAGCTCTTTTACACGATTACTCTAATGACTTGTTGTACTGGAAGGCTAGGGGACACATTGGATCTTATATAGGATTGTAGATAGTGTCCATTTGGGTTTGGTCTCCCTATATGGCATCCTAACCTCCCGAAGGGCTACATTGGCACATATAGGGTGTGTGTAGAGAACCATGGGCCTCCACAACAACAAACAACACTCCATGGATCCCCACCAATGTCCAGAGAGTAGTGGAGATCCACCTTTGGGACGAAGATGATGCACTTGGTACACTATGCCCAGCTAACCCCAAAGGAGCACCACACACTTTGCAGGTGTCCCAGGACTTGTACGATGATAGAAAAGTGTTCATTCCATCATTTGAGCCCTTACAGATGGTCTACGGGCATCTTTGACTCATATGGAGACCCATGGGGTCATTGGTGTGCCCCCACACCCATTGGGAGCACTACAAGTCTACTACTTGAGAACAAGGGGCCACCCCCGTGTCCATCAAATTTTGAGGATTTTATTCATCATTATGACACTTTTGGACATTATCAGGCCTCTTGGAGGACCCCACGACATGCATATATTATTATTTGACCTTCTAAGTGGCTTATTATTTCATTTATGAACTAGTTTGGTGGGCTTGTCACCAAAAGTTAGTTTATTTGCACATTATTTTACTTTTAGGGGCTAATGTAGGCTCATTAGCTAAATCAAACTCCTAATTGGTGTATAAATAGGAGTTAGTTGTATTCATTTGAATCATCACTTGACTTGGAATCTCTCTATCTTTGGAGAACTTTGCATTTTTCTTTGGAGGACTATTTTTGGATGATGGATGAATTTTGAGGTATGGATTTGGGCTATTTCTATCTTGGAGCTTGTTATTTGCAAATGTGATGTTGGTCGGATATACTCTCTAACGTTGTAAGTGCAAAATTAATGTTATTTTTCTTCTTGTTGCATACAATTGAACTTCGCTATAATTAGAGCTAATTGCTGCATATATGAAATGTGGAATTATGTGTCTATTTAGTTTATTCTATGTATGGGCCATTGTTAGATGAATGAAATGTCCTAGAGATCATGTTATATTAATAATCTTGCACCATCTATATGAAGTATAAACGCTTGAAAGTCACTTTTCTTCTCTTCCCTCTAACATTGGACGAAGTTGACTTTTGGAGCCTCCTTGAACAAGAAACTGAATCTATCTTCATTATTATCCTTGATTCCATATCCCCAAGTGAATCAGGCATTGGTCCCTCAAAAAGGGTGATCATTTTAACCATCCTCTTTACCTTTTCCCCTTTTTCCTAGGTCTAGCCCCATTAGGTCACCTAGGGCATCAATTTCCCAGGAAACTAGCCACAGGAAAACTTCGATCTCCTTGATACAAATGCGATGGTGGGTCCCCTTAATCTCCTCGGAATTTGAAGAAATTTCGATGGTGGAATCTCTAGATACCCCAAGCCCTAGCTCTAGGATCAAGTTTTGCCTAGGTGTTCCCAAAGCTAAAACCTAGTAGGACCAATTTGACATCTTTGGAAGAAAATTATTGTTTGATACTTTCCCCTCACCTAGGCCAAGTTAAGTGTTGATTTGGGGTAGCACTGGATGTGCTCTAAGTCTCAAATTTTGTGGAGAGGCTTAGACACATGTATTCTAAATAACCCAAAAAGTGTTTGGTGAAATTCCACTTGAATTGTATTCTATAGAAGTAATTAATTATTTTTAAAGGGACCCTAAGTCAAAACTTAGGAAAATAAAATAATTAAAGTGTATTAATAGAATATGAGTGAAAATGATCTAGAATAAATGGATCAAGTCAAAAGTTAATCTTAGCCATTGATTAGAGATCTAATTTGGGTCGTTGAATCATCAGCGAGAAGATTATAAGAATGACTTGAAGAGTCATTTGGAAAGGACATTCGTGGAGACACAGAGGATCTAGAGATCGATTTTTTCTAAC
Source organism: Pinus albicaulis (assembly GCA_034641835.2). NCBI lineage: Eukaryota > Viridiplantae > Streptophyta > Pinopsida > Pinales > Pinaceae > Pinus > Pinus albicaulis. The sequence continues at coordinate 380,682,150 of CM076569.1, read as the reverse complement.
AGTGCAAGTGCTCGAACGAAAATCAAATCTAAGTGATTCTTAATTGTAGTGAGGGGTAGTATTTCCCGTTGGAAGGTTTCTTGAGCCGAAGAGTACATAGCAGTAGAGACAGAGAGAGACACAACTTTAGCGCAGAGCCAGTGACGTAGTGCCTACGTAGTCACTGCGCAGAGCCAGAGGGAGAATCATTTTCTTGCAGAGGAGACAGCGCAGAGCCAATGTCAAACCCCGAAGAGATTTTCTGGAGGCTCAGTTTCCATCCAACAATGAGACCAACGCAGAGGCAAAAGGGCATCCGAGTTGTGACGTAGTCACTGCGCAGAGGCAGCGCAAGGTAGTCCAGCCTTGGTGCAGATCAGTTCTAGTTTCTCGTGGAGGAGTGAGGTTTGTCTCACGAGATCTCTTCTGTCAGTTTTGCTGTATGATTTGACAGTCTCGTCAATCATAGATGTGTACTCAAAATTTACTACATAATAACATAAACCCTCAAATTTGCAGCATTGGTTTTCCCGCATTGGGTTGTGTGATCTATGTGTTTTCAGATTTGTTTCCGCACTTGTATTTCTTCTGTAGTTTAATTGTGTAGGCTATAGTGAATGGATTTCAATATTTGCTTGTAGAACACAGTAAATAATTTGTTAAGTAAAATAACAAATAGAATATTTTCAATCAGTTGTTGCAGTGGGATTCCGTGTAACACGAATTTTCACATTAGGAACATCATTGGTTGCCAAAATCCATCCCCTAACCTTGGATGGGTCCACTTGGCCTCGTATGGTCCCATTCTTCACCAAAGCCTATTTATCAAGGACTACTCGAGAATCCAAGTTCTCAAAGGGATTTTAAGGATTGAGAATCATCTTTATTGGTCTTATCCTTCTACCTCAATCCTCCAATCCTCATCCCCTCTCCCTAGAAGATCAAATCCCTTGCTTAAAAGGCAAGCAAGTTCCACTCTTCATTCTGTCCTAGGGAGAGGGTTTCTAAGGTCACTTCACAGTGCACAGCTCATCATTGATCTATACTTTATAAGTGGCTTCCTACCTACTGGGTCTCCTCCCATCGGTGAAAGCCCGTAAAGAGTAGGGAGTCTTAGCTGTGGTGACAGTGGGATAAGTCTCCATCGTTGCCCTTGACCTAGCAGTTTCCCTCATAGGAACCCCTTTTAGGTCCCCTGTTGGTTTGAGTGGTAACACTGCCTTTAGATTCTTCTTTATAACCTGCATTTCCTGCTCCATGTCTGCCAACATGTCCGGTCCAGTCAACACCCTGTTAACTAGATCACTCCAACTGGTGGGAGAATTGCAACTTCACCATACAATGCCTCGAAGGGACTCATCCACAATGACTCTTGATACCCATTGTTGTATGCAAACTCAACCAATGGTAGATACTCTTCCCATTTTCGTTGTTGATGCATCACATACATCTTCAGCATGTCCTCCAAGATCCTGTTGACCCTTTCAGTCTATCCATCTTTTTGCGGATGATAAGTTGTACTAAAGGCCAACTCTGTGCCAAAACCTGCAAATAACTCCTTCCAAAACTTGGAAGTGAACTTTGCATCCCTGTTTGACACAATCTTCTTTGGAACACCATGCAATTTGACTATGTCTCTGATGAATACCTGTGCTACATCGCTAGCTGAATAGGTAGTCTTCACTGGGATGAAGTGTGCAACCTTCGTCAACCTGTCCACAACAACCATGATGGAATCATGTTGTCTCACTATCCTCGGAAAACTTGTAATAAAGTCCATGGAAATGACCTCCCATTTCCATTCTGGAATCGCAATAGGCTGTTGTAGACCACCTGGATGCCTACACTCTACCCTCACTTGCTGACAGCCCAAACACTTAGCCACGAACTCTGCTACATCCTTCCTCAGATTCGGCCAATAATAGAATCTCTTCACCGCAGCCAACGTCTTCTGATAGCCTGGGTGACCTAAATACAGTTTCACATGAAACTCCCTCAAGATCACCTTCTTGAGCTCACTACTTTCTAGCACATATATCTTGTCTCTAAATCTGACCAATCCATCTGTCGTGAGACAATAGTCCACATCCTGTACACCTGCACTTGTACCTGTACCTTTGCTCTGTTGCAATATGTGCCTAAGCTCCATATATCTGACATCCTGTTGACCTTCCTGCAAGATCCTATCTTATAAATCTCTCCCATATGAGCTCATAGATGCAATGTAATTTACCTATATTCGCCTGCTAAGAGCATCTACAACCCTGTTCTCTTTACCTTTGGTGTACTTGATCTCAAAGTCAAACTCGTTGATCGTAGCCAACCATCTAGCTTGCTTGGCATTCAGATTCGGTTGGTTAAACAAGTACCTCAACCCACTGTGATCGCTCAACAGTACAAACCTCCTGAGAAGAAGATAGTGCCTCCACATCTTCAATGCATGTATGATCGTTGGTAGCTCAAGATCATGCGTTGGATAGTTTTGTTCATGCTCATATAGTTTCCGTGACTCATAGCATACCACATGTCCATCCTGCATAAGGGCTCCCACCAAGCTCTCTCTTGCAAGCATATGTACATACTATAAACTCTTTGTCTGGATCGGAGCATGTGTCAATAGCTGCTTAAGTTGTTCAAAATTCGCCTCACACTCCTCTGTCCATTCAAACTTCTTACCTTTCCTCTACAATGATGTAATCGGATAAGCAATCTGTGAGAAGTTCTTGATGAACCTCCTGTAATAGTCTGCCAATCCCATGAAAGATCTCACCTCATCTACATTTCTAGGAGCTTCCCACTCCATGATAGCCCTTACATTTTCTGGATCCATCGCTATGCCCTCCTTGGAGACAACATGTCCCAAGTAATGTACCTCAATCTAAAAGAAACTAAATTTGCTGAGCTTAGCATACAACTGATGCTCTCTCAACAATCTCAACATTGTTGCCAAATGCTCGACATGCTCTTCCTCATTCTTAGAATATACCAAGATGTCATCGATGAATACAATCACAAACTTGTCCTGTTTATTTTCATGTGCCGAAAGAGAAGAGGAGCAAGCTAGATGCTTCTGGGAAGAAGGGAATTTTTGTGGGCTATAGTGAAACTTCGAAGGCTTATAGAGTCTATGTGCCTGGTCAAAGACAGGTGGAGATATGCCACAATGTTACCTTTGATGAAGATGCTTCAGGAAATTAATCAATCTTCCGAACTCTGAGAAAGATCATGAAGTAAGGTCTGGAAATCAGGAAGAACCGAAGGATGAGACGATGCCCAATGTTGAAGAACTAATGGACCCTATTGATCCACCTCCTTCAATGAAGAGAAGACCATCATGGCTTAGGGATACTCTCGAGGATGCCGAGAGACACATGGCCCCAAGGCAAGCATTCCGTGAATGCAAGAAGCCAAATAGATACCAAGGGTATCTAGCAGCCATGAGTACAATCGTACAATCTGAGCTTGGATCTTTTAAAGAAGTTGTAAAGCATCAAGTCTGGAAGGATGCTATGCATGAAGAGTATGAGTCCATTATGAAGAATGATGTCTGGGATGTGGTTCCGAGACCAGAGGACAAAGCAGTTGTCACCTCGAAATGGCTCTATAAGATCAAGCATGGATCTGATGGTAGTGCTGAAAAGTTCAAGGCAAGATTTGTTGCCCGAGGCTTCTCTCAAAAGGAAGGGATAGACTATGAGGATATATTGCACCTGTGGCCCGATATGCCACCGTCCGATCTATCATAGCCCTTGCTGCTACGCAAAGATGAAATCTTCATCAGATGGATGTGAAGACCGCCTTTCTGCATGGTGCAATAAAGGAAGAGTTGTATGTGGAGCAACCTTTGGGGTTTAAAGTTCAGGATCAAGACACCCATGTTTGCAGGTTGAAGAAAGCCCTCTATGGGTTGAAGCAAGCTCCCAAGGCTTGGTACGAGAGGATAGATAGCTACTTGATGAAGCTGGGCTTCACTCGTAGTAATGCTGATCCAAACCTTTACTAATAGGTTTAGAGAAAACCCTCTCATTCTGGTGCTGTATGTGGATGACCTCTTCATGACAGGTGCTAACCCTCTCATTCATCAGTGTAAGAGGGAGATTTCTTCTGAGTTCGAGATGAAGGACCTAGGACTGATGCATTACTTCGTAGGCCTGGAGGTCTGGCAGAGACCTGGTGAGATTTTCCTTTCTCAAGGAAATATATTGTGAAGCTGCTGGAAAGATTTGGAATGGTGGACTGTAAATCCGTGTCGAAACCAATGGAGCTCAACTTTAAGAAGTTGAGTGCCAGCGCTGCTGGGCCCGTGCTAGCAAATCCTACTGAGTATCGTCAACTCGTAGGGGCCCTAATGTTCTTAGTGAACACCCGTCCGGACATATGTTTTGTAGTGAACACTTTGAGTCAACACATGCTTGATCCTCATCACATTCATTGGGTTTGTGCCAAGAATCTGTTGAGATATCTTCGAGGTGCGATAAACCATGGGCTGAGATACACTGCCAGGAGCGTGACACTCCATGGATGTACTGATGTCGATTGGGCCAGCAGTGTGGTGGATTGCAAGAGCACATCTAGATGCTGCTTCACACTTGGGTTTGCTTCAATATCTCGGATGAGCAGGAAGCAGAAGTCGGTGGCTTTGAGCACCGCTGAGGCAGAATACATTGCAACCAGTATGGCCTGTTGTGAAGCAGTTTGGTTGTGAAAGCTCTTCAGTGAGTTGTTCGGGCATGTGCTAGATACCACCGTTATCCTTTGTGATAACCAAAGTGGGATTTGGTTGTCCGAGAATCTCGTGTTCCATGATCGATCCCAGCATATTGATATCAGTTACCACTTTATCCGAGATATGGTACAGCGCAGCGCCGTAAGGCTCGATCATATAGGAACTGATGAGCAGGTTGCAGATATTCTCACAAAGCCCTTGGTGAAGTTCAAGTTCCTAACCTTCCGAGAGAATCTTGGTATCGTGGAATGACCCTGTGCTGAGGGTCCTGTTGGATGATGAGCTCTAGGAGCTCCAGGGGACCTTGGGGATAGCTTCTTGAAGCTATAAGCAACCACAAGGCTAGGCTTGCCGAACCTTGTTGGTGTGCTTCTGCCCCACCGTTATGATATTGAGTTGGTTCACCTCTCTTTGATCTGTGCCCCATATGCATCCTACCCATTGAGTCTCGGGCTCATGGGAAGTACCTCTCATTTGGCCAATGAGGTGGGAAAAGCTAGAGACTAGTAGCAAAGACTGATGGACGCATCGGAGATTGCCGTACTCTCTATGTCTAGGATGGCACATGTCCAACCACTTGATCTGGGATCAAGTCTAGTGAGGTTTCAAACCTCCAACTGACTTTGGGTCAGGTAAACCAACTTCGGGTTTGTATGTGACTCCTTTGAGTCCTATAGAGGTTTCAGACCTCTGAGCTGATTTTTTCAGCCGAGAGTGATGTCTTTGTGACTCACCTTTTTGTTCTGAAATAAAAAAACCAACAAAGCAAGTTACGGCGGGATGACGCACGATGTTTGGATGGCACAAGTGGATGGAGTTCTCCCTAGTTGAGAGAGAGTGTTAATTTTGGACAATTAGGTCAAAACTTCATGTTGTGATGCTCTGATGAAGATGCCAATATTTTTATTGGATTCCTCTTTCGGAGAAGTGCAATATCGATCTAAAGATCATCTTGATCCGATGAGCAGAATATTTATTTTTAATTAATTCCACTTATGTTCAAGGTCGGCCAGAATTGTAATGTAGGCTTGGAGCTCCAACAGATGTGTCACGCACCCTCACTGATGGATATATATAGGTCAACATTGGAGGTCATTTCCACCATCACTCATCACACATTCTCTCTCATCATCTGATTGGTTCGATCATCATCTTGGAGGCTCTTCTTCTCTCACACATGGGAAATTGCAGCAAAGGATTTTATGGTTTTGACCTAGGGTTTCAGCGCATATTTGACCAGCGTTGACTTTGGTTAACGCATGGTCAACTTGACCTCAAACTCTCCCAAAATTCCGATTTCTACAGTCTACATTTTCTGGCACAAAAATCAAGGCTGGACGTTGACTTTGACCTGGCTGCGTTGACTTTTTGCTGATGTTGTTTTGCATTGACCATTGACTGGACAACGTTGAATTTTGTTGACTTTGGGTTGACCATTGTAGAGTTGTCCGAGAGGGTTGTGTGACACATTCTGGTTGGCTGACCATGTAGAGACTTTGCTGGTTGAAGCATCTTGTTGACCGTCGTAATGCACCACAACACATATATTTTTCTCATCAAGTTAAGTGTATTTTTGACTTGTCTTTTGTCGATCTATTGGTATGTTCTATCAGCGTTTTACTTTCTTGTTTATGTGATTGATGTTTGATATCGGGTATAAAAGTAAAGTTGCATCAAGCATAGAACATCTACGAAAATTACAACTTGCTACAGGACCCCCATAGGCTATCCTAGTCATCAAGCTGAATTGTCCCTGGGTTCCACTGACTTTTGCTAAAGAAAACCCTCAGACGCTCCCTTGATATGGGCAAGGGTGCATCTAGGAGGCTCTGGATACACCCACTATTTGAAAATTCCTTAACCCGGAGTCCCTATTGCAGTAAACTGATATTACTTCTCCTACTTGATTAAGCATGCATGTTATTTATTGTGTTCTACAAGTAAATACTAAAGCAAATACACTGAAACCTTCACTACATAAATAAACTGCAGAAAAATAAACGCGGAAACGAGATCTGAGGAAGAAGAAAACTAAACACACATGACACAGTTATTTTTGGACTAAGTCCTCGGAAAAACCCAATGCGGGAAAATCGATGCTGCAGATGAGGGTTTGATATTATTAAGCAGAAGTTTTTGAATACTACTGGATGCCCAAATTATGGCTATCCACTAAGAATCTGACTGACAGATAACTAGTGAGGAACTAACACTAGAAATTCGGAACTGATCCAACACTGAACTAGACAACCCCACACTACCTTTGCGGAGCCTCTGCGCAGATCTATGTCACTCTAGCTGGGGACTGCGTCACTTCCTTCTGCTAGCTAGATGTTGATCTTTGGCCCTTCCAGTCTCACACCCCGGTACTCTGGCACAGGATTAATCCTTAGCAAAATCTCGAATCTCCTCAAGGCTGTAGCGCTGCCTCTGCGTGGAACTGTGCTGCCCAGCGTCGCTGCTACGCTGCCTCTTTTGCAAACTGCCCTGTCCCTTCTCTACAAAGTATTATTGGCTCAGGAAGAGATCTTCCAACTGGAACTATCACTGCACCTCACTGCAATCGATTCAACTCGATCAAATCCTCCGACTACTCACTTGATAAATTCAATCTCTAGACTCAGTCGGTGTGTTTTCCAAATGCCCATCGAAGTCCCTCTTATCATCTTCTCGTTGGATAACCAATGGCCCAGATTAAAACATAATCAACGACTTAGATCATATTGACTTGATCTCCATCTTATTCTAGATGTTTCACACCCATTTCTATTAATATACTTTAATTATTTTAATTCCCTAAGTTTAGACTTAGGCTCTCTTAAAAATCATTAATTATTTTAATAAAACCCCATCTGGATGGAATTTCGCAAAATGCTTTGTGGATATTTTGGAATACATGTGTCTAAGCCTCCTTTCAAAATTTGAGACATAGAGCACATCCGATGCTTCTAGAAATCAACACTCCCTCTTAGCGAGGAATATGCTCTAGTAATACTTCCTACTGAAGCATTTCACTGACTCTGTAACATCTCCCTCTGCGCTGCTAATCTTTGACAATGTTGCCCATCAACTACTGTGTTGTTACATCTATGTTGTTGTTGACCCTGCATACTGCTACCAGCTACATCTGCACTGCAACTCTACTGTTGCTGCAGCAGCAGAAAACATTCAAAATTACTGAACTAAGTGTTCAGCATGATGCATATGATACTGAAGATCTGACCGCTGCTAGTCTCTGCGCTGACCCTCTGAAGTTGTTGAATTGTTGTTGACTCTACGTTGTGCCTTCGTGCACTGCTTCCAACTCTGCTTTGCGCTACTCAGACTCTGGCGCTCTCTAGCCACTGCACTGTCACTCTGACACTCCTCTGCACCAACTAACATTGGTCCATCCTGCTACTGCTGATTTGGGCTCCCGTGGAAAGGTATTGATCCAAAAAGTGGACTCCTCAAGGATCCTTCCCAACTACATCTCTTTCGAACTACATCTCTAGATCACCCCAATTCTCCCCTAGAGATATGTGGGCAATCATGGTGAACTCCTCCTCGATCTTCGCGGTTGCAGCCTGCGGATCATGTTTGTCATCCTTGTCCTTCTTCTTAAGAGGACACTATGTAGCGTAGTGACCATTCTCATCACATCGGAAGAATTTGATCTTTGAGACGTCCTTCTTCTGCCTTCGCTGCTCCTACTGCCCCTTAGATGCAAGGGTTGCATTCTCGTCCTCCTCCTTGGGCTTTGACCCACTGTTGTTGTTTCCATCAAGTTTGCACTTGATCATGTCTCGCCTCATCTCTTCCTGCTGAAGAGCAGCCCACATCTGCGCCCAATCAGGCAACCTTTCTCTGCCTAGGATGCTCTAGACAAAGACTTGCCATTCATCTGACACAGAGTTTAGAGCTAATTTGACCATCTCAGTGGCCTGAGGTGCCGCTCCGATAACTGCTAACGGATATCTAGTTTCCTAAAGCTTTGTAAGGAACAGATCAATGTGTTCTCCCTTCTGCATACTCATCAATCACATCTTCTCCTACAAGTACATCTTCTGCTACTCGGAAGATCCTTGATATAGCATTGCTAAGGCATCCCTTTGCCAGCGATGTGACATACTACGTGATCATTCACTCCATCGAGGATCAAACGCTTAGTCTTCACCATACTGTTCTTGTAGGCCTTTAATGGATCTACATCCACGGGGACAGTTACCACATTCTCGATAAATGTCTTGAGATCATGCTCATCTAGCAGACACGTGATCCTTGCCTGCCAGATCACACAGTTGGATGCGCCATCCAACCAATCTCGATCTCTCAACCCAATTGCTGCCATCTCACCCAACCAAATGTCGAACTGCTGCCTCTAACCCTCTACGCAACTGCCTCTACGCACTCCCTGTTGGAGCAAGCGAAATAAATCTCGATCACGCTACTTCTGCACGGGAAATCAAAATTTATTGGGCGAGAAATTCCCTGAGGTCAGAAATTCCCTCAGTATACTTCTACTTCTTTCTTCTAACGCTTTTTGCACCAGCAACTGCTGCTATAAGAAAACTGCGTCCTACCAAAAACTAATCTGCATTGAAGTTGTTGCTACGCTACTCCCTCTGCTGCTGACATATTGCAAACTGGGAATCGTACCTCTCTGTCGACTCACTCAGATAGAGATTCCCTTGCAAATCTTGCCCTCCTGGCTTGGACTGTGCAATCCCTTGGAGATTCAATTTGCTTCCTACGCAGCTCTTCGTTCTCATCATCTTCAATGATGAACACTTCCGAACTGCTCTCTTGTTTCACCTGTGCTGCTATACAAGCTCTGATACCGTGTGAAAATTCCTTAACCCGGAATCCCTATTGCAGTAAACTGATATTACTTCTCCTACTTGATTAATCATGCAAGTTATTTACTGTGTTCTCCAAGTAAATACTAAGGAAAATACACTGCAACCTTCACTACATAAATAAACTGCATAAAAAATAAACGCGGAAACAAGATCTGAGCAAGAAGAAAACTAAACACACATGACATCGTTATTTTTGGACTAAGTCCTCGGAAAAACCCAATGGAGGAAAACTGGTGCAACAGATGAGGGTTTGATATTATTAAGCTAAAGTTCCTGAATACAATTGGATGCCCAAATTCTGGCTATCCACAGAGAATTTGACTGACAGAGAACTAGTGAGGATTACCTCACACTGACACTGGAAATCTGGAACTCACCCAACACTGAACTGGACAGCCCCACGCTGCCTTTGCGCAGATCTGTGTCACTTTGGCTGGGGATTGCATCACTTCCTTCTGTTGGATCTTCTGATGGCTGGATGTTGATCTTTGGCCCTTCCGGTCTCACACACCGGCACTCTGAAACTGGATCTAACTGTTCCTCAGTGAAATCTCGGATCTCCTCAAGGCTGCAGTGTTGCCTCTGCGTGGCACTACGAACATGTTCAAAGCTCAGAATCCCGGACACTACCCAAAACTTCCTATAACTTCCAGAAATCATGAAACACATGACAACAATGCCAAATAACCAAAAATTGACTCCAAGACTAGGCTTGACCATCCCCAACCGAAACTAACATTCTGTCAAACACTTGGCATGAATGAAATCTTCAATTCTAGGATACAAGACAGAGCATGAATGACTGAAAACTCATATGAAACATTACAAGAAGGATCACCACCCTCTTCCTTGAACAAATATGACACCAATTAGGTCTTGCATCATCATTTTAACAATTATAAGTAAATACATAAAATAACCATGACATGAACCAGTCATTTAAACATGCTTATAACCAACATAAAACCATTGAAACAAAAGAGAGATAACACCCATTAAATCCACACATTAATAAGTACAAAAGCAAGAGAACTTAGCTTCCATTTAACATAGGCAACAACCGACCAAGTTTAGGACTTCCACGTACCACCCGACCATAGACATGGTTGAGCCAAATCTCTCTTCAGCCAGTCACCCCCGTGCTATATTCCAAGCATGAATGTAGGATTTCATGGATAAAGCAATCCAAAACACAACCAAGGGAATCCAAAGGTTAAACCACCTCCACCTTCACCATACCGTGATCACAGCGAAACTGGTGCTCCGATCACAAAACCGAACCGAACTTGGAATGCCACCCAGAATCCATCACTATCCTTGAGGAATTTCTTGTCTCCCTGTCTCTCAGGCTTTACTAAAATCGAATCTCGGATCACTAGGCCCTAAACCAAGACACCTTCCTCAGGCTTTACTGTGTATCTTGCCAAAACCGGTCAAGAGATTCGTAGCAACTCCAAAGCTCAAAACCGAGATCAAAATCCCAACAAACCATGGCATTCGGAAAAAAAGGCAAGGCAAGGATGAAAACCACTGTCAAAGCTCAACAAAACCATGCCACCGACAGCAAGAGAACTAAATACCAACATGCATAAGCCATGCATTTCCAAACCAGCGAGGAAATCACACATGCAATATGTTACCTGCAAGTATTCCTACTGAAGCTGTTAGATTCTGCTCTTCCTTGCTTGATCCTTGTTTTCCTTTCCTTTCTTTGTCCTTCCTTTGCTTGCTTTCCTCCTTGGCTCAATGTTGATTTGCTCCAAGAAAACTCTAAGTATCCAAGAGTGTGAGAGAGTGAGAATAATGAGAGAGCTCCAAAATTGCACTGACAAAAGGTACCAACTAATCCTCAGAAGCCTTTTAATCAACGGGGCCTTTATTTTCTTCATTTTTCATTATTTTCCTTCATATTCCTCCTCACATGCAACTTGTGACCTTTTACCTACCTTTTCTCCTATTTTCCTTTATTTTCGTAAATAAATTTGCGAAAAATACTTTTTACCTCTTTAATGCCTTTGCCTTTGCCTTTGCCAATTTTCCTTAGCCATAACCACATCCAGTGATGCCCACTAAGATATCTTTGCCAACATTCAGCTTGGATTAAGTGTCCCTTAACCGCAATCTTATTTTTGTCTTTATTAACTTTTATTACATGACTCTTTTGCCCTGTTACAAGATCAATCAAATAACCTTTTGCCTGGAACTTTGCAATGCAACCAAACCTTTGCTCAGATGTCAATGCCTAAAATCCATCACTAGTCACCAACAATATGATGCAAGTTGGTCTTTAACCCTCTAAATTTCTAGGAAGCAGATCTAGGGGTTAACAACATGTTATACATTGTCTTTTTCTAGAGCAATGCTAATACGATAATTAGTTAAAGTGTCAGCGCTTGTGATTAGGATGTAGATAATGTTTTCTTGTAACATGATTTCTATTTAACATAATTTTAGAGTTTTCTTGTTTCACTTTTGGTATTATGCCTTCTTCATAAACTCATGTTGTTATGGTTTCCTTTATTGCATTGTCTTTTTATTTTTTAAGTTCTACATTTTGTTTCGAGTGAGTAGGCACTGATTATTACCCTTAGGATGATTTTTTGTAAAATTCATTAAAAACTTGTCAAGTTTTTGTTGAAGATTTGGCGTCTTTGTAACCACCTCTGATTATCCTGAAAGATCACATCTAGATCATCTTTTAAGTGTGAGAGCTTTAAAGCATGACATCATTATAAAGTCCTACACTATTATCTTCTTCTTATTTTGATAAGAGCATGCCAAAATTCTCTTTTATGTTTAATATGATCATGTCCAATGTTTCCATTCAATGTGAACATGTAATTATGTCAAACACCATTTCTACATAGAGTTGACATTGAATTTGGTTATGAAAAAATTGAATTTGGATATGAAAAAGTAGCCATGAACATAGAATTATGTCAATCACGATTTCTACAGTGTTAACATTGCATCGGGATATGAAAATATAGCCACCAGTTGTTAATTGAAGATTGTTTGTTTCGAGTGAGTAGGCACTAATTATTACCCTTAGGATGATTTTTTGTAAAATTCACTAAAACCTGTCAAGTTTTTGTTGAAGAGTTGGCATCTTTGTAACCACTTCTGATTATCCTGAAAGATCACATCTAATGCATCTTTTAAGTGTGAAAGCTTTAAAGCATGACATCATTATAAAGTCTCACACTATTATCTTCTTCTTCTTTTGATAAGAGCATGCCAAAATTCTCTTTCATGTTTAATATGATCATGTCCAATGTTTCCATCCAATGTGAAGATGTAATTATGTCAAACACCATTTCTACATAGTGTTGACATTGAATTTGGATATGAAAAATTGCCTTGAACATAGAATTATGTCAATCATGATTTCTACAGTGTTAACATTGCATCGGGATATGAAAATATAGCCACCAGTTGTTAATTGAAGATTGTTTATTTCCTATCTTTTAGTGTTCAAGGGTCATTTTTGTCAATATGGCTAGATTTGAAATTAATAATTGACTAACTATAATATTGTAAGGACTCGGTCCATAAATTTAAACATGAACTTATCTCATTGTCAGCGGTAAACGTAAATTCAATCTAAATGAGGCCAGCAGTAATATTTAATTTACATCAGTAACTCTCTTACAAAATAGAAGTACCTGAAACCTGAAACATAATTTAAGCTTGCATAAGTAATTATCTTACATAAAGGAATACCTGAAATACCTGAAAACTAGAAACAAAACCTGAACCGAACTGATGATCGCTGGCACTGTAGTTCTCCTCGTGAATGCATTAGACAGATTACAGCAACAATCGGTTCCTCCCATCCAATTTAGGAAACAATCATAAACCCAGAGGATGCCTCCTCTGCCCCTATGCCCAGGATTCCAAGAACACCGAGTCTCCCTCCTAGACAATTTATCTCTTTCAAACAGAATTTGTTTTCGCTCCAAAAAAAAACATCCCCTCTCCTCCATATTTCATAACTTAAATAACCATCCTCCACTGCCTCTTACCTCTCGAGGTCTTATCCGCATTAATGTTGATATTATATGTATTTATGGTGATGTGATTCTCATTAACGTGGATATGAATATATTTATGGAGGTGGAATATATGGTTTTCTTATTTATGGAGCATGTGACTTACATTCAAATACCCTTTAAGATTAATTTTTAATATTTTGAATATTCATTTTTAACTTAATGAATTAACTTTATATTATATTATATTATTTTCTTTTATTAATCCTTTTTCATATAATTTATACTTAGTTAATCTTAATATTAATCTTTAAGCGTAATATTAAATCTCTAACTTAGGTAATCTTGATATTAGTAGGTAGGTGTACTAGTGCGATGTGCGCGATATATGCATGTGTAGCTATCAAATGCGTATATCGTATACATGGTAATATTATTTTGCGTATAATTTAAGAATGGGTCGTTACATACTTCCTCCCTTCAGAAAACTTCATCCCGAAGTTTAGGGTTTTATATACTCATATCAATAATTGTGTTTTTAGAGATTAGGGCGATTGTAGAATGCTTGTATTTTAAGAATGAATTTCCATTTGAATAAGTATGTATCTGTAATTTAATTGTTACTTCCCATCTCAACTCCAAACTATTCTAAAATCATCTTATCTTTTCTAATCTCTTCCGCTCCCATACTATCCGTCTTCTACAGGAATATGCCATGGCATCAGTTTTACTGATCCATTCATAGACCTTAAAAATATCAACGTCGATTATGTCAACCTGATATGCTTGTAGGCATCCGGCAGTCATCATCACAGGTCTAGGGGAGCGTGACTCGCACAATCCTCCCATGACTCTAGGTATTGGAGGATAAACGGTGGGCAACACCTCCACCCCTCCCAGTAGGACCAGGGTCAACACCCTATCGTGGAATCTCGAGGAGTCTCGACTGTTCTTGGAATTCTGTCATCACGTAGATTGGTTCTGTAATCTGTATTCTGCAAGGTAAACACTCGTACACACATTACAACATATGCATCTATATGTTCATAACAAATTGTTACCGATATAACAATTTCTACACATTCCAAATATATTGCTATCTACGACATTGATCCTAGAGTTCATATAACATGTTTGGTTAAAACACTTGTCCACATATGTATCAATATGTCCAATACAATTTCTCGTTTTAGGTACTGCTCTTGTTTAGTTCATACATGTTCCATCTATGATGCATTGTTTTAACCATTTTCAATCTATATACCAATATGTTTCACTTTGATAAAAAAAATGTAGTTACTCTCCTATTTCTTTTATTTCAATCATATGAGATACAGATAAATGTATTGATAGATGATGTCATTTATAGTGTGATCTATGATCTAGATTTCATAATCTTGCAATGATAATTTAAATGACCTATTGCATGTTGGTATCCCTGTACTAGTAAAGTCAAACAATAGCATATATTTGGTATCACTAGAGTTAAGTAACATCCGGTCTCTATGGGTATCCATGTAACAGCACGAAAACTCATTCTTACGTGATAATTTAAAATAAAGTTTCAAGTATTAAAATAGAGTAATCATATACATAAAAAGTTTCTAGTTTTTCAAAATTAGCATAAGTTGGGTATTTTGACATATGATCTTTATATTTCCCCAGGTAGCCGATCTAATTGATAATGGGTTATAGCAAGGGTGGATATTGTTAAATTGATAGGGTAAAGATTGAAGATTAGGCCATATGAATAGGTTACAAATAAAAATAGGTTTTCATAACAAATAGTTCCTTTAGACTTCCGATGCAACTTAATCTATTGGTTAATGCCAAGACAATATTTACGCAAAAGATAGAACCAGAAATTATAATATTAATCAAGGTTAAAACATAATTCAAAATTTACAACTTGCCCATCTTCCATATTTTAAAGATACAAATGGGGAGGAAAAGAAAAATGCAAACACTTCTTTTGTAAGGGATTTGGATCTTTGATTCCTTCCGCAATAGTCTAACTTAAGAATTAAGTGTATCAAAGTCTCAACATGAATGAGTTATATGAGAGTTTAAGTCTTAACTTTAACTTGATTATAAAGATCTAGATTTTAGGAAGTTAGCACTGCACTAAGCTAAAACCAGCTATAAGTAGAAGGTATAATTCAACTTAAGCCTGATTTATAAAGTAGGCACTGATACTATGGTTGGACCAGCAATACGCAAACAGTATTATCCCAACAAAGGATTATGATATAGGACATTATGCAATATTAGATGGATTCGAAAAGTTCTAGAAAATTACCATTCTGAAAATCCTATCTGCACGAGGAAAACCCTAAAACTCTGAAATTTGTATGTTCATGAATTTGTATTCCCAATAAAAAATAAAAAGTTAAGAAAATCAAGATGGAGACATTTCTGAGAGCCCATATGATAGAAAATCTGTAAAAATTCACTCATGTTTATAGAAGGGTACAAATCAATATCGAAATATTCAAAGACCAAAAATAGAGTCTAGTAAATTTTTCACAGCAACAGGATGCTATCTGTGTCGACGGTTTCCCAAGGAAGAAAATTCCTATCTTATCATTATTGAACATGCCCTATGATTTAAAGGATTTATTGGTTAGCTCAGATGCTGGCGCAGTTGGTACTAACGACAATGTTGGTGGTTAAGTATACTTTATTGATTTCGTTTATAATATAGTGAATCCTTTTTATATTATCTCTATAATAAAATTACGTTAATCTATTAATTCTTTTAACAGGAACGACTACTGATTTCCCTAACTATATAATATAAGTTTTCTTATTTATTTTAATAATGAGATGACTATATATGTGTAAGGACTCGGTCCATAAATTTAAACATGAACTTATCTCATTGTCAGCTGTAAACGTAAATTCAATCTAAATGAGGCCAGTGGTAATATTTAATTTACATCAGTAACTCTCTTACAAAATAGAAGTACCTGAAACCTGAAACAGAATTTAAGCTTGCATAAGTAACTATCTTACACAGAGGAATACTTGAAATACCTGAAAACTAGAAACAAAACCTGAACCGAACCGATGATTGCTGGCACTGTAGTTCTCCTCGTGAACGCATCAGACAAATTACAGCAACAATCGGTTCCTCCCAGCGAATTTAGGAAACAATGTTAAATCCAGAGGATGCCTCCTCTGCCCCTATGCCCAGAATTCCAAGAACACCGAGTCTCCCTCCCAGACAATTTATCTCTTTCAAACATAATTTGTTTTCGCTCCAAAAAAAACATCCCCTCTCCTCCATATTTCATAACTTAAATAACTATCCTCCACCGCCTCTTACCTCTCGAGGTCTTATCCGCATTAATGTTGATATTATATGTATTTATGGTGATGTGATTCTCATTAACGTGGATATGAATATATTTATGGAGGTGGAATATATGGTTGTCTTATTTATGGAGCATGTGACTTACATTCAAATACCCTTTAAGATTAATTTTTAATATTTTGAATATTCATTTTTAACTTAATGAATTAACTTTATATTATATTATATTATTTTCTTTTATTAATCCTTTTTCATATAATTTATATTTAGTTAATCTTAATATTAATCTTTAAGCTTAATATTAAATCTCTAACTTAGGTAATCTTGATATTAGTAGGTAGGTGTACTAGTGCAATGTGCGCGATATATGCATGTGTAGCTATCAAATGCATATATCGTATACATGCTAATATTATTTTGCGTATAATTTGGGAATGGGTCGTTACATACTTCCTCCCTTCAGAAAACTTCGTCCCGAAGTTTAGGGTTTTATATACTCATATCAATAATTGTGTTTTTAGAGATTAGGGTGATTGTAGAATGCTTGTATTTTAAGATTGAATTTCCGTTTGAATAAGTATGTATCTGTAATTTAATTGTTACTTCCCATCTCAACTCCAAACTATTCTAAAATCATCCTATCCTTCATAATCTCTTCCGCTCCCAACCTATCTGTCCTCTACAAGAATATGCCATGGCATCAGTTTTACTGATCCATTCATAGACCTTAAAGATATCAGCGTCGATTATGTCAACCTGATATGTTTGTGGACATCCGGCAGTCATCATCACACGTCTAGGGGAGCGTGACTCGCACAGTCCTCCCATGACTCCATGTATTGGAGGATAAACGGTGGGCAACACCTCCACCCCTCCCAGTAGGACCAGGGTCAACACCCTATCGTGGAACCTCGAAGAGTCTCAACTGTTCTTGGAATTCTGTCATCACGTACATTGGTTTTGTACTCTGTATTCTGTAAGGTAATCACTTGTACACCATCTGCAAAGTAAACACTCATACACACATTACAACATATACATCTATATGTTCATAACAAATTGTTATCCATATAACATTTTTTACACATTCCAAATATATTGCTATCTACGACATTGATCCTAGAGTTCATATAACATGCTTGGTTAAAACACTTGTCCACATATGTATCAATATGTCCAATACAATTTCTTGTTTTAGATACTGCTCTTGTTTAGTTCATACATGTTCCATCTATAATGCATTGTTTTAACCATTTTCAATCTATATATCAATATATTTCACTTTGATAAAAAAAATGTAGTTACTCTCCTATTTCTTTTCTTTCAATCATATGGAGATGTAGATAAATGTATTGATAGATGATGTCATTTATAGTGTGATCTATGATCTAGATTCATAATCTTGCAATGATAATTTAAATGACCTATTGCATGTTGGTATCCCTGTAACTAGTAAAGCCAAACAATAGCATATATTTGGTATCACTAGAGTTAAGTAACATCCGGTCTTTATGGGTATCCATGTAACAGCATGAAAATTCATTCTTACGTGATAATTTAAAATAAAGTGTCAAGTATTAAAATAGAGTAATCATATACATAAAAAGTTTCTAGTTTCTCAAAATTAGCATAAGTTGGGTATTTTGACATATGATCTTTATATTTCCCCAGGTAGCCGATCTAATTGATAATGGGTTATAGCAAGGGTGGGTCTTCATGTTAAATTGATAGGGTAAAGATTGAGACTGCATATGAATAGTTTACAAATGAGCGGTTTTCTAACAAATAGTTCCTTTAGACTTCCGATGCAACTTAATCTATTGGTTAATGCCAAGACAATATTTACGCAAAAGATAGAACCAGAAATTATAATATTAATCAAGGTTAAAACATAATTCAAAATTTACAACTTGCCCATCTTCCATATTTTAAAGATACAAACGGGGAGGAAAAGCAAAATGCAAACACTTCTTTTGTAAGGGATTTGGATCTTTGATTCCTGCCGCAATAGTCTAACTTAAGAATTAAGTCTATCAAAGTCTCAACATGAATGAGTTATATGAGAGTTTAAGTCTTAACTTTAACTTGATTATAAAGATCTAGATTTTAGGAAGTTAGCACTGCACTAAGCTAAAACCAGCTATAAGTAGAAGGTATAATTCAACTTAAGCCTGATTTATAAAGTAGGCACTGATACTATGGTTGGACCAACAATATGCAAACATTATTATCCCAACAAACGATTATGATACAGGACATTATGTAATACTAGATGGATTCAAAAAGTTCTAGAAAATGACCATTCTGAAAATCCTATCTGCATGAGGAAAACCCTAAAACTCTGAAATTTGTATGTTCACGGATTTGTATTCCCAATAAAAAATAAAAAGTTGGAAAATCAAGATGGAGACATTTCTGAGAGCCCATATGATAGAAAATCTGTCAAAATTCACTCATGTTTATAGAAGGGTACAGATCAATATCGAAATATTCAAAGACCAAAAATAGAGTCTAGTAAATTTTTCACAGGAACAGGATGCTATCTGTGTCGACGGTTTTCCAAGGAAGAAAATTGCTATCTTATAATTATTGAACATGCCCTATGCTTTAAAGGATTTATTGGTTAGCTCAGATGTTGGGGTAGTTGGTACTGACGACAATGTTGGTGGTTAAGTATATTTTATTGATTTCGTTTATAATATAGTGAATCATTTTTATATTATCTCTATAATAAAATTACGTTAATCTATTAATTATTTTAACAGGAACGACTATTGATTTCCCTAACTATATAATATAAGTTTTCTTATTTATTTTAATAATGAGATGACTATATATGTGTAAGGACTCAGTCCATAAATTTAAACATGAACTTATCTCATTGTCAGCTGTAAACGTAAATTCAATCTAAATGAGGCCAGCAGTAATATTTAATTTACATCAATAACTCTTTTACAAAATAGAAGTCCCTGAAACCTGAAACATAATTTAAGCTTGCATAAGTAACTATCTTACACAGAGGAATACCTGAAATACCTGAAAACTAGAAACAAAACCTAAACCGAACTGATGATTGCTGGCACTATAGTTCTCCTCGTGAACGCATCAGACAGATTACAGCAACAATCGGTTCCTCCCAGCCAATTTAGGAAGCAATGCTAAACCCAGAGGATGCCTCCTTTGCCCCTGTGCCCAGAATTCCAAGAACACCGAGTCTCCCTCCCAGACAATTTATCTCTTTCAAACAGAATTTGTTTTCGCTCCAAAAAAAACATCCCCTCTCCTCCATATTTCATAACTTAACACCTCTTACCTCTCGAGGTCTTATCCGCATTAATGTTGATATTATATGTATTTATGGTGATGTGATTCTCATTAACGTGAATATGAATATATTTATGGAGGTGGAATATATGGTTGTCTTATTTATGGAGCATGTGACTTACATTCAAATACCCTTTAAGATTAATTTTTAATATTTTGAATATTCATTTTTAACTTAATGAATTAACTTTATATTATATTATATTATTTTCTTTTATTAATCATTTTTCATATAATTTGTTATGAATATTTTATTAATTATTAGTTAGATTAGTTATCTTAGGTTATTAACTGAAAAGGCATGATCAAAGATCATGCCTCTTCACCAAGGGACACCTTGAGGCTATATTTAAAGCCTAGGCGATCCCTCATTGTAATCATCTCATCTTCATCATTAATAATATATATTTATCAAGTTTACCAGAGTTTTTACACTCCATTGGTATCGGAGCCATCGCTCTTCGGATCTGTGTGATCACTCAGGAATTATAGAATTCCAGAACTGCAATTCCAGATTGCAGATTTTTCTTATCAGTGCTGGTGACAGCATTTGTTTAAAAAAAAATTTACAACCCACATACCTCACAAGCGGCTACCCTCCTTCTCCATTTCCCATTACAACCCCACTCTCCCTTTCCTTATACCCTACGCTTCCCATAACCCACCCTCGGTGAAAAACATACATGCAGAGGCACGAAAACAGAAGAAGAATTATATTGGGCTATTTTCCTTGTTTGGGTTATCATTCAAGCTACAGACAGACTTGTGAACAGGTCTATTGAACAGACCTATTACGAATTGCAGACCAGTGAAATTAAAAAACTCGGATTAATAGCTACAGCAACCTGTGATAGCTTGGACTTGTGTGAAGCCCAGCAAACTGTGGAGTCACGTTATTATACCCTCAGATCAGTGTTACCCAAACGGCGTGACCCGGCTGTGGCTTATGATTAAGAACTGGTTGCAGCGGTAAAATTGCGTGGTTTATAAGTTGTATTGACAGACGTTACAGTGGTATTACGCATCGAACCCTTCGAACGCATTACGCTAGGTATATATATATCATTGAGTTATTAATAAAATATAATACAGCGTTTTAAAAAGAATATACGATACAACGTTTCATAAACAATACATCGTTTCAAATATACGATAACAGTGTGTAAATAACCGATACAGCGTTTTAAAAAAAATACGATACAAGCAACCCGGCCAGTTTTTTCGTGTCAAAAAATAAAACAGAGAATCGAAACTGTGTCGATTTTTAACAGCCGGTCCACCCTCGTTCCATCTTACCTATCCCACCACACTCATCATCTTAACTGTTTCTGTTGCGTCCCCATCTGACCAAAACTAGTTTCTATCACCTATCTGCAATTTACCATTCCACACACATTTTCTGAAACCCTCGCCTATTCCAAACTCCCGCTGACCGGTCTGAGATTCTCTGCATTCAAGAGCTACAGGTCTTCCGCGGACGGATAGTCTTCCGCGGTCAAACGCCACTGCACCGCCATTTTTCTCTGTCGTGGACAGTTCTCTACGTGGCCATACAGTGGCAGCAAAATATACATAACATTATACATACGTGCAAATCGTGAGCGGGTAAAATTATGAAACGGTGTGTCATTTAAAGTTTAAACCAAACGACACATTTTTTTTTAAAAAAACACGATTTTTTTAAAATTATATATAAAATATATATTATATAATTTAATTGATAATTATATATATATATATTGTAATTATATAGTTTATTTATATATTATATAATTTCCATTTAATAAATTATATATATATATAATAATTATATAATTAAATTATATATATTATATAATTTTTAATTAAAAATTATATATATATAATAATTATATAGTTTTTAAAAAAAATATTATTAATTAATTAAATATTTATTAATTAATTAATTCAAAAAAAAATTAATTAATTAATTCAAAAAAAAAAATTTAATTAATTAATTAATTTTAAAGAAAAACTGGCAGAAAAATATTTCCCATCTCATACATATTCAGTATGTCTTTATCAATGATGACGATTGATCAGATAAAAAGGCAAATATGGCTAAAACAAATGGAGACTAAGAACAATATGACAGAACTCTTTAGTAAGCTAAATAATAAGATAGATCAGTTAAGTCAGACACAATCCCCAATATCTCCTAACATGGAACAAAATCAACAAAACAATTCCGCCGATTCAGGGAACTCAGAAGAGCATCAGGAAAAAACTGATTTCCCACATCACCATGAAGATACAGATGTTTATAAACAACAAAATGTCCCATCCCCAGAATTGAACGAAACATGTGAAGCGACAAACACATCCGAAGCCACTGATATAACGGTAGAAGCTGTTGAGGACTTCGGTGATGAAGCACATATGGTGTTTAATAATGAAGCGTTTGATGATGAGAAGAAGTTACATCAGACAATAATTGTTGGTAACTTACCTCTAAATCTAAAAAGGAATCACAAAAAATCACCAGAAGAACAAGGAATAGCTGGGAAACATGAAAAAGTATTCCAGGATCTACCCATAAAAGTGTCTTCCCATAGGAAAATCAAACGTCCAATAGAAGTCAAGACAGTATCCCACTCTATCGATATCAGATCTTTTCACTATCCACATCACCGACAGATGGAGCTCGAGAAGATGCTTCACGATCTTTTTAAAATGTGGGACGCAAGAGCTCATCGTTTGAGAAAACCAGACGTTCGTCAACGTTGTCCATCATTATGTATGCTTTGAGGACAAAACATCTTAAGAGAGGTGCAATGTTATGAATATTTTATTAATTATTAGTTAGATTAGTTATCTTAGGTTATTAACTGAAAAGGCATGATCAAAGATCATGCCTCTTCACCAAGGGACACCTTGAGGCTATATTTAAAGCTTAGGCGATCTCTCATTGTAATCATCTCATTCTCATCATTAATAATATATATTTATCAAGTTTACCAAAGTTTTTACACTCCAT